>JAFIRS010000206.1:600000-1017366 GCA_018342105.1 Gonioctena quinquepunctata | reverse complement strand
AACGAAAAGAGTTAGAGTAATTTCGCAAACGGCATTCGATTCAGAATGGTTGATTTAGTATATGCTCATAATTTCAAGACGTTTCTCAGAAAAAAATATTTCTCGAAAAAATCGAACAAAGGGGTTAACCCATGAAATTCACCAAAAAACGAAATCGTCCTATTGCCTTCAGATTAAAGCCGAATGTAGAAAACATCATGGAGATTCCAAAAATATGTACTTCAGTAGTGTATGACCCTTCATTTCAAATTTAAATAATATATGGATGTTTCATTTCAAATATAGGTAGTGTATGGATCCTTTATTTTAGTTTTAGTTTGAAGTGGGTCGTATCTCAAGAACGAAAAGAGTTAGAGTAATTTCGCAAACGGCATTCGATTCAGAATGGTTGATTTAGTATATGCTCATAATTTCAAACGTTTCTCAGAAAAAATATTTCTCGAAAAATCGAAAAAGTTAACCCATGAAATTCACAAAAAGAAATCATCCTATTGCCTTCAGATTGAAGCCGAATGTAGAAAACATCATGGAATTCCAAAAATATGTACTTCAGTAGTGTATGACCTTATTTCAAATTTAAATAATAAATGGATGTTTCATTTCAAATATAGGTAGTGTATGGATCCTTTATTTTAGTTTTAGTTTGAAGTGGGTCGTATCTCAAGAACGAAAAGAGTTAGAGTATTTCGCAAACGGCATTCGATTCAGAATGGTTGATTTAGTATATGCTCATAATTTCAAGACGTTTCTCAGAAATCGAAAAAATCGAACAAAGGGGTTAACCCATGAAATTCACCAAAAAACGAAATCGTCCTATTGCCTTCAGATTAAAGTAGAATGTAGAAAACATCATGGAGATTCCAAAATATGTACTTCAGTAGTGTATGACCCTTCATTTCAATTTAGATAATAATGGATCTTTCATTTCAAATATAGGTAGTCCTTTATTTCAGTTTTAGTTGAAGTGGGTCGTATCTCGAAGAACGAAAGAGTTAGAGTAATTCTGCGAAAAGCATTCGATTCGAATGGTTGTTTCAGTATACGCTCATGATTTCAAGACAATTGACCAGAAACAAAGATTTATTGAAAAAATCACGTGTGAGAGGTTACGTCGTCGTGTAGACGGGCTTTAGTTCAGTGTAGAGGGATTCAGTTCACGTGTGAAACAGCCTTTGTTCACTTGTGAGACTGGCTTTAGTTTATATTTAAGTTGGTAGTGGTCGTATCCAGAGAACGAAAAGAGTTAGAGTAATTTCGCGAACGGCATTCGATTCAGAATGGTTGCTTCAGTATGTGCTCATAATCTCAAGACGATTCTCAGAAAAAAAATATTTCTCGAAAAAATCGCACAAGGGGTTAACCCATGAAATTCACCAAAAAAACGAAATCGTCCTATTGCCTTCAGATTAAAGCAGAATGTAGAAAACATCATGGAGATTCCAAAATATGTACTTTAGTAGTGTATGACCCTTCATTTCGAATTTAGATAATATATGAATCTTTCATTTCAAATATAGGTAGTGTATGGATCCTCTATTTTAGTTTCTGTTGGAAGTGGGTCGTATTTCAAGAACGAGAAGAGTCAGAGTAATTCTGCGAACGGCATTCGATTCAGAATGGTTGATTTGGTATATTCTTATAATTTCAAGAGGATTCTCAAAAAAAATATTGACAAAAAAACCAATTAGTTCTATTGCCTTCAAATCAGAAGCAGAATGTAGAAAACATCATGGGATTTTGTCACAACACTAATAACATTATTATAAAGATACCTGAATAAAATTTACTCAGCGTATCCAAACGGCTAGATGACATTTAAAATAAGAGCTTATATTTTCATTATTATTAGCATGACCTTTTATAGATCTCTACGGGCTGATTCCGAATCAATACAAGTTTTGGAATTTATTGCAAAAGAAACTTCATCATTCATTTCTAAGGTAGTTAATAAATGGATCTTTTATTTCTATGTAGGTAGTGTATGGATCCTTTATTTCAAATTAAGGTAGTGTATGGGTCCTTTATTTCAAATATAAGTAGTGTATGGATTAATAAAACGTTATGGTCTGATATATATCAAAATTTTAGGATTTTTAACTATTGTGCCAGGATTGGTAAATGTATAGCTATCTACTGATTTTGTTTAATGTTTATAGTTGTATGGATGTATTGGTCGAAAATCAGGTTGTTTTTATTTTTTCTGTGGACATACTAGTCATTGGAGGTGAAACACTCGTTAAAATTACTAATTTTATTATTGAAAATAAACAACTGTTATTTTTATAGTAATTTGATTTATAAAACTTGCTTGAATCGCAATAGTACTCTCTCTGAAATGAGGTTCCCATTAAGTATTCATTTAGGAATATTTTAATAGTCTGATTTTGTTTATGCATTATTTTAAGAATGTGACTTCAGCAAATTTGCCCATAAACTTACATAACTACTGATCCCAATATTTTATTTTCCCGAGTATCCTAAATTAATTTAATGGTAAAACTCGACTATAATTGGTATGACGAAAAAGTGACACAATCTTTCACACTGGAATTGAATTTTGTCGAATTTTTCTTGTATAACCGTTGATGGACTTAAATGAATGCAATTTTCTTTACCGTCATCTTTATCCAGTAATCAAACAAGAAACGCAAAGTTGAATGGACTCAAAATGAAGGCTATTCTCTACCGCCATCTTTTATCGAGTAGTCAAACTAAACTTGAAACGCGGTGTCGATTGGACTCAAAATGGATGCTATTTTCTGTACCGCCATCTTTTGTCGAATAGTCAAACTCAAAGTCGAATGGACTTAAAATGGACTCTATTCTCTCTACCGCCATCTTTTATCGAGTAGTCAAACTAAACTAAACGGTGTCGATTGGACTCAAAATGGATGCTATTTTCTTACCGCCATCTTTTGTCGAATAGTCAAACTCGAAGTCGAATGGACTCTATTCTCTCCACCGCCATATTTTATCGAGTAGTCAAACTAAACTGAAAACTCCGAAGTTGGAAGTGGGGCTTTAAAATATTTCAAATTCAGCTAGTGAGGTATTTAATGAAATGAAATTATATTGATGCAGGAACTTATCGAGAACATACCTCCAGGGATATTTTCAGCTACTTACTTGAAAATGACCGAAAAACAATAATAGGAAGTCAGATTTAATGTTTTTCCAGTTTTTAGGAATTTTTGGCACTAGAAGTTGGAAGTAGGGCGTATCTCGAGAACGAAAAGAGTTAGAGTAATTCAGCGAACGACATTCGATTCAGAATGGTTGATTTGGTATATGCTCATAATTTCAAGACCTGAAAAAAAAGATTTCTTGATAAAATTGCACAAAGACCCCTAAAATTCACAAAAAACGAAATGTTCGATCGCCTTCAGGTAAGAAGCAGAATGTAGAAAACATCATGGAGATTCCAAAAATATGTACTCTAGTAGTGTATGACCCTTCATTTCGAATTTAGATAATATATGAATCTTTCATTTCAAATATAGGTAGTGTATGGATCCTTTATTTCAGTTTCAGTTGGAAGTGGGTCGTATCTCAAGAACGAGAAGAGTTAGAGTAATTCTGCGAAAAGCATTCGATTCGGAATGGTTGATATTATAATTTAAGTTGTCTAAGAAACAAAGATTTATTGAAAAATCGCGATTGTCCAAGAAACAAAGATTTATTGAAAAATCGCGTGTGAGAGGGCTTAGGTCGCGTGTGAGACGGGCTTTAGTACACGTGTGAGAGGGGATTTAGTTCACGTGTGGAAACAGCCTTTAGTTCACGTGTGAGACGGGCTTTAGTTTATATTTAGTTGGAAGTGGTCGTATCTCAAGAACGAAAAGAGTTAGAGTAATTTCGCAAACGGCATTCGATTCAGAATGGTTGATTTAGTATATGCTCATAATTTCAAAACGTTTCTCAGAAAAAAAATATTTCTCGAAAAATCGAACAAAGGGGTTAACCCATGAAATTCACCAAAAAAACGAAATCGTCCTATCGCCTTCAGATTAAAGCCGAATGTAGAAAACATCATGGAAATTCCAAAAATATGTACTTCAGTAGTGTATGACGCTTCATTTCAAATTTAGTTTCATTCAAATATAGGTAGTGTATGGATCCTTTATTTTAGTTTTAGTTTGAAGTGGGTCGTATCTCAAGAACGAAAAGAGTTAGAGTAATTTCGCAAACGGCATTCGATTCGGAATGGTTGATTTAGTATATGCTCATAATTTCAAAACGTTCCTCAGAAAACAAATATTTCTCGAAAAAATCGAACAAAGGGGTTAACCCATGAAATTCACCGAAAAAACGAAATCGTCCTATTGCCTTCAGATTAAACCGAAGAAAAACATCTTAAAAAACCCGAAATCGTCCTATTGCCTTCAGATTAAAGCCACTGAAGCTTGGTAAAGTAATCCCAGTATATAAAAAAAATAATCCACAAACAGCCGAAAACTATAGACCCATAGTACTACTCAGTCATCTTTCCAAACTAACTGAAAAAGGTATTGCATATAGGTTATACAATTTTCTCGAAAAATACAATATTCTATCCCCTTCTCAATTTGGATATCGAACAGCAAAATCAACTGAACTAGCCACCATAGAATTTACTCAGACTATCTATAAACATCTAGATACGGGAAGGAAAGTAGCTGGTGTTTTCTTCGACCTAACTGCAGCCTTTGACTGCGTAAATCATCAGTATCTTCTTAACAAACTATCAACACTAGGGATCAGGGGGAACCTACTGAAGTGGATAGAATCATATATATCCAACAGAAAAATTAGTGTGTCTATAGAAGAGGTATTGTCAACCGAAAAATGTGTCGATATTGGTGTGCCTCAAGGCTCTGTATTGGGGCCACTTCTATTCTTAATTTTTGTGAACGACCTTCCAGATTATATTACAGAAGGGCAGATTTTTATGTACGCTGATGACACTTCTGTGATAATCGAGGCATCAACCATAAGGGAATTAGATCTAAAAATGGAAAAAATCACAAAACAGTTTGAATCCTGGTGTCAACAAAATTCACTCATAGTAAATAAATCAAAATCGGTATGTGTTTATTTTTCCAATATGAACAGCGACATAACCCCCACAATAAACAGTATAGAATTCAAAGGCAGCACAAAATTTCTAGGAACTGTCATAGACAGCAAACTACACTTCACACTGGAAATAGACAATATATGTTCCAAACTTGCAAAAGCAACCTTCGCGATCTTGAACCTGAAGAAGGAAATAGATATGAAAAATCTAATAACAGCTTACTACTCCTTAGCATACTCGGTAATGAGTTACAACATAGTCGTTTGGGGCCAATCAACGGATGTTTCTAGAGTCTTCACTATGCAAAAAAGAATAATAAGAATAATTTTCAACATGGGCTACAGAGATTCATGCAGAACAGTCCTGAAAAAAAACAAAATACTGTCCCTAACAAGCATCTACCTATTCAAAATATCATGTTATATGTACACAAATGAAAATAACTTCCTTAAGAATAGCAACGTGCATAATTATAAAACTAGAAATGCTGAAAAGCTACATCTCACTAAATGCAACCTCAGTAAATTTAAAAAAATCACCAAACTATGCAGGTCCTGAAGTTTTCAATAAACTCCCGAAAATATAAAGAGTTTAAAATCATATCAAGCATTCAGAAAAGCATTAAAAGAATACTTAGTAGAAACATGTTTTTATAATCTTGCAGAATTCATGCAATAAATTAGCTACTGAGGGTACTGTCATTTCCAACCTAGGATTAGATAACAAATAACAAATGATTGACAGTTAATCAAGATACTTCACACCACTTATTCGATCCAAGTGTATATCCATAGCTTTAATCTACTCTCTATCTTAACAAGTATATATGCAATATTATATGAAAAAGCAAACATACTCATTTATACATGAACGTGTCAGTTTGTATTAACTGTATTTGACGAAACCTACTTTAAGTGTTCTTGGTAAATAAAGATTTATTATTATTATTATTATTATTATGTACTTCAGTAGTGTATGACCCATGAAATTCACCAAAAAAACGAAATCATCCTATTGCCTTCAGATTGAAGCCGAATGTAAAAACATCATGGAGATTCCAAAAATATGTACTTTAGTAGTGTATGACCTTTATTTCAAATTTAAATAATAAATGGATGTTTCATTTCAAATATAGGTAGTGTATGGATCCTTTATTTTAGTTTTAGTTTGAAGTGGGTCGTATCTCAAGAACGAAAAGAGTTAGAGTCATTTCGCAAACGGCATTCGATTCAGAATGTTTGATTTAGTATATGCTCATAATTTCAAGACGTTTCTCAGGAAACAAATATTTCTCGAAAAAATCGAACAAAGGGGTTAACCCATGAAATTCACCAAAAAAACGAAATCGTCCTATTGCCTTCAGATTAAAGCCGAATGTAGAAAACATCATGGAAATTCCAAAAATATGTACTTCAGTAGTGTATGACGCTTCATTTCAAATTTAGTTTCATTTCAAATATAGGTAGTGTATGGATCCTTTATTTTAGTTTTAGTTCGAAGTGGGTCGTATCTCAAGAACGAAAAGAGTTAGAGTAATTTCGCAGAACGGCATTCGATTCAGAATGGTTGATTTAGTATATGCTCATAATTTCAAGACGTTTCTCAGGAAAAAAATATTTCTCGAAAAAATCGAACAAAGGGTTAACCCATGAAATTCACCAAAAAACGAAATCGTCCTATTGCCTTCAGATTAAAGCCGAATGTAGAAAACATCATGGAAATTCCAAAAATATGTACTTTAGTAGTGTATGACGCTTCATTTCAAATTTAAATGATAATTGGATGTTTCATTTCAAATATAGGTAGTGTATGGATCCTTTATTTAAGTTTTAGTTTGAAGTGGGTCGTATCTCAAGAACGAAAAAGTTAGAGTAATTTCGCAAACGGCATTCGATTCAGAATGGTTGATTTAGTATATGCTCATAATTTCAAGACGTTCCTCAGAAAACAAATATTTCTCGAAAAAATCGAACAAAGGGGTTAACCCATGAAATTCACCAAAAAAACGAAATCGTCCTATTGCCTTCAGATTAAAGCCGAATGTAGAAAACATCATGGAGATTCCAAAAATATGTACTTCAGTAGTGTATGACCCTTTATTTCAAATTTAAATAATAAAATGGATGTTTCATTTCAAATATAGGTAGTGTATGGTCATAATTTCAAGACGTTTTTCAGAAAACAAATATTTCTCGAAAAAATCGAACAAAGGGGTTAACCCATGAAATTCACCAGAAAAACGAAATCGTCCTATTGCCTTCAGATTAAAGCCGAATGTAGAAAACATCATGGAGATTCCAAAAATATGTACTTTAGTAGTGTATGACCCTTCATTTCGAATTTAGATAATATATGAATCTTTCATTTCAAATATAGGTAGTGTATGGATCCTCTATTTTAGTTTCTGTTGGAAGTGGGTCGTATTTCAAGAACGAGAAGAGTCAGAGTAATTCTGCGAACGGCATTCGATTCAGAATGGTTGATTTGGTATATTCTTATAATTTCAAGAGGATTCTCAAAAAAAAATATTGACAAAAAAAAACAATTAGTTCTATTGCCTTCAAATCAGAAGCAGAATGTAGAAAACATCATGGGGATTTTGTCACAACACTAATAACATTATTATAAAGATACCTGAATAAAATTTACTCAGCGTATCCAAACGGCTAGATGACATTTAAAATAAGAGCTTATATTTTCATTATTATTAGCATGACCTTTTTATAGATCTCTACGGGCTGATTCCGAATCAATACAAGTTTTGGAATTTATTGCAAAAGAAACTTCATCATTCATTTCTAAGGTAGTTAATAAATGGATCTTTTATTTCTATGTAGGTAGTGTATGGATCCTTTATTTCAAATTAAGGTAGTGTATGGGTCCTTTATTTCAAATATAAGTAGTGTATGGATTAATAAAACGTTATGGTCTGATATATATCAAAATTTTAGGATTTTTAACTATTGTGCCAGGATTGGTAAATGTATAGCTATCTACTGATTTTGTTTAATGTTTATAGTTGTATGGATGTATTGGTCGAAAATCAGGTTGTTTTTATTTTTTCTGTGGACATACTAGTCATTGGAGGTGAAACACTCGTTAAAATTACTAATTTTATTATTGAAAATAAACAACTGTTATTTTTATAGTAATTTGATTTATAAAACTTGCTTGAATCGCAATGGTACTCTCTCTGAAATGAGGTTCCCATTAAGTATTCATTTAGGAATATTTTAATAGTCTGATTTTGTTTATGAATTATTTTAAGAATGTGACTTCAGCAAATTTGCCCATAAACTTACATAACTACTCCCCTTCAGCAAATTTGCCCATAAACTTAATAATAAATTGAATTTTGTCGAATTTTTTCTTGTATTACCGTTGATGGACTTAAATGAATGCAATTTTCTTTACCGTCATCTTTTATCGAGTAATCAAACAAGAAACGCAAAGTTGAATGGACTCAAAATGAAGGCTATTCTTTCTACCGCCATCTTTTATCGAGTAGTCAAACTGAACTAAAAACGCGATGTCGATTGGACTCAAAATGGATGCTATTTTGTCTACCGCCATCTTTTGTCGAATAGTCAAACTCGAAGTCGAATGGACTCTATTCTCTTACCGCCATTTTATCGAGTAGTCAAACTAAACTGAAAACCGAAGTGGGCTTAAAATATTTAAATTCAGCTAGTGGGCATTTAATGAAATGAAATTAAATTGATGCAGGAACTTATCGAAATAACCTCAGGATATTTTTCAGCACTTATTAAAATACCGAAACAATAATAGGAAGTCAGATTTAATGTTTTCCAGTTTTAGAATTTGGCACTGAAGTTGGAAGTAGGGCGTATCTGAGAACGAAGAGTTAGATAATTCACGAACGACATTCGATTCAAAGGGTTGTTTGGTAATGCCTATTTCAAGACTGAAAAAAAAGATTTCGATAAAATCGCAAAAGACCCTAAAATTCACAAAAATGAATGTTGATCCTTCAGGAAAGACAGAATGTAGAAAACATCATGGAATTCCAAAAATATGACCTAGTAGTGATGACCTTCATCGAATTTGATAATATATGAATCTTCATTTCAAATATAGGTAGTGTATATCCTTTATTTCAGTTTCAGTTGGAAGTGGGTCGTATCTCAAGAACGAGAAAAGTTAGAGTAATTCTGCGAAAAGCATTCGATTCGGAATGGTTGATATGCTCATAATTTCAAGGCAATGTCAAGAAACAAAGATTTATCGAAAAATCGCGTGAGATGGGCTTTAGTTTACGTAGGAGAGGGATTTAGTTCACGTGTAGAGCTTAGGTCGCTGTAGACGGGCTTAGTACACGTGTAGGAGGATTTAGTTCACGTTGAAACAGCCTTTAGTTCACGTGTGAGACGGCTTTAGTTTATATTAGTTGGAAGTGGTCGTATCTCAAGAACGAAGAAGAGTTAGAGTAATTTCGCAAACGGCATTCGATTCAGAATGGTTGATTTAGTATATGCTCTAATTTCAAGACGTTTCTCAGAAAACAAAATTTCTCGAAAAATCGCAACAAAGGGTTAACCATGAATTCACCAAGAAACGAAATCGTCCTATTGCCTTCAGATTAAAGCCGAATGTAGAAAACATCATGGAGATTCAAATATGTATTTCAGTGTGTATGATTTATTTCAAATTTGAAAGGTTTCCATTAGGTAGTGTAGACCTTTATTTATTTTAGTTTGAAGTGGTCGTATCTCAAGAACGAAAGAGTTAGAGTATTTCGCAAACGGCATTCGATTCAGAATGTTGATTTAGTATATGCTCATAATTTCAGAGTTCAGAAACAAATTTCGAAATGAACAAGGTTAACCAAAATCAAAACGAAATCGTCCTATTGCCTTCAGATTAGCCGAATGTAGAAAACATCATGGAAATTCCAAAATATGTACTTAGTAGTGTATGACGCTTCATTTCAAATTTAGTTTCATTTCAAATATAGGTAGTGTATGGATCCTTTATTTTAGTTTTAGTTTGAAGTGGGTCGTATCTCAAGAACGAAAAGAGTTAGAGTAATTTCGCAAACGGCATTCGATTCAGAATGGTTGATTTAGTATATGCTCATAATTTCAAAACGTTTCTCAGAAAAAAAATATTTCTCGAAAAATCGAACAAAGGGGTTAACCCATGAAATTCACCAAAAACAAATATCGTCCTATTGCCTTCAGATTGAAGCCGAATGTAGAAAACATCATGGAGATTCCAAAAATATGTACTTCAGTAGTGTATGATCCTTTATTTCAAATTCAAATAATAAATGGATGTTTCATTTCAAATATAGGTAGTGTATGGATCCTTTATTTCAGTTTTAGTTTGAAGTGGGTCGTATCTCAAGAACGAAAAGAGTTAGAGTCATTTCGCAAACGGCATTCGATTCAGAATGGTTGATTTAGTATATGCTCATAATTTCAAGACGTTTCTCAGGAAACAAATATTTCTCGAAAAAATCAACAAAGGTTAACCCATGAAATTCACCAAAAAACGAAATCGTCCTATTGCCTTCAGATTAAAGCCGAATGTAGAAAACATCATGGAAATTCCAAAAATATGTACTTCAGTAGTGTATGACGCTTCATTTCAAATTTAGTTTCATTTCAAATATAGGTAGTGTATGGATCCTTTATTTAAGTTTTAGTTGGAAGTGGTCGTATCCCAAGAACGAAAAGAGTTAGAGTAATTTCGCGAACGGCATTCGATTCACAATGGTTGCTTCAGTATGTGCTCATAATCTCAAGACGATTCTCAGAAAAAAAAAATCTCGAAAAAATCGCACAAGACCCATGAAATTCACAAAAAAAACGAAATCGTCTTATTGCCTTCAGATTAAAGTAGAATGTAGAAAACATCATGGAGATTCCAAAAATATGTACTTCAGTAGTGTATGACCCTTCATTTCGAATTTAGATAATATATGAATCTTTCATTTCAAATATAGGTAGTCCTTTATTCCAGTTTTAGTTGGAAGTGGGTCGTATCTCGAAAACGAGAAGAGTTAGAGTAATTCTGCGAAAAGCATTCGATTCGGAATGGTTGTTTCAGTATACGCTCATGATTTCAAGACAATTGACCAAGAAACAAAGATTTATTGAAAATCACGTGTGAGAGGCTTTAGGTCGCGTGTGAGACGGGCTTTAGTTCACGTGGAGAGGATTCAGTTCACGTGTGGAAACAGCCTTTAGTTCACGTTGAGACTGGCTTTAGTTTATATTTAGTTGGAAGTGGTCGTATCCGAGAACGAAAAGAGTTAGAGTAATTTCGCGAACGGCATTCGATTCAGAATGGTTGTTTCATTATGTGCTCATAATCTCAAGACGATTCTCAGAAAAAAAATATTTCTCGAAAAAATCGCACAAGGGGTTGTTAACCCATGAAATTCACCAAAAAAACGAAATCGTCCTATTGCCTTCAGATTAAAGCAGAATGTAGAAAACATCATGGAGATTCCAAAAAGATGTACTTTAGTAGTGTATGACCCTTCATTTCGAATTTAGATAATATATGAATCTTTCATTTCAAATATAGGTAGTGTATGGATCCTCTATTTTAGTTTCTGTTGGAAGTGGGTCGTATTTCAAGAACGAGAAGAGTCAGAGTAATTCTGCGAACGGCATTCGATTCAGAATGGTTGATTTGGTATATTCTTATAATTTCAAGAGCATTCTCAAAAAAAAATATTGACAAAAAAAAACCAATTAGTTCTATTGCCTTCAAATCAGAAGCAGAATGTAGAAAACATCATGGGGATTTTGTCACAACACTAATAACATTATTATAAAGATACCTGAATAAAATTTACTCAGCGTATCCAAACGGCTAGATGACATTTAAAATAGAGCTTATATTTTCATTATTATTAGCATGACCTTTTATAGATCTCTACGGGCTGATTCCGAATCAATACAAGTTTTGGAATTTATTGCAAAAGAAACTTCATCATTCATTTCTAAGGTAGTTAATAAATGGATCTTTTATTTCTATGTAGGTAGTGTATGGATCCTTTATTTCAAATTAAGGTAGTGTATGGGTCCTTTATTTCAAATATAAGTAGTGTATGGATGAATAAAACGTTATGGTCTGATATATATCAAAATTTTAGGATTTTTAACTATTGTGCCAGGATTGGTAAATGTATAGCTATCTACTGATTTTGTTTAATTTTTATAGTTGTATGGATGTATTGGTCGAAAATCAGGTTGTTTTTATTTTTTCTGTGGACATACTAGTCATTGGAGGTGAAACACTCGTTAAAATTACTAATTTTATTATTGAAAATTAACAACTGTTATTTTTATAGTAATTTGATTATAAAACTTGCTTGAATCGCAATAGTACTCTCTCTGAAATGAGGTTCCCATTAAGTATTCATTTAGGAATATTTTAATAGTCTGATTTTGTTTATGCATTATTTTAAGAATGTGACTTCAGCAAATTTGCCCATAAACTTACATAACTACTGATCCCAATGTTTTATTTTCCCGAGTATCCTAAATTAATTTAATGGTAAAACTCGACTATAATTGGTATGACGAAAAAGTGACAAAATCTTTCACACTGGAATTGAATTTTGTCGAATTTTTCTTGTATAACCGTTGATGGACTTGAATGATTGCAATTTTCTTTACCGTCATCTTTTATCGAGTAATCAAACAAGAAACGCGAAGTTGAATGGACTCAAAATGAAGGCTATTCTCTCTACCGTCATCTTTTATCGAGTAATCAAACAAGAAACGCAAAGTTGAATGGACTCAAAATGAAGGCTATTCTCTCTACCGCCATCTTTTATCGAGTAGTCAAACTAAACTTGAAACGCGTGTCGATTGGACTCAAAATGGATGCTATTTTCTCTACCGCCATCTTTTATCGAGTAGTCAAACTCAAAACGCGTCGAATGGACTCAAAATGGATGCTATTCTCTCTACCGCCATCTTTTATCGAGTAGTCAAACTAAACTAAATTGGACTCAAAATGGATGCTATTTTCTTACCGCCATCTTTTATCGAGTAGTCAAACTCAAAGTCGAATGGACTTAAAATGGACGCTATTCTCTCTACCGCCATCTTTTATCGAGTAGTCAAACTAAACTTGAAACGCGGTGTCGATTGGACTCAAAATGGATGCTATTTTCTGTACCGCCATATTTTATCGAGTAGTCAAACTAAACTGAAAACTCCGAAGTTGGAAGTGGGGCTTTAAAATATTTCAAATTCAGCTAGTGAGGTATTTAATGAAATGAAATTAAATTGATGCAGGAACTTATCGAGAATATACCCCAGGGATATTTTTCAGCTACTTACTTAAAAATGACCGAAAAACAATAATAGGAAGTCAGATTTAATGTTTTTCCAGTTTTTAGGAATTTTTGGCACTAGAAGTTGGAAGTAGGGCGTATCTCGAGAACGAAAAGAGTTAGAGTAATTCAGCGAACGACATTCGATTCAGAATGGTTGATTTGGTATATGCTCATAATTTCAAGACCTGAAAAAAAGATTTCTCGATAAAATCGCACAAAGACCCTAAAATTCACAAAAAACGAAATGTTCGATCGCCTTCAGGTAAGAAGCAGAATGTAGAAAACATCATGGAGATTCCAAAAATATGTACTCTAGTAGTGTATGACCCTTCAATTCGAATTTAGATAATATATGAATCTTTCATTTCAAATATAGGTAGTGTATGGATCCTTTATTTCAGTTTCAGTTGGAAGTGGGTCGTATCTCAAGAACGAGAAGAGTTAGAGTAATTCTGCGAAAAGCATTCGATTCGGAATGGTTGATATGCTCATAATTTCAAGGCAATTGTCCAAGAAACAAAGATTTATTGAAAAATCGCGTGTGAGATGGGCTTTAGTTTACGTGGGAGAGGGACTTTAGTTCACGTGTGAGAGGCTTAGGTCGCGTGTGAGACGGGCTTTAGTACACGTGTGAGAGGGGATTTAGTTCACGTGTGGAAACAGCCTTTAGTTCACGTGTGAGACGGGCTTTAGTTTATATTTAGTTGGAAGTGGTCGTATCTCAAGAACGAAAAGAGTTAGAGTAATTTCGCAAACGGCATTCGATTCAGAATGGTTGATTTAGTATATGCTCTTAATTTCAAGACGTTTCTCAGAAAACAAATATTTCTCGAAAAAATCGAACAAAGGGGTTAACCCATGAAATTCACCAAAAAAACGAAATCGTCCTATCGCCTTCAGATTAAAGCCGAATGTAGAAAAAATCATGGAAATTCCCAAAATATGTACTTCAGTAGTGTATGACGCTTCATTTCAAATTTAGTTTCATTTCAAATATAGGTAGTGTATGGATCCTTTATTTTAGTTTCGATAGACAGGGGCTCTCCGTTATAAATGGTGACATCAGGGGGTTTTTTTTTTTATGAAGATCATTGTTATTCATTTTACTGAAAAAATAGAAATACGGTCAAAGTGGATAGTATTACAGGGGTGACAGCGTCGAGAAAATTATGAAAAGATAAATTTTCCCTTCTCAGGTAAAGTTAAGGGTATTATCATATTTTTTTTCTATATAAAACAGGGAAATGGGTCCAAAGCTAATTTATCCCTGTTACATTATCTTGTTCATAATGAAATGTTATCTCTTTGCTGGAAGGATGCATACTTCGTATTTACATTCAACCTGTGAAAAAACGAATTACGATGTCACTGTATGATCCGCAAATTTCGAAAATTGTAGTTTCCAACTTTGCAAAGTTCATTCAAATCCATATTCCCCAAAGTGTATAGTGTGGTTCGCCATCTATTATGGAGTAGCGACAGCTCGTTGAGTGAAACGAAAATAGAAATCTTGCAATATTTCCACTCATACTTTATGCTAGTTCAACTAATAGAAGAGAGATGGCCAAGTATTTCTTTTCCAAAATCACTGGTAATCTGAAAGGCGATTGTTAGACTGAAAAGAAATGGCACAGCGACAAAATGTATACAGATCACTATAATAAACTCATCAATGACAATAATAGACATCGAAGGTGAAACACAACTTTCTAAGGGCGGGTTGTATCACCTCTGGTCATCTTTGGTTTTGCAAAACTGCAGGTTCTCTCTTTTATCGTCTTGATCTAGAAAGAGAGAAACGTGTAGATAACCTTTACTTTAAAGGATGACTAGCTGTGTTACAACCCGACCTAAAAATATCCAGGGCGTCAAGGATCGAACCATCAAGGAAAATCTCTATGGCACATGTCGAAGAGAATAAAAAAGCTCTGCGAACCAATGTCAGCCATAGAGAGTGGTCCTGCGAAAAGGTGAGTTAGTTGTGGAACTTTCCAGCTGTGTACATATAACAGCAGACCCTAATGTGACATAATGGGAAGCCGCGCAAAATATCAGAGAGGCGACAACAATTTCGATTTACCAAAGAACGTTGCAAAGTTATTGACCGATTATGAAAAGAAACAACAGATATTATAACACGACAGCCCACACTTACGATGTTTTCCATTCTGTTTGGCTGTCGACTGAGAAATTCCTATTCTGTCATTCAATGTAGTGATGGCCATAATCGAATTATTCCAATAATCGAATGATGACTTTTCGAGATATTCAAATAATCGAATTATCATTCGAATGAAATATCACTCGGATACTATAGACATCTTGAAATTATTTTCTGAACTCGTGTACCTATTCAAGATTTCAAAATATTTGTAGACAACATAATCCAAATCAGGTTTCCGTACGCAAGATTTCGCCTCTTTCCCATTTCAATTCGTTCCAAAATAAGTAATTTCACACAATTATGATAATATCGTTGTGATAGCCATAACCAATACTTTTTCATAACCTCTACTACAAATCATTCATTTAACTCGTCATTCGAAATCATGAAGCATTTGATCGTGATATATCGGTACTCGTCGTTCGAGCATTTCACTCGGTAGGGTATTTGAGTGATGGGGTGATGAGTGATTTCATTCGAATGAAAATGTTCAAGTTCTCGATTTACGCAGCATAATTCAATTGAACGTTCCGAGTTGGCGATTTCTAGATGTGGGCGGTTTTTTCTCCCCTCTATCTGGACCATAGAGAAACTAAAAATAAAGAGAGTTGTCAAACCTGCAGTAAAAGTTGGCACCACGTTTAGGGCCGGTATTATAAATATGTTTTGAAGTTAACTTTAATTTTATCAGTCAAGTTAACTTGAACTTCAAAATGTCAGTTTTATAAAGGTACCATTTTTTAAATAAAAAGAAGAAGAAGAAGGCAACAAGGTAACCTACAATTTTTCACTTGGCAAAACGATCCCGTTGAACTGGAATAAGTTTTCATCATTTTCCATGAGAAAATTAACGTAACGTTCTGGTGCAGACTAATCTAGGATTGAGCGAGTTTTTACTCGTTTTAGACAGACGATGTGCTCTTGAAGAAGAATCCAGTCACTTCCCAAAATCCTCCTGTATCGTCTGTGGGCATGATAAAAGTGAAAAAGAGAACCTTCAAAGAGAGTTGCGAGGAAAGAAAATAGAGTCAAGAAGGGAAAAAAGAGAGATTATTCAATATACCGAAAATTATTCATACAGTATGGAAAAAGGGTGGCTATAAATGTATATCTAGGTGATGACACATTGTTTACTTTTCGAAACAATAATGTTTATATGATTTTAGCCATTGTACACTTAAAACTTGTCGAATCTCTTGTGATTGTTGACATTCAATGAAATTCTGTTTCACCTGGTGAATATTCTGTTGACTATTGTGTGTGTGGCCAAGAAAAAAAGTGAACAAGAGAACCTTCGAAGAGAGTTGAGAACAAAAAAAAAAAGAGACTTAAGAAGAGAAAAAAAGAGATATTATTCGACATACCGAAGATTATTCATACAGTATGGAAAAAGACTATATGTTTATCTAGGTGATAAGGACACATTTTCACACCATCTTGTTCGTTTTAAATGAAATAAAAAAACTGTTTTTGTTAGTTTTATTTTTAATTTGAACATTCGACGATAACAATGCAATTTCCCCTGTGGCCTTTCTCATAACAATGCTAGCAGTTGACTTGTGAATACCCCCAAAATCTCCAGCAACTACCAAGAATGAACCAGTTGCATAAAATCTGAGTGTAATCAACACTTGTGTTACTGGCGATAGAGATAATTTCTAAAAATAAAAATATTTATAATTCTACAATAATTAAAATAGGTACTAGAAATGCTGACCTATTAGTTGGTCTTTGTAAATTTGCTTCAATGTGCCCATTAACAAGCGTACAGACTCTCTTGATGGTCAAAATCGGTTTTTAAATTCTGTTTCGTTCCACAAGGTGAAATGGTCTAACCGATTCCTAAATATCCTTTGTCGCCGAGGGGCTTCAACAATATTCACAGCATCTTCTTCATCATCGGTTAAAAGTTCCTCAAAAATAACGTGGATATCGTTTGCTAACATTTTGCGAAAACGAAAAATCAAAGCAATAAAATTGAGGTTATATGACTCATATCATATGCAATATTGACAGGAGCAGGAGAATTGACGATCGAAAACCACCATTTTCTACAAAGTTAACTTTAACCGACACCCGTTCCACCCGATAAAGTTAACTGCTACATTTTGAAGTTGACTATAACATGTGACGTCATCCACAAGTTAACTTCTAGTTATCTGTCGAAATAGTTTTATAATACCCACCCTAAGACAGTGGCGACATATCTCGCAACTGGCCGAACTAAATACAGTTGGTGGAACCGATTAAGATAAGGCGGGTTTTTCAAATGTGTTACTTTTATATGATTGATATGGTATATATTTTATAAGTGATCGATTTGCCATTCTTCTATTCCATATGAATGGTTGTATCATATGAAATACAGGAATGGCAAATCGATAACTAATAAAATATATACAGTAATCGATTCGTAGAATCTGTTAGTTCGTTCGTGGTTAAAATAAAATTTCAAAGTAAATCTTTATTTCATGATATCAAGAACAAAATCAAAGATCTTATAAAACAAGAATAATAAGTTGAACACTATAAAAACACATTTTATCTAGGACAAGGCACAACTACAGACAAAACAATAATAAAACTCCGAAAAACAACAAAATTGAAAATATTCTTCAGTCTTATCATCAAATCAACCAAAATAAAAACAAATTACATTTACAACAAACCTTCAATAATTTTGTTCATTCATTAGCACAAAGGAGAACGAGTAGGTATACTTAACAAATACTCCAGTTTGATGATAATCTTCGTACTTCCTCAAATGGTGATAGAAAATGGAAACTGATGGACGGAAATAAGTATCAGTTTGTGAAAAAATTTCTGCAACTGATGGATGGAAATAAGTACCAGTTTGTGGAAAGCAGCTTATATTTTACCTTGTGAAAGAATATTTCAAGGAATTTCAGCGTCAACTCGAATAACAAAACATTCCATTTTCGACGTTGGGTTCACAATTCAAGTCCATTAGTATAATTTCTATAATTAATTTTTCGATGACAATTAACAGTAGAATTATTCTGAAATTATTACGTTGTTTGTCATTTCCTGACAAATGTCGAAATTGAAAAATTATCATGTCAGTCGTCTGTTGATTGCGGGCAGCGCCTCCATGCGCGACTGGCCGTACCAAAAACTTGGTGGTGAAGATCGCCAATGTTTCAAACAGTCTCTTTATTTTTAATTTATCTGGACTGTGTGGATTTGATATTCGATTATATTTGTCATTCGTCGTAGAACAGAAACTGAGAACTTATCCGAGACCCAAATTACTCGGCAGTGCATTTGAATGATCTGATCATTCGAATGTTTCTGGTCAAGTTCTCGAGATATCTCGAATTATTTCAATAATCGAATTATCGATTATTTTTCATTCGAATTAGCCCATCACTAATTTAATGGCCAATCAGAATACAATACGCTGTAAGCTCAAAGCATATATGTATAGATACTGGGTTATCTCATATTCTTAACCTTCACCTTTTTTTTTAAGAATGATGAGTGCGGTATCTGTACAGCTAATTTAAACGCATCCAGATAAACTTGTTGCTAGAAAATACGTTCTAGAATTAGTGCAAAAGTTTCGTCAAACTGGATTAGTAGCCAACAAGAAACGAGACCCAGAACGTGAATTTCCGTTGAGAAATGAAGCTGTTGAAGTTGCACTTTTAGGAAAAGTTCATGCAGACCCAACATTGAGCACAAGGAAATTGGCTAGTGTTATCAATATCAGTAGAACCAGTATCCGCCGAATCCTGAAACATCATTAATTCCACCCCTACAAAATACATTTGGTACACCAATGGAATGAAGATGATTTTGATAGGCCACAGGAATTTTGTGAAATTATGACTACGAGAATAGATGCTGATGAGAATTTCCTTTTCAACATCTGCTTTTCTGATGAGTCTACATTCTTTTTGAATTCGACTGTGAATCGTCATAATTGTCGTTATTGGTCAGATGCCAATCCACATGTTTTCCACAAAGTCCATACTCAAACTCCCCAAAAACTCAATGTCTGGGCCGGTATTTTTTGGGACCGTTTGATTGGACCAGTATTTCTCGACGGTAACCTGACAGGAGAAACTTATTTGGAATTATTGAATGAATTTGTTTATCCACAATTAGTAGACATCGTTGAAAATGACGATCGTTACCATGAAGACCCCTTGATATTTCAACAAGACGGGGCACCTCCACATTATGCATAGCCTGTTAGGGCGTTTTTGGATAGAATGTTTCCTGGAAGTTGGATTGGAAGAAGAGGCTCTATAGAGTGGCCAGCCAGATCTCCGGATTTAACCCCACTCGACTTTTTCCTGTGGGGTCACTTGGAAAACAAAATCTTTGCAACCGAACCAGAATCTCTGGAAGATTTACGTAGGAGAATTATTGAAGAATGCCGTCGAATAACGCCGGAAATGCTACGAAATGTGAGGACTCGTTTTGATCAGAACTTGTACTATTGTATGGAAATGGGCGGTAGACAGTTTGAACATTTAGTTCATTGACAATAATAATTATTGCGACAGCTAGTTGCTTTATCAGATATTGTTTTTATTGATTGAGTGAATAAAAAGTGATTTCCCAACTTCAAGTTCCTATATCTCGAGAACGAATCGATAGAATTAGTTTATTTTTGTTGTTTGAAATTGAGAAGGAAAATACCTTCCAAATGAGGTATCACTTGCCATATGTTGCCATTTAAAAATTTAGGGGTGGCGGTCACAGCTCCGAGGGATGTAATGTATTTCGGGTGAATTCCATCGCAAACGATGTCCTCCTCGAAAATGTAGTTGACGTGTCCGAGCATCGGTTCTGCCGACCTACAGAGCCGCTGTTTCGTTTTCAATGGCCCACTCTGTATACAGTGTGACCCATTTAAAATGGAACCACCCATGTAGAATACGCATTTTTCAATCAATCTAAAAAAAAAAAAATTTCAATATCAAGCATCGAAAACTGTATCTTGACACAAATTTTCATAACTTCATTTTTATTTCCAAGGCACACTATGGTTTTTTTTCTTTGTCAAAAACGGCAAAAGTTTATTAGGCAATTTTTATTTAGATTATGGACATATTTTAAATCCGGCACCACCGTCGATACAAAGTAGAACACCAGTGAACTTGTACAGTGAAAATCCGAAGTCAATAGCTCATTCCGTTCTACAGTTATAATTCCTGATAGTATGGTAATGTGAACGATTTGTGGTGGAAGCGATTTAGTAATAAAAATCTGACTAGGCCACTGGATTTGTAAATAATATTCCCTCAAAATCATGTATTTAAGTGTATTCGAAAAGAACAGGAAATTTGAAATTCATTTTCAAGTTATACAGTAGTACATTCTTCCATAGCCGATAAAAACGAAATGAACAGAAACAAGTTTCAAAGTATTTATTCAACAATAAAACGTCATTAAGCAAAAACTAAAATGACATTACTGAAAAAGTAAATATTGGCATTTTTGTGGCTTCTACCAAACCTCCATTTAGTTCGACACATTTATCGTATCTCTTCCGAATATTTTTTACACTATTTCTTATTTGTTGAGGTGTAATTTCGGCACAAATCCAGTGGCGTAGTCAGATTTTCATTACAAAATCGTTTCAACCTCAAATCGCTCACAATACCATATTTTTAGGAGTCATAACTGTAGAACGGAATGAGCTGTTGACTTCGGATTTTCACTGTACAAGTTCACTGGTGATCTACCATGTATCGGCAGTGTTGCCAGATTTTTAATATGTCCTTAATCTGAATAAAAATTATAATCAAATACTTTGTTTCCAAAATTAAAGTTGTTGTAACTTCGTTGTTGACCAATATTTTTTTCATGAAATTCTGATGGTTTTTATTTATAGCGACTACAAATCCATTGGTGTAAACAAATTTGAAAAAAAAATTGCCTAATAAACTTTTGCCGTTTTTGACAAAGAAAAAAAACCATAGAGTGCCTTGGAAATTAAACTAAAGTTATGAAAATTTGTGTCAAAATACAGTTTTTGATGCTTAATATTATGATTTTTTTAGATTAATTGAAAAATGCGTATTCTACAGGGGTGGTTCCATTTTAAATGGGTCACTCTGTATCAGCTCTAGAATAGAAACAGTTGATTTTTGTTTTTCTAGAAATACAATATCTATCCTGAACGGCAACACGGTTACGATTCACTACTAGAAGAGTGTGCATTTGCCAGCTTGAGAAAACGAAGAGAAATTGCACACATGACATTTGCATACAAATTGATCAATAATCACATAGATTCAGCGTCACTTCTGTCTACACTAAATTTCAATGCACCTCGTATCTCGCCTAGGTCTAATCTGATTTTTCGAATCGATGTGCCAAATTCACATTTAACTTTTTTATTACACATTTCTTTTCTCGCCTTTCTTTTTCTACTGATCTGATCACTCCCACCTACTACTCAAATTATTATCATTATAAACTCATGTAATTGGGCTCTGGACAGTTGTGATTGCGTTTTTGGTTGATTTCTCGACAAGATGAATGAAGTTTCCTGATATATCGATATTAAAAATGTACTTGAACTCTTTTTGAGACATATTACACCAAAAATAAAGTCAGATGCAGATTGTTTAAAAGTCCAATCTGACCTTTATCGATTCTCTCAATATTTTTATTTTTTTTTATGTTCTGGTTCCCACGAAAAGGGATATCCTGTAATGTTCAGAGAACATCGTGGGAACCAAGGGAAAGAAGGTAGGAGTTGGTGTTCTTCTTAAATTTCTGGAGGTTGTATGCCTCGGGGAACACCTCCCTAGGGAATGAGTTCCAAAGCCTCGCTGTTCGTTGGATGAACGAGTCTTTGGAAAGTGATGTTCTGCAGGTCTCCAAAGTGACCACGAAGGGGTGTGATGACTGAACTTGACGGGTTAATCTCGAAGAGTATGCCAAAGCAGGAACGATTGTTGATATTTCAGAAGAGCATCCATCGCCCATGAAAATATCTATAAAATAGAGACAAATCGCCAACTTTTCTACGGTGTTCCAGACAAGTGAGCGAGTTTGTAAGCGAGACATCACCGACGAGACGAATTGCCCTTTTTTGGACAGAATCCAATAGCCTCAGGATATGTTTAGGTGCCGCGCTCCAAATATGGGAACAGTATTCCAGGACAGGTCGGATCTGTGCCTTATAGATCATAAGCAGCTGAGTGGGGGTGAAATAGCTCTTGGCACGAAACAAAAAACCAAGTTTTTGGGATGCACTTTTGGCAATGGACCTCACGTGATTTTCCCAGGAAAGGTTATTGCTGATAGTAATACCAAGCGTCGATATGGATGACTTCAGTGGTATAGTTACTCCTGACAAAGTTATGTTAGGCACAGTGAGATCAGCTTTTCTAGAGAAAAGACATGCTTGTGTTTTGTTTGCATTGAATTCTACCAAGTTACTAGATCCCCACTCGAGAATTGTTGCTAAGTGCATATTTATATTATTAACATTTCTTCCTCGTTCATTTCTGGTTTCACGGGCTGATATAGGGGCCCTGGAAGAGAAAGCGGTATGGAGGGTACTATCATCGGCAAAGCTGTGTACTGGACATGAAGTTGCTTTCAACAGGTCGTTGATGTGAAGTAGAAATAGTGTTGGTGTGAGAATAGATCCTTGCGGAACACCAGCATTTATGAGTAGAGTGTCAGATGAAGCTCCATCGACCACTACATGGAGAGACCTGTTTGAGAGAAAACTAGCCAGCAGAGAACACAGCTGAGGGGGCAAGCCATAAGACGGAAGCTTGGCGAGGAGTCCCTGGTGCCAAACTCGATCGAACGCCTTGGAGATATCTAATGCCACAGCTAAAGTTTCTCCATACTTTTCAATAGATAGCTGCCATATATGTGAGACGTAAGCGAGCAGGTCACCAGTTGACCTCTGATGGCGGAAGCCATATTGCCTATCGTTGACAATTCCTGAGTCTTCCAGATATTTCATGAGCTCGATGTTGATGGCTTTTTCCATGACCTTTGAAATAATAGATAGCAGTGCGATAGGTCTGTAGTTGCTAGGTAGGGCCTTTTTGCCTTTTTTAGGGACTGGCTGTACTCTTGCAATTTTCCAATTGAACGGAAATACCCCCAAATTGTAAGAGTGGTTGAACAACTTGCAAAGAACAGGTGTTAGTTCGGGGGCACATTTCTTGAGAACAATCGGCGGGATTTCGTCAGATCCACAGGCTTTGTTGGTGTTGAGACCCAGCAAAATCTTTCTGATAGTACGTTGGCGAAAGGTGATCTCGGGCATGTGACTGTCAATAGGTGTAATGTTTGGGGGTTGTTTTCCCGATGAATCCAGAGTGGAATTTCCAGCAAATAGGTGCGCAAATATATTGGCTTTTTCCTGGGCAGTCGTTGCTAGTGTTCCATTTTCTTTGGTTAGAGGAGGAAATGAGCTGGAAGTGAAGTTTCTTCCCACAGCTTTGGCGAAAGACCAAAATGAACGGGATCCGTTAGGACATTCAGCATGTTTTGATCTTATTTTGGCATTGTGGGCATCTTTTGAGCATTCTATTGTCTCTTTGCATATGCCTCTAGCCTCGACATATGCTGCTCTGGTCTCAGGGCCCGGATTTTCTAGCCATCGATGGTATGCTGCCTGTTTGGAAGCCACAGCTCTAGAGCAGTTTCTGTTAAACCAGGTCTTATCGGATGATGTTCTTCTTTCGGTATTCGGTATGTAAGTTTGCATCCCCAACATGATGATTTCAGAAATTGTCTCAGCACATCGTGTTGGATCTACTGAAGAGAAACAAACTCTCTTCCATGGAAACGCTGAGAAAAACATACGAAGACCTTCCCAGTCGGCCGAATTGTAATGCCACATGAGACGGGGTGGTATTGTGCAGCTCGATGGTAAATGGAAATAGCATGTTGTGGAGATGAGGGTGTGGTCAGAGTTTCCAAGTGGGGCACAAACTTCTATTCTATACGGGTCAGGATTGGTGGTGAGGAAAATATCTAGTGTATTGGCAGACTGGTTGTTGACATCAGGGATGCGGGTTGGTAGCTCGACCAGTTGTTCTAGACCATGAGTGATGGCGAAGGCCTCGGCTTGACGACCCGCATCATCTGTTTTGTTAGAGAATTTGAGCCAGGCAGCGTTATGTACATTAAAGTGTCCCATGATTATGGTTTCAGCTGTTGGATGGTTCTCCTGAATGTAGTCCAGTTTGAGTGATAAAAACTCAAAGAGGTCGTTATATGAAGGTTCATTAGGTGATAGGTAAAGGTATCAGAGGAACTTAGTCAGTTTGGTATCAGATAGCTTGAACCACATCACATCAAAGTCTTCCGGTTCCAAACTCTCTTCACGCTGGCATGAAAGGTTAGCCTTAGCGTAGAGGCAGACTCCACCTTTGAACCTGAATCGAGAATGGAGTTCGTAACCAGGACAAAGCATATGGACCTTGTTGGTGGACGAGTTTACTTGTGTTTCTGTTAGAGTCTGTAGGTGATGGTGGACGTCATTGATGTTCTTGTTGAGTCCGCGGATGTTGCAAAAATTAATCTTTAATGTTGAGTCCCCTCGAGTACCTCTCGCCCGGAAATCCGAATGGAGAGGTATTTTGCTTCCGGAGTGTTTTACTCTAGGAGACTTCATCATTATTACTATTAGGATGCACCTGAAAATAAAGGAGGAATTGGGGAAAAGGAAAGAGGGAGACCGGAAAGTATCGACCGAACACTGAAACATGGAATGATCCATTTCACAGCACACAAAGTCGATATGGTAGTATTTCACCGGGCGATGAGACCATCTTCCACCTACGGTTATCCTTTTAGTCGCCTCTTACGACAGGCAGGATTTACCATGGGGCTATTCTAAAGCCAACCCCATACAGCTAACATAACAGATTGTTCCTCAATTTGAATAAATGCTCGTCAATTTCATTTACAAAAATCAGTATTTGATTGAATTCGATTACAATTTACTTGAGAGAAATCTAGACAAGGTTGACCACATTAAGGATTCAGGAGTCATCTTTGACAATAGGTTGAGTTTCAACTTACATTGCGAATATATCGTAAACAAATGCAACAGGATGTTAGGATTTATTAGTAGGATTTGCAAAACTTTCAATGAGCAAAAGACCATCAAATCATTATATTTTGCTTATGTACATAGTAGATTGAGTTCTGCCAGCGTCATCTGGAGTCCTCGCTATAACCTCTATAAAATTTGACTCGAGAGAATCCAAAATAGATTCATAAGATTTTTAAAGTTCAGAGTAAATGGCGTTCACAACGTTGTAAATTTACATTCAGCAAGATTAACATTCAACATTTTACTATTAGAAAAACGAAGAAGTATCTCGGACATGGTCTTTATGTTTAAAATCCTTAAGAATAATTATCCTTAGTATCTATCCATGTATCATCCAGAAACACAAGAAATAGGCAATTTCTCAATGTAAGTTTCAAACATACCAACTTGGGTCAAAACGTCCCGCCTATTCCTAGGCTTAGCGATAGCTTTAATAAATATTGCTCAGAGTCAGATATTTCCTGTATGTCTTTGTCTCATTTTAAAACCAGCACCAAACAATTTTTTTCTCTGTAATCTATATCTGTATTATATACTTTAAAAATATCTACAATTCAAGTCTTTTTTGTAAACTACGAGATTGTATACATATACATAGTGGATACTGTTTTGGGTTTTATACCTGTATGTATCCCAAATCTGAATAAATAAATAAAAGACAATCAAAAACACTTTTATACAAAAATTAGAAAAAAATTTATTTCTCAAAAGACGGCAACTACTTTCCTGGCTATTACCTCGAAGAACATTGGATTACATCTGTTTTCTATTCTTGGTACCTATACATTTTTGTAGTTACTTTACACGGTAGACGAAGAAAAAAAATGGAATAAGTGCATTAATAATCATTTGTTAATGCCTCTGTATTTAGTTGATTGCGAGTTTAATGAATGGTCTCTTGATTGGAATGAAAAGGACTAATTCTGACAATTTCTAGATGTCGCTGGAACCCCCTGAAAACGAACGAATTGAAATTGTCCATTTACTAAAGGGAAATATATTTGCAATGTTCACAAAACTACAAACATTTTCTGTTATTGACAGAGAACAGTGTACAGGGCCTAACTAATAACTTTCCGAAATGATAATTCTCTTATGAACTCTAAACATTTTTATACAACAGTTGCGGTAACTTGTCCTAGATCTAGGGTATATCAACATATATACTTCTTTCCAAATCGTATATACTGAGTATATACTGGGTGATTTAAATTAGTAGTAACGCCCCTGTATCTTGTTTGTGACACTCCAAATAGCAAATTGGTTTAACCGTGGCTAAATTGATTTTATTTCCCGAGTATCAGGACCAAAGTCTAAAATCAACAGTAGGTATCTGGTGGGTCGAATATCCATAAAAAAACAACTCTAAGGCTCATCTCACACGCGTGCTAAAGCATTCTAACACTTGACCTAAAGCCCATCTCACACTGAAATAAAATCCCGTCCCGCACAAGTGTTGAAATCCGTTTCACAAAGTGCTTGGAATCATTTCGCACATGGGACCTAAAATCCACTTCCAGGAGTGCTCAAAGTCCGCCCAACACAGACGACTCCAAGAACCTTCTCCCACAAACCTCCCACACGGATCAAGGTCCATTCCACAAATCCGTCTCACTCGGCACCAAACCTGTTTCACACCATACATTCGTGAGAAAAAAGGTGGTGTTGAAGCCCTGCCTACACGAGATCTAAGCCCGTCTTGAACGAACGCCAGTGGTGCGTTTTTACAAAAAAAAAACCTTTAAAATTATAATATACCGGCGATTCTCGTCAAATTAACGGCACTGCTATATCTTGAATGGAAAACTCTGCAGATAAAAACTTTTTAACAAAAAATTAAACCGACGAAAAAATCAACTGAAAAGCAGAAAATAAAATGAACCTTTTTAGTCTCAAAAACTAAGCTCCTAAACCAATGTAAGTAACTAATTTTTAGTGGGGGGTTTCTAGCCCCAAGGGTACAGAAAAACTTTCAAGCATAAGAAACAACCAGATATTAATAAATATAAACTCTACCTAATTCACTGGGAATGAAAATAAATTCTAAAATCAAATACGCGACCAACCTAATAAACAAAGGCACGTTACAAATAAAGTAAATACCTGCCAGCCGGAATGCATATAAAAAGTCACCCTTTTTTCCCAACAAAGCTATTAATAAATCGTCATCTCCTAGTCATGCATATCTAAGGAATTTCCTAGTAAACAAAGCAACTAGGAATTATAGGTTTTGACAGTTCATTAATGTAACACGACTACGAAATAGATAAATCTCATTTACTAAGACGGTGATTTATTATGACAGTTAGGAATTTGACCCGCGAACGATACATGAAAAGGGGAGGTGATATTAAAGGCGCGACCCCGCGGACCAACAAGAGGATTCGGTACACAGACGTTGCTCGAGTAACATATCCTCTCAGAGGAGGTTAACTTTCATTCGATTACCACGTAGTGAAATGAAGATGAAAGGTGTACGAATATAATCATCTTGCAGGGAACTTGCGAAAGAAAATTCAAATCATGTTACAACGGAATTGCACGAGTAATGACTCCACAAAGTAAAAACACAAGTAAACCGTATTTACCCTAATTAAACATTATTTTATCAATGCTTCAACATCGAGATAAGTCAACGAAAACCTCTAACCGATAGTTCAAGACTTCATAGAAAAACAGTATCCATACAACTATAGTCTAATATACAGTGAAATTCAAAAGTAGATGAACAACTTTTGCGGAAATAACTAAAATATTAATCCAATGGAACTAATATCGTGTAAAACAAATAATCGAGTGAATAAGTGTTGAAACCTGGTGGTATGGAGTAAGTTTCATATATTTTTTCTGGATTTATGGTTGGGAAAATTGAAACATTTATAATCTGTATCTGTTCTTAAAGGTATCTCCATATTTTATGTTACCATATATTTTCAATTATTCATTATCAATAGTCGCTTTAACAATTGATGACAATTTTTACTTTTATTTAGTCCACTTGACCTTGAGACTGACAAAAACTAACTCGAGGTAAACTCTCCACTGTTCTTTGACCATTGTATCTTTTTGTCAGTATATATAGAACGAATGGAAATGTTTTGTAATTTTCATGAAATGTATATGTATATTCTAATGGTTTTCCAAGTGCATTATTTCGCAATCTTTCTGATATCGGCTTCCTAGATAAACGCCTCACATTCCCAAGTATAGAGAGAAAGGGGTAAGTTTTCGAAGCCGCTCTCGAGCAATAATCTCGGTTCAATTATTCCCAAATAATTGATGCTCCCTATACATCATCAAAGTAGTTACTTTGACGAGCAACTATACAAAAAAGAATTAATCAAATATAGTAACCCTCTATTTGAGTTTTCCTCAGCGTTTAGTGGTCTTTAGTTGAAGGAGTGATCCCTCAATAATAGACCAGTGGAGTAATAGCGCCATTTAAAAAAGAATCATCAAAATCGGACTACTCTGTGAAAAGTCATGCGTGGTCACATATAAAAATGAATATATGTATATATATATATATATATATATATAATATATATATATATATATATATATATATATATATATATATATATATATATATATATATACGCGTCGGTTAAAAATACATGATCAATGAGAGAAAATCTCACTCATCTCAAAGAAGTTATAGATATGCTGTCTTTGTTTGCATAGGATAATGGAAAATAAAACTGTAAAAACTGTCACTCAATTATGCAGAGGAAATTCATACTTATGCGAGTTATCCCCTTTTTCATGTTCAAACCAAGATTTTTTTCTAGAACTTTCACCAATTCTGGCGTTCATGAAAAAAAAAAGAATTTTAAAACCCTCTGCACCCCATTCTTTCCATGAGACATTCCCAATTCCCTACCTGACACAGCAGAAGCAAGATACAGGAGGTTATCTACACGTGATCTGCATTATCTGGCGATGAAAATGTATGTATAACATTGAGATGATGCCCATCGAAAAAAAAAAAAAACGTCCACAATACCCATAATTCATGAATTGGTGAAAAAATAATCAACTCATTTTTGTCATCTCATGATCTTTCGGGAATTAGAGTTTCTCCCGAATTATCCTTGCACACTTCTCTCGTTCCGTTCACGAAAACAATTTTCTTCTATGACACCACTTCTTTATCTTGCTCACTCTGAATGACCCATCTCGATCTGATGGAAGCCATGTTTTTCAGATTCTGATTGTGCGTCCAAGGTTTCAGTTGGTGCAGCTCGTTTTCCAGACTCACGTCCTCTTGACCCGACCTGGTGTGGGTCGGTTTCGGAGCGATCACCGATACCGCGATGTACGCCTTCGGGTTCTTGTTCAGATTTATCGGTTTACCTGTGGAAACAAAGTTATAATGAAAATGTTGAACGGAAGCGGCAAATTATTGATGGGAATTGGGATATAGTGAAAAACAAAATTATTTGAAGAGATATTATTTGACCTAAAAGAGAAAGGTAAGTGCCATGTGAAGTGGAATGAATAGAAAAATCGAATTAAACGGTTTTCTTCACATAAAGGATTCAATATAAAATTGAACCAGAAAATGGTAGATCTCAGGTGAAAAACAACTACTGTCCTGGCAAATACCACGCAGAACGTTGAGATATTCACCTGAAATCCATCATACTTCCATATAATATCAATGGACATTGAATGCAAATGTTTCTTTCTGATAAGCTCGAATATGTTTCATTTATGTCGTGTTCAGCTAACATTCCGGCTACCGGTTTCAGGCTTCTTGGCCCTCATCAGTACGGAGTAGTCAACCAGCCAAAGGTCCAAAGAACTCTGGCTGAAGTAAGACACAACGTAAACAAACCATCATCGAGCTTGTAACACCTATAGGTACGCCGGAAAAGAAAAACTTTAACTGGCGGTACCTAGTGACAGAAAGAAACACTCCGAAAATCTCCCACCTCGATAGGTTTCTTTTCCGGCGTACCTATAGGTGTTACAAGCTCGATGATGGTTTGTTTACGTTGTGTCTCACTTCAGCCAGAGTTCTTTGGACCTTTGGCTGGTTGACTACTCCGTACTGATGAAGGCCAAGAAGCCTGAAACCGGTATGCGGATTGTTAGGTGAACACGACATAAATTAAACATAATCGAGCTTATCAGAAAGAAACATTTGCATTCAATGTCCATTGATATTATATGGAAGTATGCATGGATTTTCAGGTGAATATCATTCAACGTTCTGCGTGGTATTTGCCAGGAAAGAAGTTGTTTTCACCTGAGATCTACCATTTTCTGGTTCAATTTTATATTGAATCCTTTATGTGAAGAAACCGTTTAATTCGATTTTCTATTCATTCCACTTCACATGGCACTTATCTTCACTATATGCTAGACGGGCTTGCCACTCCTACTGAGAAGGAATCTTTTATTTAGAAACCTATCGAGGTGGGAGATTTTCGGAGTGTTTCTTTCTGTCACTAGGTACCGCCAGTTAAAGTTTATCTTTTCCGGCGTACCTATAGGTGTTACAAGCTCGATGATGGTTTGTTTACGTTGTGTCTCACTTCAGCCAGAGTTCTTTGGACCTTTGGCTGGTTGACTACTCCGTACTGATGAAGGCCAAGAAGCCTGAAACCGGTATGCGGATTGTTAGGTGAACACGACATAAATTAAACATAATCGAGCTTATCAGAAAGAAACATTTGCATTCAATGTCCATTGATATTATATGGAAGTATGCATGGATTTTCAGGTGAATATCATTCAACGTTCTGCGTGGTATTTGCCAGGAAAGAAGTTGTTTTTCACCTGAAATCTACCATTTTCTGGTTCAATTTTATATTGAATCCTTTATGTGAAGAAAACCGTTTAATTCGATTTTTCTATTCATTCCACTTCACATGGCACTTATCTTTCACTATATGCTAGACGGGCTTGCCACTCCTACTGAGAAGGAATCTTTTATTTAGAAACCTATCGAGGTGGGAGATTTTCGGAATGTTTCTTTCTGTCACTAGGTACCGCCAGTTAAAGTTTATCTTTTCCGGCGTACCTATAGGTGTTACAAGCTCGATGATGGTTTGTTTACGTTGTGTCTCACTTCAGCCAGAGTTCTTTGGACCTTTGGCTGGTTGACTACTCCGTACTGATGAGGGCCAAGAAGCCTGAAACCGGTATGCGGATTGTTAGGTGAACACGACATAAATTAAACATAGTCGAGCTTATCAGAAAGAAACATTTGCATTCAATGTCCATTGATATTATATGGAAGTATGCATGGATTTTCAGGTGAATATCATTCAACGTTCTGCGTGGTATTTTCCAGGAAAGTAGTTGTTTTTCACCTGAGATCTACCATTTTCTGGTTCAATTTTATATTGAATCCTTTATGTGAAGAAAACCGTTTAATTAGTTTTTTCTATTTATTTGACCTAGTTATGAATATGGCGGAAATACTTTTTTGACACCATGAAATCCAGAATTAGTATTGAAACTAGATACATGATAGCAGTACGAGGGTGTAGAAAAACTACAATATTTTTTCGATATTTAAAAAAAATGCTCGTGACCATTCTACACCTACAAGAGCCCTCGTTTTTCCTGACTATCATCAATCGCTACACTTTGCAGGCATGAACTGAAGATGACCTTATGAATCAAAAGCACTCTGCGAATAATGAAAAATAATAAGTTGCACGAAATACAAACTCAATTGGTGGCAATATAGCAGACGAATTTGGCAATTTTTTGTCCAATTCAACCAAAAATTAGTATCTTGGAGTTTTCAAAGTCGTGCTTTACGAATTTTATATAGATTTTTGGGAATCCAAGCATAGGGATTTTCGCGTTTTACGAATATCAGAAGAAATTTTCGAAATTTAAAATGGCGTCACCAGTGGTTCGTGAAATCGTTCATATTTTTACAAGCTTTTATTTACTTTCACCTGTCCCGATGTGTGTTATCAAATCCTACAAGTTAAATTTGACGAGTGACAATGCATTATGGAATTTTTGTTAGAGAAAAAAACAAAATGAAGGCTCCAAGATGGCGGACGAGATTTGTGTTTATGGTCCGATTCGGTTCAAAATTGGTATGTGGGGATTTTCGGGGTCGAAGATTATGAATTTTTTGTCAAAATTAATAAAATCAAAATGGCGGCTCCAAGATGGCTGACGATCTATGTGATTGTGGTCGGATTCCATTCAAAATTGGTGTGCGGGGGTTTTCGGGGTCGGAGATTATGAATTTCTTATCAAAATTTACAAATTCGAGATGGCGAACGAGTTTTGTAATGGACTACCTAAGTCTGACGCCACAATAGGGAGGAGCTTACGAACCTTTCCATCGAAAATGCAAATGCATGATAAATGCCCATGAGGAATTTTTATTTTTCAGTTTATTCGTGATTTTGTTATAAATAAGGGTGGATATACTAATATTTTGTTATAGTATGGCCAAATTTGGGAATTCCCATCATATTTTGTAGATACATGGAGATTATAACATATTTATGACTCATTTAAAATAGTTGAGGTTATGTCATTGTTTTGTTTGAATGACTTCAAAACCCATTTTAATGCTTTCTTGCATTAACGAGTTCCTGAGAAATGACAATAAAATAATAAAAAACGGAGAAAATGCATTGTAATCCTACCATATTGCAAAACAATGCAATTTGCTAGTGATTTGATGATTATCAGATGCTAGCATGGATTATTCCATGCTAGCATGGAATATCAAACATAATTAGAGATAGGCTTTAGGTACCTTTTACATTTATATAATACACGTTTATATTGTAGATCACACTGAGTAAATTAGCTGATATTACCTCTGCCACTTGTTCTTGCCCCAGGGAGATAAAATGTCACCACATTGCCACACTTGCTATGTTTGGACATTACAACATATCCATTACACATAAAGAGTGTACATGGAATGCTAAAAAAAAAGTGACAGTAAAAGTGGCTGAATTAGAACAAAACATTGACATAACCTCAACTATAACCCCTACCTCTCTATGAAATATAATGGGAAATCCTGAATTTGGCCTCACTATAACAAAATGTTAATATTTCCTCCCTTATTTATAACACAGTCTCCGAATAAAGTAAAAAAAAAAAATTCCTTGAGCATTTGCATTTTCGATGGAAAGGTTCGTAAGCTCCGCCCATCGTGTCTGACGTCACGACTTGGGTAGTTCAATATGGTCCGATTCGATTCAAAATTGGTATGTGGTGTTTTCGAGATCGAAGATTATGAATTTTTTGTAAAAATTTATGAAATTAAAATGGCTGCTACAAGATGGCGGACGAATTTTGTGATTATGGACCGTTTCCATTCAAAAATAATTGCTTTGCAGGTGTGACGTAGGTTATTTCGTGAGTTACAGATTCAGAAGCTTGTCGCTTTTGTATTCAAACTGAAAACTTTGCGCGACATGCTTTTGAATCTATAACTCACGGAATAACCCACGTCGCACATCCAAAGCGATTATTTTTTACTTTTTAGCGCATTTGAATAAAAGCTTGTCTTTAAAAAAGTTTTTTATTAATGATTTTATTTCCTCCGGGCATGCGGAACTCTAAAAACGATGAAAAATAATCTGAAAACGAATGAATAATTGAAGTTAAGCCAAGTTGAACCTGAATTGTGGAATTTGAAATAAAATACCTGCGATTGTATCATGACATTGAGAATTTTGTTGACAAATTTATAACATTCATATTTTTGACGGGATACGGGGATATTTACAATCCTCACCTGTCACTCTATGATATGCAAAGTTCTTCTGATATGTGGGTTTGCTGGGCTTACTAGGCGTTTGCCAAGTGTACTTCGGAATCTTTCCAACGCTCGTATTCGTTTCATTAATATTTACAACTTTAACGATACTACTGCCATCTTCATCGAACGAAGGCCAACTATTGCCTTTGGGTTCTTCAACTTTTTTCGTGTTGTTTTTGTGATCACTAGATAAACTCCTGTTGTGCAGGGCTGGCGAATATTCCTTGCCTTTCAATAGAGTGGTTTGGGTTTGGTTGTATTTCGTTGGTTCGTAATTCGATCGTCTTTTCAAATTGTTCAACACGTTCCTGGACGTTGTCAGGTCTTCGTCTATGCTTCCTAGAACAAATATTGAAATAGCTGTTGGCACATGGCAGAGCATGGTGAAAATAAACAAGTGCTTCATTCCTTAACAAAATTCCGGATTTCGTTCCCAAAAACCTTAGAATTCTATTACATTGACATTCCATACATTTCGCAACGTTTGCAACTACTGTGCACCCCTGATCTCGATATATAGCATGAATTTGGCTCGTCCTATGAACAAACATAATACTTAGTGAAAGAAGGGGATTTTGTGGCATAGTGAACAAATTATTAAATTAACGAAAAAAAACATCCTCAAGTGGGAATCGAACCCACGACCTTATGATTTCTAGCAATACGCTCTACCAACTGAGCCATTCGAGGACATAGGAATCGACACACACTCGTGAATCCTTTCCTTCCATAATTTAATATTCATGTTAGAAATGAATCGAAAATCAAACGTACTTATCACAGGCCGTTGAGATCCATTGCCTGTCACTCTAACTTCATCGTTATTTGACGATTTCAGTAGCAGATTCAAGCAGATGATCTCTAACCACTTATAAGATTTAGCCAAATATATAATGTGAAAGTGGAAATATTGTGTCCGAAATACATATAATGAAAGAAGGGAATTCTGTGGCATAGTGGACAAATTATTGAATAAACAAAAATTATGGCTAGATATCATAAAGTCGTGGGTTCGACCCCCACTTGAGGATGCTTTTTTCCTTTAATTTAATAATTTGTCCACTATGCCACAAAATTCCCTTCTTTCATTATACGTATTTCGGACACGATATTTCCGCTTTCACATTATATATTTGGCTAAATCTAATCAGTGGTTAGAGAACATCTGCTTGAATCTGCTACTGAAATCGACAAATAACGATGAAGTTAGGATCTCGAAGGCCAGTGATAAGTACGTTTGATTTTCGATTCATTTCTAACATGAATATTAAATTATGGAGGGAAAGGATTTACGAGTGTATGTCGATTCCTATGTCCTCGAATGGCTCAGTCGGTAGAGCGTATGGCTAGAGATCATAATGTCGTGTGTTCGACTCCCACTTGGGGATGCTATTTTTCTTTAATTTAATAATTTTTCTACTATGCCACAAAATTCCCTTCTTTCATTAAATGTATTTCGGACACAATATTTCCACTTTCATAATACTTAGTATTGTTTGAAGCTCATTATTTGTAGAGAAACAGTCATCATAATTTTCATTTAATACTGTCAGAATCAATCAGAATCTGATCAAAATCAATAATAATTCGGCTTGGTTAATTCAGTAATTCAGAAATGCCATATAAGGTACCCAAATTAAGGCTTACGAAAGGTCTTCCTGAAGGACTTGTTAATTAACAGAAAAACATTGTTATGAATAAGAAAATTAAATGGGAGAGAGTTTTTTTGTATGTCCCGACCAATGAAGATATTATGTCGCTTAAGAAACAATATTGTTAGTTATTTATACCATAGAAATCATTACCTATAATGATTGGACTATATTTTTGGAACCAAATGGCTGTAATGTTTGTAAGGTTGATATTTTACGATTGGATAATCTTATGGTTACTAATATAGGCTGTTCTGTTCTAGATCTTCCTACAGTAACATCTCTCGAAGCCATTTTGTTTTAGTTATGTAGAGACAGGCATTGCCAGCCTGAATTTTTCTAATTTTATATAATTTTTACCAACATTTAACATATGATTATGCTTCCTTTTGGAAACTTAGTCTTTTAGTTGAATTAGGGACCTAAAAGCTACATAAATAAAATTAATTGTCTTCATTAATAGGTTCCAATCTTCATTTTATTTCTGCTTGAATACGAGATAATACTGGAAGCGAAAAATTTAATTATTGAGTAGAAAGTTACAGTTATTACTGAAAACAAAATAGAAAGTATAAAGTTAGCGAAAGATCTACCATGATACAGATTTCTACCAGTCTAGTGATGGTCTGGGGACTTCAACGTTAGTAACTGTGGTAAATGAAAGTATTTTTTCTCTGGGATTTTTTTATCTGCACTCCCGAGCCGATGCAAGTTATGCATTTTTAGGGTTGAATTTAATTCGGCATCCGCTTGGCCAACATCAGTTTCACGTTGACAATACTAAAAATTCTCATTTGAAAATGTGGATCTCTTTGATTTCTTGTTGAATGAATGTTTGTTTGAATTCTCTGCAATCCATAACAAAAGAAGCAACCTTTATATTCTCTACATTTACAGACCCCCTAGTAGTAAGGCCATAGAATTCATAGAAAAGTTGGAGATTCTCCTATATAACTTACCACTAAATTCAAAAATACTGTTGACAGGAGACTTAAATATTAATTTTGAAAATGAGTCTTCAACTGATACCCAAAACCTAAAAAATATATTCCTTTCGTTTAACTTGACTATGCTTGTCACAGAACCCACCAGAGTATCTGTCCATTCTTCAACAACAATTGACTACATTTGTTCAAATTTTGTAGAAGATTTAATCGCATGTGATGTTATTCCTGCAGGTTTATCGGACCATCACGCAGTTGTGTTAAAAAGTAATATAGAAAGGAAAAACTCTTGTAAATATAAAAGGGGTAGAATATATAATAAAACAAATTACACAAAATATAAAAATCAGAACTTAAATGGAATATAATACAACAAAAGGAGCTGCTATCCATTTCCCACAAAGAAATGTCTGACATCTTTGAGAAATCCTTCCCCTTGAGAAATTTAAAATCAAAAAGAAAAAAACCATGTGTAACGTTAGGCATCAGAACTTCTGCCAAAAACCTGAGGTCTCTACACACAATCAGGAAACATAATAGAGACGAGAGCTTTTCAAATTATCATAACAAATACAGGAACATATACAGAAAATTAATCAAATCCGCCAAGAGTACTTATTATGCAAAAAGAATTGAGGAAGCAAAAAAAAAATACAGAAAGTTGGACAATTGTAAACGAATTCCGAGGTAAAGAGAAATATAGGACCACGGAAATTAACATACAGGCAAATCATATAAATGTCTACTATTGCTCGGTTTCTGAAAAATTAACATCAAATCTAATACCTAAGAGAAACCCAACAGAATACCTATATCAGATTAGTATAAATGAGGACTTCTATCTTGAACCGACAAATACAGCAGAGTTAAAACAGGTAATGAAGGAAATAAAAAACAAAAAATCCTCCCGAATAGATGGTATCAGTATAAAAATTTTTGAGAACCTACCTGATCAAACCCTAGATATTCTTGCAACAACTATAAATGAATCCTTCCTCACCGGTATCTTTCCAGCATGTCTGAAACTAGCTGTTGTTATACCTCTATATGAAGGAGGAAACATCGAGGATCCATCAAATTTCCGGCACATCTCTCTGCTGTCAACTCTATCTAAGAAAAGCTCGTTAAAACACGAGTAGAAAAATGTGTAAATCGGCACCAGTCTATTATCTAAATACCAATTCGGATTCCAAAAATCAAATAGCACCAACGACGCTATTATTTCTTTCTTAGAACAAGTGTATACAAGTCTAAATGCCGATGAAGTTGTTGCTGCGGTGTTCTGCGACTTCTCAAAGGCTTTCGATTGTGTGAAAGGCAGATCCCTGCTACAGAAATTAAATCTATATGGATTCGAAGGTGCCTCCCTAAATGGTTTGACTCTTACCTCTCCGAAAGATATCAAGTAGTAAAAGTTAATGACCAGACATCTAGCATACTTGAGATCACAAACGGGGTGCCACAGGGGTCAATTCTTGGACCTCTACTGTTCCTTCTATATTTGAATGATCTGTCAAATATTGACATTCAAGGAACTTTTACACTATTTGCTGACGACACTACCCTGCTTTGGCGCGGAAAAAATACTGGAGTTTTAAAAAACCGGGTATGCCACGACTTAGGCCTAGTGAAAGAATGGTGTGACTCTAACTCGTTATGTTTCAATCTATCAAAAACAAACCTCCTCACATTCAAATTTGACTTTCAGGACTTGTATCTTGAAACACAACTCATCGGAAATAAAACATCATGCAAGTTCCTGGGACTATACATTGACAATAAATTGAGGTTTCAAGAGAATGTAATTGCATTAACAAAAAAACTTGCCTCTGGTTGTAATGTGATCAGAACTGTGGCAAGAGAACTTAACTTGGAGATAGCGAAAACGGCGTAATTTTCTTTAATAGAGTCTTATCTACGGTCTACTAGTCAGCAGCTCTCCAATTCGGTATTTATTCATAAAAAAGAGCTATTAGGTACATGTGCTATACAAAGTCAAGGAAACATTGCAAACCCCTATTCATTAAGCACAAAATTTTAACATTGACAAGCTTATTTATATTGTAGACTGTATGCATAAAGCCAACAGAAACCCAGTTATTCCTGAACATGGATATAACACAAGACAAAATAGAAACATTCCGGTTCCAATCCCCAAGTCATAACTGACAAAAAATTCAATTATTTATGAGGGCCTAAAAATGTACAATAATTCACCTTCGCAAGCAAAAACTATCAAATCCTTACCGTCATTTCGGAAGGAAGTTAAATCAATGCTCCTTGAGAAGGCCTACTACAACATGCAGGAATATTATGGGGATCAATTGTTATGAGAAGACATGCTATCGGTTGTGTAACAGGCATTCTCTGATTTAGCAAATTTGCAACATTTTAATATCCCTGTAGTATTATCAACCTTAGCAGAATTTTATAGCTACATTATTATTACATTATTCTATTAGTTATACGACTGTACTTTTTGTGTGTTTTTTTTAAATTATAGTTTATGTACTTTTTATCCTACCAAGCTTTGTCTATGAGATTTTATATATCTTCGACAATAAAGTATACTTTGATTTGATTTGATAAAACCAGGTGGCCAACGTGAACTCATTTTAATAAATAATATTTTCTTGATTAGAAGGCCGCTGGTACATTTCTTCGAAACAAATCTCTCTATTCGAGGAAACTTTTGGCTTTCTACTTCTCCATTTCATATGAAAAAATGAGAATCTCATCGATAATTTAAAAAAAGATGTGAAATCTCGAACAATTTGTTTTCTGATATCCACATCTGAAAGAGTTTTTACAAATTTTCGATCAGATTCACCTTTAGACAACACTGTCTCTCATAAGAACGACGAAAAACATATTGAATTCATGCTGGTGGAATAAAAAGCAACCGCAAACAGGGCACTTCGGTGTCTTCCATGCATTTTTGAATCAGGAATCGAGGCTGAAAATTCCATGCGATAAAAACTCTCACTCTACTCACGTAATAATTTATGGACTTTGTCCCACTGGTCTGGATGAGCCGCGATCCTCACCATGAGCTCCAGCAGGATTTCGCTGGCAGCCACGTTAGCCGAAGTGACCTGAAAAATGACAGTTTTAAATTGCGGGCTGATTAAATAACCCTTGTATTTTTGAAGGAAATAAAAAACATATCTATAAAGTTTTTTAACGGTGAGCTTATGTTTGAGTAAACTGAAAAAAACAACTATACTTTTTAGCTCGATATGTGTCTCAGAATAATTATGTGTTGTAGGGTATTGGGAATTCAAAATTAGATGCCAGTGCCAGAGTGGCAAAAATTCAAACCTGACATACTTACATTGTTGTCTGTTTTCTCAAAGGTTATACACTTGTGTTCGGAGTTTTTCTGAAAATATTTCCATTTGGTATAATTTTCCAGTTTTTTTGTGTAGTATTATTCATTTTAAGACTCTAGTGAAGTGGTGTATTTAAATCATAAGACAATATCATTTGCGAAAACTCTCTTTGAAGGTGACAAAGTATGCTTGCTTGCAAAATAAAATCTTGTTCGAAGGTTTTGGACAGCTTAGTGAAGTCATCGGGAATTATTATGAATTATTTTGAAGAAATGTTACACATTATTATTTGTGAATGTTCGAATTAAAAATAAAACTGACAAAAACAGTTTTTTCTATTTCATTTAAAAGAAACAAGATGGTGTGAAAATGTGTCCTTATCACCTAGATACACATATATAGTCACTCTTTTTCCATACTATATGAATAATCTTCGGTATGACGAGCAATATATCTTTTTTCTCTTCTTAAGTCTCTTTTTATTCTTCTCAACTCTCTTCGAAGGTTTTCTTTTTAACTTTTTTTCTTGGCCACACACCATACAGGAACATTTTGGGAAGGAACTGTATTCTTCTTCAAGATCCCAAGAGCCCGTCGTCTGTCTATAGACTCACTCAATCCTAGATTTGTCTGCACCAGTAGGTTACATTCATTTTCTCACGGAAAATGATAAAAACTCATTCCAGTACAACGGGATCGTTTTGTCCAAGAGTCACATTGAGATACACAACAATAATGATTTGAACTAGAATCACTTATTTTTTCACTCGAGGACGTACAATAATCCACAGAATATTCACCAGAATTTCATTGAATGTCAACAATCACAAGAGATTCGACAAGTTTTAATTGTACAATGGCTAAAATCATATAAACATTAATGTTTCGAAAAGTAAACAATGTGTCCTTAGCACCTAGATATACATATATAGTCACTATTTTTCCATACTGTATGGATAATTTTCGGTATGTTGAATAATATCTCTTTTTTCTCTTCTTAACTCTTTTCTTTCATCACGACTCTCTTTGAAGATTCTCTTTTTCACTTTTATCTTGGCCACATACGATACTGGAGGATTTGGGAAGGGACGGGATTCTTCTTCAAGAGCCCATCGTCTGTCTATAGATTAGTCTGCACCAGAACGTTACGTTCATTTTCTCATGGAAAATGATGAAAACTTATTCCAGAACAACGGGATCGTTTTGCCCAAGTCACATTGAGGTACACAACAATAATGATTTGAACTTGAATCACTCATTTTTATACTCGAGTACAAACAATTGAGAATTCAAAATAACGGATACTCCCTCTGGTGTCGATTTTTGAAACTATACATAAGTACATTGTTTACTTTTTGGAACATTAGTTTTTTTCATGATAGCCATTGTATACTTAAAACTTGTGGAATCTCTTTTGATTGTTGACATTTAATGAAATTCTGGTGTACCTGGTGGTGTTCTGTTGACTATTGTACGTTGTCGAGTGAAAAAAATTAGTGATTCAAGTTCAAATCATTATTGTTGTATACCTCAATGTGACTCTTGGCAAAATGATCCCGTTGTATCTACTGGAATAGTTTTCAACATTTTCCTTGAGAAAATAAACGTAACGTTCTGGTTTAGACTAATCTACGATTGAGTGAGTCTATAGACGGACGACGGGCTCTTGGGATCTTGGAGAATGATACAGTTCCTTCCCAAAATCTTCCTGTATTGTCTGTGGCTGAAAAAAAGTTAAAAGAGAACCTCCAAAGAGAGTTGCGAATAAAGAAAAGAGAGTTAAGAGAAAAAAGAGATATTATCCAACATACCGAAGATTATTCATACATTATGGAAAAAGAGTGATTATATATATATATATATATATATATATATATATAAAGGGGATATATATATATATATAAATAATTTAGTGGACATAGCCCTATGTATATATATATATATATATATATATATATATATATATCTAAGTGATAAGTCTTGATAAAAGACACGAATAATTGTCTTACCAACTAGTGATGGGGGCATTGCCAACTTAACTTCAAACATTCAAAATAATAAGTACACATTTTCCCATAATCTTGTTTGTTTCAGCTAAAATAAAAAAAAAACTGTTTTTTGTTGGTTTTATTTCAACTGGAACATTCACAAATAGTGTACAACATTTTTTCAAAATAATTCATAATAATAACTCCAGATGACTTCACTAAGCTGTCCAGAAATTACGGAAAATATATTTTTGCAAGCAATAGAACATACTTTGTCTTGCAAATGATATTGTCTTAAGATTCAAATACACCACTTCACTAGACTTGAAATGAACAACACTATACAAAAAAAACTGGAAACAAATACAAAATGGAAATATTTTAAGAAAAACTCAAAACAAGTGTATAACCTCTAATGAAAACAGACAAACAATGTACTTATGTCTGGTTTGCATTTTCGCCACTCTGGCGCTGGCATCTAATTTTGAATTCCCAATAGTCAACAGGTAAACAAGAATTTCATTAAATGTCAACAATCATAAGAGATTCGACAAGTTTTAGGTATACAATGGCTAAAATCATATTATAAACATGAATGTTTGGAAAAGTAAACAATGTAAGTATGTATAGTTTCCAAAATCGACACCAGAGGGAGTATCCCTTATTTTGGATTCCCAATTGTGTTGTTATTGTTTTTTTATTTTGGCCTTAGTGTAAGTATATATATTTTTTTGGTGAAATGTGAGATTGAAATTTTATTATTGTAAAAATATAATGGAAGAGCTCATATTTTACTCAATTTTAGAATATTTCTTTCATAAAGATAGAATATTATCGGGATTGGAACGTGTTTTATCGTAAAATACCAATTGTTTTGATTGGAAGTTTGGCGCCAGAGAAATGTTTCGTTTCGTTAAAAACACTATATGTAAAATTCGCGGTGTCAGGAAAATTGTATGGAACAGAGAAATTATAATACTTGTATAGTGGGAGATGAGGTGATGAATTTTGAGCCAAATTGAATGAAGTTTGGCGTAAGCTGGTTTTTGAAAAGTACCCAGGACAGAGAGTCGGCTGGTGGGTTTTACCGCGAAAAGGAGTGCTCATGCACGGACGTTGGTTATTTTTTTGGCTTTGCCAAAAAACAATCCTGGTTTTCTGGCCTTGCGGCTAAAAGGCCATTTTTACGTGTTGGCCGTTGGCAACTGCGATGGCGGTGGACAATGTTTTGGTAACATTGGTAACATTGGTACATTTTTTAAGTGTCGGGGGATATATTCGTATGAAATTTCGGGATAAAGAGAGTTTTCCGTGAGTTAAAATGGGTGGTATTTAAATATGGGATTTTCATGGCCTCGGTAGATCGAAATGGAATATATACGAGTGCCTATGAAAAATGGGAAGGAAAATTGGGAAAACTATTTGGAAAAATTGCATATTGGAGACAAAAATTACAGGGTAAGTGCAAAGCTTTTAGGAAAAAAAGTAGTTTAACACTTGCTTTTATTTTATTGTTAGGATGAACTACATTTACAGAAATTATTCGCATTGATGACAATGCATAAAAAGTTTTATTGAATTAGGAAATTGTCGGTAAAAATTAAATATGAGGTTTTATGGGAAGTACGGATTCTATTGATTTTAATAATGAAAAAGTGTAATTATGAAAATAAATGTATGAGCTCATTCATTGAAATATTAATGCTTTGAAATTTATGTTCTGATCTTTTTCTAAAACTAGATATGATTATATTTTTTCATTTTATTTTAATGATATCATTTGATCGATGAATTTTTTATTTTAACGGTGTAATTTTTTTGTATGTATTCTTTTCATTCAATAGAAGTATAAAGTTATTTTGTGTATTATTTGAAACTGGAGTAAAGAAAATGATAAATTGAATTAAATTTAAAAGTCGTCTTAATTGAGAAAGAAACTTTATTTAATTTTTTTAGTATATTTAGAGAAATTGCTCTTGAAGAAAAAGTACTATTTTATTCATTTAAAAGAAAAGTTATTGAAAAAAGACCTCGCATATTAGCGGAGGCCGATTTTGTTGTCCTGAAAGACAGGTGACCAAAATTAACCAGTGCCTTACAAGAATTTTCAAAATCTGGTAAATTGAATTCGAAAATGTTTAAAATTCGTGGAATGTGTCGAAAAAGAATTTTTTTGGCTATTTCGCTGGTAACAGCTGCCCGTATAATATGAAAATGTATTATTTTATTAATATTATAAATAAAAAAAACAGATAGCGAGACTATATTGGACATCAGAGAAAGATAGTGTTAGTAAGTATGAATTTTTATTTAATGAAAAATTAAAAACCACCAGGGAATAGTCAATTGACTACTTCTACACTGGTGACGAGCAGCGGGATTTTGTTCAAGTGGCTAGTATTACATTATATCATCGAATAAATTAAATTAAAAGCTTTTGTTGAAACTCATTGAGAACGAAATAAGTCTTTTTATTAGCTCCCTTAAGCTATATTTATCGGACTAGTAAAAATTCGCCATAATGCCACCTCCATCGCGAATCTTGGCATTTCAATCTTAAACTCATAATACAGGAGCTCAAATACCCGCAAATATCGATTTTGAGGTGAATCGGAACTTAAACGAAATAATTTTTCCACCATTTTGAAGCCTCCATCTTGAATTTTCATCATATGAAAATTAAAATTTTTTATAAAAAACATCATGTACTACAAAATTAGGTAAGCATTTTGAATCGAACAATCACTCACAATATTCTTGGAACAATCATTAAACATTTTTGAATTTTGACAAACATTTCAGAAACTCCAACCCCAAGAACCCCTAAATAAGAATTTCGTATAGATCATCACTCATCTTACTGTTCCTGTGTCCCAAAATATTGGAAATAGAGTATAAAGAATGGTACTATATATTATCCGCGAAAATAAAAACCTTACGGTATTTTTAATGATTTATTTCGCGTGATACAACTACATGTTTACATGAACATTGCCTGCCTCGTTATCAGAAAGCAATCGCGGATTATAAAGTCGTTAGGGAATTTGCATAGGCGAATTTTCCGCAGACCGCGAAAAAGTTATAGTTAGCCGGCGTTGTATAGTTTTTGTTTTGTATGCATGCGGAACAAACTTTACGGCGGCGCGGCGGTTCTAATGAAATTCAACAGCTTGAGCGGGTCAAGGAGAAGAGCAAATTCAATTGTAACGGGTGAAACAAAATTATCAGAAAAACCGCGTTATATTGCCAAAACATTATTAAATATTAATGTCAATAAAGTTGAATGACACGGAATTGGAAGATTCCGGTTCAATTATCTACAATTGCATGTTGTATATGCTGAAAAATTACTTCTGGGGAACGAACAAATGAAAGCTGATTTTTTTTCATATTCAATACCACGTTTCGGTCGATATATATATGTTTACCAAAATTATGGTTGCTGAGAAAAGTACATTCATGACATATACAATAATCATTATACAGTGCTTCTCAAAAGTCCTCTCCACCCCTCTTATTTTTGGAACGATTATACATAAACAAGTGAAATTTGGAAACTGAATATTATAGGTTGTATACTTCCCAACTAGTGATGATAGATGACGAAATCGTCAAAGATGACGTCACAAGGCCATTGTGACCAATAATTTTAAATGGAACCCTACGGCAAGCGACACCTCTTTTAAAAGGTATCGAAAAAACCTATTCAATGATACTAATTTTGTTTGTGTTTATGTCAGTTTCAATGGCTCATTGGTAAACATTAAAATTTAAATTCCATTCAGTATGATATTAATTACAGATTTAAGAATCAGTATCTACTTGAAGAAATTGCTCGAAGTGACCTCCATATACTTCCTGACAGTGAAATGTCCTATTTCTAAACTCTTCTCGTACTTTTGCAAATGTGTCTGCGGAAACAGCCTCACATTCTGCAACAATACGTTGTTTTAAAACGTCAATATTGTCAGGTTCAGTGGCGCAAACCTTCGATTTTAGGTACCCCCACAGAAAATAATCCAAAGGTGTGAGGTCCGGTGATCGAGCTGGCCATTCCGTTGAACCTCGTCGTCCAATCCATCTACCACGATACTCCTCATCCAAGTACCGTCTTACTGCACCGTAATAGTGTGGTGGAGCACCATCCTGTTGGAATGTTATTTCCAAATTGCCGAATTCATCTGGATTATCTTCCAAAATTTCAAGGATTAACGGTTCTATTGCGTTTTGCAACAGCTTTAGATAAACCTCACCAGTTAAATTAGTATTTAAAAAAAGAGGCCCAACGATGTGGTTTCCCAGGATACCTGCCCAAACATTCACCTTCTGTGGAAATTGGGTATGTGTTTCACGAAACAGGTGAGGATTTGCGTCACTCCATTCCTCAAATTCTGTGGATTTACATTTCCATTTAGATAGAAAGTACTTTCGTCACTAAAACAAATTGTTTTGACATAGTCTGGCTGTTGGTTAATTTTAGTTTCCATATTTTCACAAAATTCTAGTCTTCGGTCATTTTTAATTTGTATGGATGAAATTTGTTTTTTTTACACCCTGTGTACTGTACTTCGACTGACTTCACAGGTAGATGCAACGTGAGTTGTTGAAGAAGTAGGATTAACTATTACTTCTGCCAGTATCTCAATTTTTTTCTCATCAGAAATTTGTGGTCTGCCAGATCGTTTCGCATCATCAATACTACCCCTTGTTCGAACTTAGGAAGAAGCTTCCTTAAATCCTCGAAACGGAGCGATCGGGAAACCTCTCATCAAAAATGCGTTCTGCTGCATGAATATTTTGTCCAGTTTCACCAAGAATTAGGATCGCTGCTACTTTATCACCTAAAGCACGTACCATTTCGCTTCTTGAAGCACTTAAACGTTCGGCTCACAACAGTTTAACAAATTATTAAAATGTACAAAAATATTAAAAGTACCAAAAGCTGCTAAAACAGTTAAACGTTCGATCAACAATACACAAATTATTGAATGTACAAAAACTTGGACAATTACAAAAACGTCGAATTAGGGAGACTAACAAAAACCTCAGCTCATTTGACAACTATCCAGAGGCGGACCTTGAATTTTGAATTTTAGTATCAACTGATTTAATTCATCACAGCTTTGCGTTTTTTTAAAGCGAGTTGCCAAAACTGCCATAAACACAAACAAAATTAGTATCATTGAATAGGTTTTTTCGATACCATTTAAAAGAGGTGTCGCTTGCCGTAGGGTTCCATTTAAAAATATTGGTCACAATGGCCTTGTGACGCCATCTTTGACGATTTCGTCATCTATCATCACTAGTAGGGAAGTTTACAACCTTTAATATTCAGTTTCCAAATTTCACTTGTTTATGTATAATCGTTCCAAAAATAAGAGGGGGGGAGGGGACTTTTGAGAAGCACTGTATAACCACTATATTGTTGAATATTCTATTTTCATAACTCATAACAAACGCTTGCCGCACGAAGTATTTAGTTTGAATAGATAATAGATGTTTTTGGGAGTCAAGCTTTTACCACTGATATAAAAACAGAACAATTTACGCATATAAATACAAAAAATTTTTTTTTAAATAAACGGGTTTTTTGCTATATTTTGAACCTCAAATCAGTGGGCAAAATAACACATTCACGCAGTAACATTCCTCGAGGGTGACATTCAAATAAAATAAGTAAAAACATGTTTTATCGTAAAGAAACATAATAATGATGCAGATGATGTACTAAAAGCTGAAAAATAATCAGGTTGGTACCAGGTACTAGTCATCACACCACTCATCAATATAGGACATTGATCAGACTAAAATAAAATCGTGGGGCACGTCGATCGAATTTCTATTATCTACAGTCAACCGTTCATATCACTATATGATTTGGATGCATCTTCTCAATTGGCAACTTATGCAAAATGTGTGTAAAAGTAAATACATCACTATCATCGTGCGACATCACAGAACGATCATTTACATATTTACTCCGGTTACGTTTCGATTTTATTTCAGTCTGATCGATGCCCTATATTGATGAGGAGAGGGGTGTGATGACTGGTACCTGGTACCTACCTAATTATTTTTTAGCTTTCAGTACATTATCTGCATCATTATTATGTTTCTTTACAATGAAACCGTTTAACTTAAAAATTTTTTTTTTACTTATTTTATTCTTTGTTTTTGTTTTGTTAATATTTTTTACCATTTTGTTCCCACGACTAATGGACATTATAACGGTCGACCCCCCAGAGGTCCGATAAAGGGGCAAGGCGTTTATACAACAAGATGTGCCCAAGTCTTGAGGAGAAAACGCTAACGACATCATTTTTATCCACCCTAATGCCACACAGTCCTCGACAGGATACGAAATCTTGACTTGGGTGGGGGATTCATGCTTGATTCACGATTCTAAGTTGACAAAGTCCTAAATGAAACCGTTTAAAAAAAAACTTTTCAACAAAAAATTAAACCGACGAAAAAATCAACTGGAAAGCAAAAAATAAAATAAACCTTCCTAGTCTAAATGATAATTGAGCTCCTAAACTAATGTGAGTAACTGATTTTGTGTCGGCGCCAAACAAACAATTATCGAATATCATTATATTACTTTGAAAGAAGTAATCAAAACGTAGCCGTGCATCTCGCTGCCATCATTTTACGCTTTACCTAATTCAATTGCTAGTTTGTTTGGCGCCGACTCAAAATCAGTTACTCACATTAGTTTAGGAGCTCAATTATCATTTAGACTGAGAAGGTTTATTTTATTTTTTGCTTTTCAGTTGATTTTTTCGTCGGTTTAATTTTTTGTTAAAAAGTTTTTATTTTTCAATTTTTTGTTGCTGAAATCTACTAATTACTACCTACTTGATTTTTTATTACTTCCGAAGTACTTACTTACCTAGCTTACTTCAACTATTAACTATTAAATAATATGATTTTCTATTTTAACTATTTATTGTTATATACTATAAATTAATTTTGAAAGTTCTGGTTAGTTGATTTCATCACTTTGTATATAATTCCATCCTTTCATAGAATGTAATCATTTTGAAGGATGTAGGAGGGTCTGTCAATGTCAACTACATATGTGTGCCAAAGTTCACAAGTGAAAAATCAATCATCCCCTATTTTTCTACCCATAGGGGTGGATCATTCCATTCAAAATTGGAATATCATCAATTATGAGGTATACCTTTCCTAATAAAAAAAAATCATCCAAATCGGAAAACCCACTACAAAGTTATGCCTGATAGAATCGGTTAACGGACCAACATTCAGAGGTTGAACGATCAATATCCTTCATTTTGCTACCCTCAGGGATGGATTTTGTTGTTCAAATTGAAATGGGACCAACTTCGAAGTACACCCTATCCAATGAAAGAAGAATCATCGGAATCGAACCGCTCTGTGGAAAGTTGTGCGTGATCATAAATAAAAAAAAAAAAAAAAAATACGCGTCGAATAGAGAACCTCCTCCTTTTCGGTTTCGTCGGTTAGATAAAATAACCACTTTAAAGCAATAATGCCACTTTTTGCTTGTAATACATACTCATTTTTTTCTTCAATCATATAATAACATGGAAATATTTTTAGTTCATCGACTCAATTATAACTGATATAGAACTGTATACCTATTATTTGTAATGTAAACAGCTGGTCTTTTTCTTCTTGCAATGTTCAACATTTTATAATTTATAGTGGAGGGAGACTATAAAAATCCAGGTATATCAGTTTATTCACAATTTCCGTCTGCCTAACAAATGGGCCACTTCAGTTGTGCCAAATGACATAGATCTGATATAAAAGAGCAATTTCATACTTTCAGTTGGAGAGATATGAATCATAAAATACCTATATGGACTACATGAATCCATTTGTGATATATTGACGAAATATTTTTCGTTACTATACTTATTTATTGTTTTATACGAGTATAAATGGTTACTTTCTTTCGTAAAAACATATTCAATGTATAAGAATAGTTGAAGTGAATCTATCGTACTTGAAAGTAATCTGGAAATTCTTCTCCTTTCAAACAATAAAATAAGTGAAATAAAAAGCTGCCCTGAAAAATTCGGTGCAATCGAAATTCTTGATTAACAAGTGTTATTATAGAGAGAGAGAGAGAATATACTTTATTGTCATGAGAGTAATCTTGAGGACAAAGTTTCACTTAATCTATAACGCAGTTTATATGTGAAAACAAAATGCATTTAAAATAATCAATTTTCACTTAATACCTAAAGTCAGTTTGTATATATAAAAACATATAAGTCGTACAAAATACTGGTAAAAATAAACAAGTTTGTCTTAACCCATAAAGTATATAAAAATAAATAAAATATACAAGTCACATTGAAATATACCCCAAATAAAATTTAAAATCACATTATTGATTGGTTTTTTAAAAATTATCATTATAAAATTATTGTATATTGTCTATCACTTAAAAAACATTTGCCAGCCTTCCTGAAGCATTGTAAAGATTTTATTTCTATTACATTCTTTGGCAAATGGTTGAACATTTTACAACCATTATAGGAATCCTTTATGACTGTTGTCATTGGTATTGGCAACTTAATGTTGTTGGATTGCCTTGTCACATAATGGGTTGGTGAGGATATTTTTTAATTAAACACACTGTTTCCATTATAAAGATAGAAATCACTGTTAGAATTCCATGAGTGGTAAAGAGTAATCTACAAGAATCTCTACGTTTTGATTTGCACATATATCTTGCTGCTCGTTTTTGCAAAATTAAAATATTTTGCAGTAGATATCCACTACATACGCCCCAAAATGAAATTCCATATCTCAGATGAGATTCCACCAGAGAAAAGTAAACAATAACGAAGTGGCAAGGAGAAAGCACTAAAAATAATATAATAATAATAATAATAATAATAACATAGTCTTTATTTCATGGAATATTTCATATTTTTATACATAGTCAAAATACAAAAACCAAAAATGAAATAGGCGTCAAAAACAAGATCACATTTAACCATGTGAGTAGGATTAGAGCTATGTGAATGTATGTAGGAAATATTCGTCAAGAGAGTAAGGTTCAAGGTCGATAAGTAATTTCTTTACTCATTTTTGAATTTACTGATGCTATTCAGAGTTTTTATATTGTTTGGTAGTTTATTAAAGAATTTTTTAGATGCATATGATGGATGCTTTTCTGATAGTACTAATCTGTGTACCGGAAAATTCACATTTATATTTCGTGTTGGATATTTATGACTGTGCCTATGTTCAGTAACATTTGTGTTCTTGAACAAATACAGAACACATTCATATATATACAACGCATAAATTGTCATTGTGTTACTTCTTTTGAAAACACCTCTGCATGTTTCCCGAAATTTCATTTTAAACATAGCTCTAATCACTCTTTTTTGAATACAGAAAAGGTCATTAATGTTACTTTGACATCCCCAGAATATTATTCCAAATTTAGCACAGGATTCAAAATTTGCATGGTATATAATTTTTAATGATTTTTCGTTAAGGTATTTGCTTATGACTCTAATGCTATAGCATATCTGGTTCAGTTTTGTTCCTAAGCTTAAAATATGGACGTTCCACAGTAAATGTTTCTCTATGAAGACTCCCAGAAATTTGGTATTATTCTGAATTTTGATTTTATTGTTGGGTAAGTTTATATTTTCTGGAGTTTCAATTCTCTGTTGTTTGGTTCTGAATAATATAGCGTTGGTTTTCTCGACATTAAGTATCAATTTATTTTTTGTAAACTATTCATAAATGTTTCTCGTGATGTCCTGAGTTTTTCGTATTAGGTCTGGATAGTCCGGACTTGAAACTATCAAATTAGTGTCATCTACATAATTAGTTAGGTGTGCATGAGTGTCATTTAAGATATCCAAAATATCATTCATGAAAATTATGAAAAGTACTGGTCCTGTAATGCTACCTTGAGGGACCCCTATCTTGGTATGTTGTAAGTTAGATTTGGTTGCATGTCCATCAGTTATAATTTTTACTCTTTTTAGTTATTGATGATATCCGTTATCTTATTGAATTCTGACAAAAATTGATAATCTCCGCCAAAAAACCCAAATACCAATTTCGAATGGAACAAAACACGTCGCAACCTCGAATTCATGAATTTTTATTTTATTTATTTATTTATATATAATACTCGGGAAACCCCTCTTCTACAATGTAAAACTTCAAATACTTATTAAGTGAGTGAATTTTAGAGTAATGGTAAAGCATAAAAAGGAAAATAGTAAAATATATTTGAACAATTTGAGATTGAATTTTAATGAATATCAACGCTACAAACTAATAGAATAATAGAGAACATGTGCATAAGGAAACAAATAGGACAATAAATCCAGCTATTCAATTGCTCGCTTTTTTTGAAATGTTTAAGATTCAATCCTGTCAGACAAAATCCATTGCTATTAAATTCATTACCTAATCACATGAATCTAATAGAGGACAATGATATTAGCAATTGCAATGATGAAATGGTATGGCTAACAATACATTATTGCGAGTGAGAACATTTGCTGTTTTGAAATCAACCAGTTGTAGCAACTGTGAACAGGAAATATCGCCGTTTAGTACTTTGAACAGAACTATGCGGCCTGATTTTTTTCGGTTCATTTCGGGAGCATATATATTCTATACGCTCAAGATCTGCTTGTAGTTATAGGTTCCATACTGCAGACTCATTTTAAAAGCAACATGTCTTAGAAACTTATTTTGTATACGCTCAATGTTATTTATATATACTTGGTAAAATGGTTTCCAAACCGGCGAAGCATACTGTAAATTTGGTTGTACGAGAGATATGTGAACAGATTTAAGGGTATTGATGCAAAAACTACTTGCATTTCTCAGGAGAAAACGTAGCATTTGGGAAGCTTTGCTGATAACCGCGTGAATATGATCAATGAAGGATAATTTACTATCGAATAACACCCCGAAATCGCGAACTGTATTGAGTCTGGATAATTCATTGACAATGTAGTAATTATGACAGGAACATCATGATGTCCGACCCCCAAAAACCCCCACTCTCCAATTTTGAATGGAATCAGGCTATAATCACAAAACTTGTGGACTCCTTGGAGCCGCGACTCCTTGGAGCCGCCATCTTGTATTCCTGGATTTTGACTTAGAAATCATGATCTCCGACCCCAAAAACCCCCACATACCAATTGTTTGGAATCGGGCTATAACCACAGAACTCGTCACCATATTGGAGCCGCCTTCTTGAATTCATGAATTTTGATAAAAAAAATCGTGATCTCTGCCCCGAAAAGCCCCACATCCAATTTTGAATAAAATCGAACCATAATCACAAAACTCATCAGACATATTGGAGCCGCCATTTTGTTTTTTTTCAGGCAAAAAATCCATAATGCATTGTAACCGGAATTATGAACACCTGCCAAATTTCACGTTAATCGGGCAACTAGAAGTGGGTGCAAATTCACTTGCAAGATTTGAACTATCTCAGACCATTTATCATAAACCAAATTCCTGGTCCTTTTCAACCGACGAAACCAAAAAGGAGGAGGTTCTCTATTCGACGCGTATTTTTTATTTTTTTTGTATGACCACGCATAACTGTTTACTGAGACGTCCGATTCTGATAATTCTTTTTTCAGTGGATAGGGTGTACTTCGAAGTTGGTCCCATTTGAATTTGAAAGATGAAATACACCCCAAGGGTAGCAAAATGAAGGATATTGATCACTCATCCTCTGAATTCTGGTCCGTTAACCGATTCTATCAGGCATAACTTTGTACTGGGTTCTTCGAATTGGATTATTCTTTTTTCATTAGATAGGGTATACCTCATAGTTGATCATGTTTGAATTCCGAATGGAATTATTCACCCTTACGGGTAGAAAAATAGGGGATAATTGATTTTTCACTTGTGAACATTGGCACACATATGTAGTTGACATTATTTTTGTTCTCCTACATCTGTCACAATCATTATTCTATGAGAGGATGGAATGATATAGTTATGGAATAAACTAACCAGAACAACAAAAGTAATGTATATTACAACAAATAGTAAAAGTAGATAATCATATTATTTAACTGGTAATAGTTGAAGTAAGGTGGGTAAGTAAGTATTTTGGAAGTAATAAAAAAACAAGTAGGTAGTAATTAGTAGATTTCAGCCACAAAAAATTGAAAAATAAAAACTTTTTAACAAAAAATGAAACGGACGAAATACGGAACTGAAAAGTAAAAAATAAAATAAATCTTCTTAGTCTTAATGATAATTGAGCTCCTAAACTAATGTGAGTAACCAATTTTGAGTCGGCGCCAAACAAACTAGCAATTGGATTAGGTAAAGCGTAAAATGATGGAAGCGAAATGCATAGCGACGTTTTGATTACTTCTTCAAAGTAATATAATGCTCTTCGATAATTGTTTGTTTGGCGCCGAATCAAAATTAGTTACTCACATTAGTTTAGGAGCTCAATTATCATTGAGACTAAGAAGGTTTATTTTATTCTTTGCTTTTCAGTTGAATTTTTCGTCGGTTTAATTTTCTGTTAAAAAGTTTGTATGCACATAGCGCATCCGGAAGATTTTTACAAATTCACCTCCTGATGAATTAACTATAAACCCAAAGTTCGACTTGATCTGGAAAGCTATGAAGCGTCGAATGATAAAGCTTTGACTCGAAAACTTGTGAGGCGGTAAAAGTTTCGACTGGTTGTAATGAAGTTTCGATTATTTAACTGAAGAATATATTATCGGTCCACCTCCTAGCACGCTTTCAATGGAAATTAATTAAATCGCTCGATATAATTACGTTCTTTGTGGAGAAGTGAACAACGAGAACTGATCCAGAGTGCACTTGGATTCAAATACGGAATTTTGTTTTATTGAGCAAATTCATTGAACTTATTCGAATATATTTAACTAAGAATGAAACTTTCACACAACTGAATATTCATAAAAAAAATCAAAAATCAAGTTAATTTAATATTGTGATATTACTTTGAAAAAATATTAAGGGATCCACGTCCAAGTTATTTCTTTGAAAGTATAAACACTAAAAACTGTCGACATTCCTTCTTGGGTTTCAAATTCCCAATCTCTTTCTATACGTTACCTTTTTATCTCTCTCGCATTCTATGCCCTTTACTCCATTGAGCTCCTCACTTTGATGAAATGCAATGGGGAAAACTGTCAGGCTTGATATCAGAATATTTCATTCACTTCCAGCAAAAACTCGGCTACGCGTCCCAAATATATAGGGACTGCCCTGAATTTATGGGAGACAATTCTAGCCACGCGCGCATCAACTCCTATATTTTTCAAATATTCAGAGAATCTGTTCCTGTGTGAATATAATAAACTGCTAGTTTGAAATCTCATTCTGGCTGGTGTGAATTATAATTTTTAATTTTATTCGGTAAGCATCCACATATTAAATTAGGTTATGACATACAAACTTTTTTCGTCGTAAATGCACATACGTAAAGATCACATTGAAGGAAACAGTTGATTTCTTAGAAAAATCGAATTAAACGGTTTTCTTCACATAAAGGATTCAATATAAAATTGAACCAGAAAATGGTAGATCTCAGGTGAAAAACAACTACTTTCCTGGCAAATACCACGCAGAACGTTGAATGATATTCACCTGAAAATCCATGCATACTTCCATATAATATCAATGGACATTGAATGCAAATGTTTCTTTCTGATAAGCTCGATTATGTTCAATTTATGTCGTGTTCACCTAACAATCCGCATACCGGTTTCAGGCTTCTTGGCCCCTCATCAGTACGGAGTAGTCAACCAGCCAAAGGTCCAAAGAACTCTGGCTGAAGTGAGACACAACGTAAACAAACCATCATCGAGCTTGTAACACCTATAGGTACGCCGGAAAAGATAAATTTTAACTGGCGGTACCTAGTGACAGAAAGAAACACTCCGAAAATCTCCCACCTCGATAGGTTTCTAAATAAAAGATTCCTTCTCAGTAGGAGTGGCAAGCCCGTCTAGCATATAGTGAAAGATAAGTGCCATGTGAAGTGGAATGAATAGAAAAATCGAATTAAACGGTTTTCTTCACATAAAGGATTCAATATAAAATTGAACCAGAAAATGGTAGATCTCTTTCGGAGTGTTTCTTTCTGTCACTAGGTACCGCCAGTTAAAGTTTATCTTTTCCGGCGTACCTATAGGTGTTACAAGCTCGATGATGGTTTGTTTACGTTGTGTCTCACTTCAGCCAGAGTTCTTTGGACCTTTGGCTGGTTGACTACTCCGTACTGATGAGGGCCAAGAAGCCTGAAACCGGTATGCGGATTGTTAGGTGAACACTACATAAATTGAACATAATCGAGCTTATCAGAAAGAAACATTTGCATTCAATGTCCATTGATATTATATGGAAGTATGCATGGATTTTCAGGTGAATATCATTCAACGTTCTGCGTGGTATTTGCCAGGAAAGTAGTTGTTTTTCACCTGAGATCTACCATTTTCTGGTTCAATTTTATATTGAATCCTTTATGTGAAGAAAACCGTTCAATTCGATTTTTCTATTCATTCCACTTCACATGGCACTTATCTTTCAGTTAATTTCTTGACAGAAAAGGTACGCCTTGGTAGATTTAAAACGTACTGTACTTTCACTACGATCACATTCACTTACCCCCACTATTGCTTTAATGAAACGAATTTTATAATCATTATTTATTCAAATCGAGTTGCTGAGAAATGAAGAATAGTTTATTTAAGAGCATATTCTAAAACGAATGGATAATAAACCGTGCGTCCTTGTATCATAATTGCTGTCGAATTATTCAGAGCAGTTGTAAATTTGAGGGAAAAACTTGTGCGAGTTTACGACGTTACGTGCCAGAGAAAATTGATATGTTGCTCTTGTAAGCCCACTATAAATATTCATGCAGTTCCTCCCGACTTCATCTTTGCATTGACTTATTTTTCAGCGTGTCTTTGAATTAATCAGGCGCTTGCCAACGACAGTAGAGTTACGAAGTTCGAGTAAGTGGATTAAAATGTCGAAACAAATGAAATAGGTCAATTCCACAAAATCTTCCAAATAATTTGGATACAGAATATCGAAAATGCAAATGGAGTTAGCTCGATATTCTATTACCTAAATTGATTGGGTGCAATTTATTTCAGTTGAATGAGTGGGCTGAAAAGCGAGAGGTACGCTATCCGTGTAACAAAAGATGACCACCGTCAATCGATTGCATTGAAATGGGAAACGAGGAGAAGCTTTAGGGCTAATCAAATAATGCCTGCAACTGCGTGGTTTCAGTCAGACCTAAACTCAATCGTCTGGGAGAACTGACAAATAAATTTCCCACATTGAATTCTAGGTAAAATTTGAATGGTCGCAAAAAAAATAAATAAAACCATCTTCTGAGATAGTTATTATATTTCAACACCACGGATCTGTCGTCTATTTTACAATACATTATTTTATCCAGGAGTTCTTAGGTTTTATACCAAAAGGAGCATATAGTATTAAAATATATTATTATGGTAATTTGGAATGTTTTGTAATTATTTGCAGGATTGGATCTAGTCATATTTTTAGATCACAACTTTGTTTCTATGGAAAAAGTTTAAGCTTCAATGTGAGAATTGTCAAAGTGAACAACGTCTTTTTCTTAACTTGTAAAAAATAATATTTATTTATTTCACGGGAAAAACTCATGCAAGATGAAATTATTATCAAATATACTTTACTAATACCAAGATATCGTCATAAATGTGAGAGAGAGATGATCTCCACCATATGTCTCAACTGGCCTTAATGACCTTGAAGGGGGTTGTTAGCTCAGGATAACTTTTGTGATAACCAGATTATGAACTCAGAACAATAACTATACTGCCGTCATAAGCACAAAGGGCCTAAGTGCAAAATTCGTTCATTTTGAGATATTGATCTTAGTATTTCATCCACATGCTCCTCTAACATTGCTAGTGGTTTTTGGAACTATCTACATACTTCAGAAACAGAAAATAGGGTTTTAAATAAGGGCTTAAATGCACTCCATGTGTCATTTACTAGGGAAAAACGACTCATCTCTCACAACGAAGACATATTAGGCTCATTTGATTGAGAAGTATGTAGATGTGCCTTTTATATTCTAGTATTCTACATTTACGCCCCTATGTCCTTAGTAACTCACACATCTAATTTATCATAAACAAGAATGAACAGATTCATTTTCAGTAGTAGTTTTAGTTGAACAGTTACTCAAGTATCAAGTATATGCTGTGAAAAGAGGTTATAATACGTTGAATTCAAGATCCAGGTAAGTTTGAATAATTCATTTTACTGTTAGTTAATCATCACATGTGAATAATATGATATGTAACTTCGGATATTCGATATTCAGAGCGAATAACGATAACGATCCTAACATAAATAATGTTTCCACTTCGAGGTATATCAGTAAAATATTTTCTTGATTTCAAGATTTCCCTAGAATGATTTGAGATGTAGAATATATATTCTTTCATGCGTGAAAATATGTTCTTACATGCGCAAAAAATGGGTGTCCTTTTTAATCGACACTTGGGGTTGCTTTCGATTAAACCGAAAAATATGGAATGAATGCTTTTTTCATAAAAATAAGCATTTCCGTATATCTAGGAATTTGAAAAATATTTTCGAAAGTTACAACATCACTGGCCATTTTTTGTTCTCTGTAAGTATAATAATAGGCTCAATGAATGTCGAACATACATTTCACGAATGGGTCAACTTTTCTATCATATCTTTATTTTTCATATTATAGGTGGATAAAAATGAATTCATCAAGAGGAAAAGTTATTGCCGCAATGGCACGGGGCGATTCCAAAAATCCTGCTGCAAAATTTGGCTACTTGAATTCCTCAAGGGGAAAAATCATCGTTGAAATGGCACGCAACGAACTTAAAGAACCTACTTCAAAATCTGACGCCTCAGGAGCTGAGGCAAACTGACTTTCCTGAATGCAATGCAGTTGAACTGAATGATTATAATGATGGTAGCAGCTCATCGGAGTCACAAATTATTACAAATCTTGAAACAGCTTGATATCCAGCATACCTCATTTCGCTGATTTATCTGAACAGAGAAATAATACTGATCTCCCAGAGCAACTCGTTACTGGTGAACATATTGTTCCAAAATCGCTACATCCACTGATTCAATTGGATAAAGATGTTGTTACAACGAGTTTTTTGCGATTTATCGGTAAGAAAAATGTTCGTCAGTTTCCAACAGCATTTTCCATCTTTCATTGGGTCTTACGATCTCTATCGGAAAATATTGAAACAGGAAAATATTTCTTTCGTCAAGTTGGGACACGAGGAATGTGAAGACTGCGAATATTTCCTTCTGCATAATGAGGACCATGAAAAGAACAATTTAGCACCAGACTGTGCGATCTGTCAACAATGGGATGAACACATAAAGGAAGCTGATAAATCTAGAACAAGATACAAATAATATGCTGGAAGGGAACCAGTTGAGGGAGAAATAGTATTTTCAGGTGATCTAGAAAAAGTAATTATGCTGCCCAGATGTGACATGTTCAAAAATGTGATATTTTCACAGAGGATTATCGCATACAATGTTTCGTTCCAGTAGGTACGGAGCAGAACGGTGGAATCAAGCCCGTGGCTGCTATTTGACACGATGTCATTGCCGGACGAAAGAAAGAAAATGTGATAAGCACATTCTATTGTTTTTTTCTCCACCACAGGGACGAGAAAAAGATTATTCTGTAGTTGGATAATTGTAAAGCACAAAATAAAAATTGGGCAATTTTTTCATTATTAGTTTTCATTGTTAATTGTGAAGCAGTTGCGACAGAACGTATCGAACTAAATTATTTCGAACCTGAGCACACATACATGTCTGCAGACTCATTTCATCACCAAGTAAAAATGAGTCTAAAAAGACACGGGAAAGTTTACGATTTCGAAGATTTCAAGAATGCTCTCCAGAATGCTAACTCTTCGCGTGTTGTTGTGCTGGATATGACTCTGGAAAAAAAAATTGAATGGCAAGACTTATCTTCTATATAAATAATTAACAAAACTGTTCCACGGCCATAAGTGAAAGATATTGTTCAGATAACGGTATCCAGAGGAGATAAGAATTTGGAATATGAGACTGATTTCAATTTACCAGCAATTTATCTCAATTTCTTGAAGTCTTCTGTATTAAATAAATAATAGTTTAAAAAAACTAAAAAATATAAAATAAGAAAAAAATTTATTTTATTTTGAAAAAAGCGTGGAGTGCATGGTATCGCCTCGGTGTGTAATGTACTATATAATTATTGATACCATGCACCCCACGCTTTTTTTTAAATAAAATAAATGTTTTTCTTGTTTCCTATTTTTTTAGTCTGGTTTTCTATGAAAGCGTGTTTTTAAGTTTTTTCAAACTATTATTATTTCCAACTTTTAAGTGTGGTTTATTTATAGAAGCGTTTTTTTTTAGTTTTTTTAAAACCATTATTTTTATTATTTTTTTACCTATTAAGAAATGGAATAATCCTATCAAATTAGGTAATCATAATATTCGACCCCAAGAACCCCCACATACCAATTTTGAATAGAATCAGACCATAATCACAAAACTCGGCCGCCATTTTAAAACCGCCATCTTGAATTTTCCAATTTTCACAAAAGAATCATAATATTCGACCCCAAAACCCCCACATACCAATTTTGAAAGAATCAGACCATAATCACAAAACTCGGCCGCCATTTTAAAACCGCCATCTTGAATTTTCCAATTTTTACAAAAAATATAATACTCGACCCCAAAAACCCCCACATACAAGCGAATCGGACCATAATCACAAAACTCGTACGTCATATTGGAGCCGCCATTTTGTTTCTTTTTCACACAAAAATTATATAATGCATTGTCACCGGAATTATGTACACCTGCCAAATTTCAAATAATTCGGACGTCTGGAAGTGGGTCAAAATCACGCCCAAAGGAGTCGGTTACAAACAAACAAACAAACATACAAGTGAAGCTAATATAAAGCGTGTAAAAATGGGTTCTCTATGCCAAAACCCCAAAACAAAGTGGAAAAAAAACTAGCCTCATAGCAAACATATAAAAAATAATACCAAAAACCGAATGTCGTTTTGGGAAAACCTTCCTGTTTCAGATGATTGAAAGAAGTTTACCAATCTTATTCTGTTTCAGTTTTTTTTCTAAATGTTTTCCGATGTTTGACGATGTTTCATGGTGTTTTTTAAGAAACACATGTTTCATACTAACAAAGTCTATCATTGATTCTTATCATTGTGCACATAGGTATTTATTTGTTGAGCTGATAGATCGACATATAACTAAGGCGAAAGGGCTTATCTGCGATTTGAAATGAATAAATCCAAAATATCATTATTTTGAATATTTTTTCGGAAAATATACGAAAAATTAGGTTATATATGTTTTTTTTGCACCTCAATTCGAATAATTACTAGTTGCGGCAATGAAATATACGAAATGTTGTTTTATGGAAATTGTCCTTGATGTGAGATAGGCCCTTTGTGCTTATGACGGCAGTATACTTACAACTAGAACTATTTATACAATTCTGCCAGAATGACAGCTCAATAGTAGGAACTACAGGTATAACTTCGCTGGTCCTTACAGCAAATATGGACTGACTCGTGAATATCGAACTAACCCTCTATATTTTGGCATCACTCATTATATATCATATCTAACCGTCGAACCAGATGCATTCTAAAACAAGGTTCAGTAAAGTTCGAACGAATCAAATATGATAAACAACGAAGTGTGCATATCTCTGGGCTATCAAAATATGGAGCAAGGTTCTTTTGAATTTCTAATGTGACAATATATAATACTTGAACTATTAATAAGTTACTGAGATCAGTACATGAAATAATGATATCACAGTGTTTTTTTTCCATTTTGAAGCATTAAAAGTGCTTCCAAACAAATAATAATAAAAAAATTCATAATATAATTTCCGACCCCAAAAACCCTCAGATACCAATTTTGAATAGAATCGGACAAAAACTGTCCGCCATCTTGAAGCAGCCATTTTGTTTTTTTCTGTTAAAAATTTTCAAGATGCATGGTTTCCGGAATTATGAACACCTGCCAAATTTCAGCTCAATCGGATGTCGGAAAGTGCTTCAAAAATGGATAACAAATTTTGAACTGAAATTATTATCTCTATTTTCGATGTAGATATCATAGCAAATATATGGAAGATATTCACATGTTCTGAGAAAATCCGATAATCCTGGTTATTAAATCGTTTCTTTTGAATTGTTATATAACGAAACTCGGTACTAAAATAGTTTGGAAAACTAGATGCTTTGGAGAGTTTTAAAGGGATTGTATTCAAATTGTGTACTAAGAGCCGTTCTCAGCGTTGAGTATTATGTCCATAGAGTGGAATTTTTGAATTTTTTCGCCAAGTAGCCATTAAAACGTTCTCGGAAACCTTTTTTGAATTTTGATCTATTTTCCATCCCAGAAAAAGGTTATAAGCGCGTTGATACGCTTTTTTCGACATTTCCGTTAATAACTTTGACTATCACTTTCCATAATTATCAGATTTCTATATTAAATAAAAATAATAGAAAAAAAATCAAGACAAATGCACTAAAAGGGACACAATTATTTCTTTGATTATTTGATCTAGGTTATTCTGTGACTAGGAGATTCAAAATATTGCCGCACAAGAGTACCTATTTCATATTCCCGGCAAGCTTTTGGATCTGCTACTCACAGAATAACCTAGGTCAATCAATTAAAGAAATTATTTGTATAAAAGCTTGTCTTACATTTTTTTTATTCATTTTTATTCAATTGTTTTTAGTCATTCATAAAATCCGTCATCTTATTGAATTCTGACAAAAGTTGAAAATCTCCGACCCCAAAAAGACCCACATACCAATTTTTGAATGGAATCGGGCCATAATAACAATACATGTCACAATCTTGAATCATGCATTTGAACAAGAACATCATGATGTCCGACCTCTTAAACCCCCACAAACCAATTTTGAATGGAATCGGGCTATAATCACAAAACTCTCGCTATCTTGGATTTTGACAAAAAAATCATGATTTCCGACCCCAAAAACCCCTACAAACCAATTTCTGTTGGAATCGGGCTATAACCACAAAACTCGTCGCCATATTGGAGCCGCCATCTTGAATTTATGAATTTTGACAAAAAATTCGTGATCTCTGACCCCGGATACCCCCACATACCAATTTTGAATAGAACTGAACCATAATCACAAAACTCGTCCGCCATTTCGTTTTTTCTATAGCAAAAATTCTATAATGCATTATGAACACCTGCCAAATTTCATGTTAATCGACAACTAGAAGTGGGTCAAATTTAACTCGTAAGATTGTATTACCCTCACACAGGCATCGGGTAGGTGGAACTAAATAAAAGCTTGTAAAAAAACGAACAAACCAACAAACATTCATGATAGTCATTATACTTCAACAGCATGGATCTGTAATCCAGTTGTTCATTTTGGAATACGTTATGTTAAATTGACAATTCAACTCATGTATAAAAAATCGCACATGCCACAGTGCAATTGTCGGTTTGACAGCGGCAAAAGTTAGCTGCAACTTTTACAGCGACAAATGTACTAGTGGTTTTTTCACTTATTCATTTGTTTATCAATTATCGCGGTGTTGGTTGGCAAAATAAATAATTTGACATGTTTGTCAATAACTTATTGAATTTCTAAGCAATAACAATGAATCGATTCGGTGAGTCTACGACCGCCGAAATTAGTCAAATTGATAATACCTGTGTGCCTACTAATACAGTTGCGACGCAATTATCAATCTAGCGACAATTTTCTACGTTTGCGATGCAAAAAGATATAAATTTGAGCCAGATACTTCCATCGAGGAATTGAATGTAATATTGCAAGATTGGGCATTTAACATGCGAAAAGGCAACGAAGAAGACTACAAAGAAGCGGTAGTTAAAACAATTTGGAACACCACCGCTAAAATGCTACAAAGTTGATATTATAACGAATTAAATATTGTATTTAACCCTTTCACCGACGTTCAGTTTAATTCATCACGAGCTGCACGTGATGCTAAACGTAAAATCCTACAAGCACAACCCGAAAAGATAAAATCTAGTGCATCAGCTCTTAATAAATCTGAAGTATTTGCAATGGCCAGATTATATGACGAGAATGAACCGGAAGGACTTCAAAAGAAATTATATCACATTTTGGCGTTTGAATTAGCTTGACGCGGAGGAGAAGTAGCTTACTGCAAAACCACTTATTTCGTATCTGAAATTGAAAATAATGGAAAAGAAACTGGACGTATCGAGTATAATCCTCTATTTTCGAAAACGAGACAAGGCGGTAACAATAAATTATGTGACAGCAGATGGATTACGCCTAATATTTTAGAGGAAGATATTTGCTCAAAACGTTTATTTAAATAGTTAATGGAAAAACGAGACACTTTTATAACATTGGACAGAGTATTTCGTACACCAAATCCCTTTTGGAAGAAGAAAAATTCTAAAGGTTGGTATAAGAATGTGCCGATTGGAATTAATGAAATTTCCAAATGGACTAAATGCTCAGCACAACGTATTGGTATAAATGTCAAACGTGTCAAAATTACAAATCACTCAAATCGAGCGGCAGCAGTTAGCGAATTGAGTAAGAGCGGAATTGAAGAACAAGCTCTAATATAAAAACTTTTTAACAAAAAATTTTAACGACGAAATACGGAACTGAAAAGTAAAAAATAAAATAAACCTTATTAGTCTCAATAACTAAGCTCCTAAACCAATGCAAGTAACTAATTTTGAGTCGGCGCAAAACAAACGAGCAAATGAATTAGTTAAGGCGTAAAATGATGGCATGGGCGGTGACATTCTGATAATTTTTTTGAAGTATTTAATGATCTTCGTTGATTGTTCGTTTGGCGCCGACTCAAAATTAGTTACTTACATTAGTTTAGGAGCCTAGTTATTGAGACTAATGAGGTTCATTTTATTTTCTACTTTTCAGTTCCGTATTTCGTCGGTTTAATTTTTTGTTAAAAAGTTTTTATTTTTCAATTTTTTGTGGCTGAAATCTACTGATTACTAACTACTTGTTTTTTTATTACTTCCAAAATACTTACTTACCCACCTTACTTCAACTATTACCAGTTAAATAATATGAATATCTAGTTTTACTATTTGTTGTAATATACATTATTTTTGTTGTTCTGGTTAGTTTATTTCATTACTTCGTAACTGATGTAGGAGAACAAAAATAATGACACTAGCGATCTGTCATTGTCAACTACATGTGTGTGTGCCACTGTTCACAAGTGAAAAATCACCCGTAAGGGTGGATAAATCCATTCGAAATCCAAATATGATCAACTATGAGGTATACCCTATCTGATAAGAAAAGAATTATCCGAATCGAAGATCCCAGTACAAAGTTATGCCTGATAGAATCAGTTAACGGACCAGAATTCAGAGGGTGAGTGATCAATATCCTTCATTTTGCTACCCTTAGGGGTGGATTTCATCTTTTAAATTCAAATGGGACCAATTTCGAAGTAGACCTTATCCACTGAAAAAAGAATTATCGAACATCTCAGTAAAAAGTTATGCGTGATCATATTTAAAAAAAAATATACGCGTTGACTAGAGAACCTCCTCCTTTTTGGTTTCGTCGGTTAAAAAATAACAGGACACAGCAATTCATCGTCAATAAAACCATACTTACAAGTTGACAAAGAGTATCATTCGAGCATTATTCAATCAATTCGTTTGGAAAAAAAAAAACTTCAACATCTACTACAGAAACGATTAGCTGTGGCACCCGCACTGTTCCTAGTATGAATTTTAATAACTGCGCTTTTAATAATTGTACATTCAAATAAAAATGTGTTTATTTTTAATTTTTCATGAATAAAGTTGGCATTGGAATGTTTCTAAATTTCTTATTCATTAAATTGTCCTGCTGAATTACACTCGATGTTTGTATTGAATTTGTGTTCAAATTCTTCTGTTTCCTTTATCAATTTGACTCGAAAAACTGTCAACCTAAAGACGCTCCACCTTCGGTGTCTCGTTTCTAATAGTTGACAATTTTTCTCGTCTAATTGCTAGGCCACAGTTTCTCATTAAACAACCCAAATTTACCCGATAAAATACAAATCTCTCGTGCAATTATAAGTGAGAATCATACAGATGAGTATGAAACACTGGACATGAAAGAAATTTGTTTAATCTCTTTCGATTGTTAAAATCAGCAATTGCATCAGCAAACTCGTTCTTCATGCATACCGGCATGCGATTCCATGCGAGTTTTTTCCCATTCCTAATGCATATCATTTTCGTCAAAGCTTTGTGGAAATTCATAATGGAATATACTTCCTGCTACACAAGGGAACCTAAATACACACCATGAATAAAACGAATCCTTAATCAAATATACCGGGTATGTATTTGCATAGAATTCGAGCTTCAGAAGTGTGTGTTTGGCGAATGCTTCGAGGTGTTTCATAGGAAGGTTCGTGAGAAAATGTCACCCAGAACAGGTTATGTGGAGAAATAAAAAATGAAACGATAGATTCCGTGTCGGATCTAGCTGGGAACAAGCAGGAGTTGAGAAACGTCAACTTCAGCGTAACCAGTAAGTAAGATCATTTTATCATCGTTCAACTTGCTGGATTCCGTACTATTTTCCAATAAAAATATTATTCAATTTATATCTTCCTTGTGAGCTTACTCATTCTTTAACTCACAAGAAAATATCGCCAGTCTTTCTTCTTCAAATCTTTCCTGGAACTATATAAAGCTTCTTGAATTCATCGAGCGTCCCATAAAATCCAGATATAAAACCCGGGTTCGCATAGAAAAGAATGATACCGAATGCAGCAGTTGGAAAGATACTTTCACGCAATATTACCAGCGGAAGTGAAACTTTTCATGGAATGCTTTATTATCCTTCCAACAGTTTGTCGATGAACTCGCTGAAACTCTTCCAAAATATATTAAGAAGGAGAGTTGATACCAAGTGGACAACCATAAATTGGTATTGAATACATGTATGATATTGAATACATATTCGTAAAAAAAATCAGTACTGAAAAATGACATACCCAATATAAAAAAACTACCTCAAAAAGTTCCATTTTGTGGAATGTTATTGGACAGATTCCATAAAAACACTACCTATTGTGCACATCACCACTTCATGACTTGAACAAAAATACTATCTATTATAAAAGAGAAAATCGTTGTTGAAAACAATCGATATTTTTTAATTAAGGCATACATACAATATTTGTTTGTCTATCTCAATTGGTAAAAGGTCATATCTCTTAAACTCGCCTAATTCATCTGTATCTTTCTTTTGAAAATTTGAGTGAAGCTTTACTTCTTACTACTACGTCTTAAGTCTTACGTATGAAGCCATAATTACGTATACAGTCTTACGTCTAATGTCTTACGTATAATGTCTTACGTCTAATGTCTTACGTCTAATGTCTTACGTCTAATGTCTTACGGGTAATGTCATAAGTCTTAAGTCTCACTTTTCGACTCGATACCAACGACTCCAATTCTCAATTTTTAAATATTGGCTCTTGAGTCTTACGGATAACGTCTGAATTATTTCTTTGAGTTTTACGTCTCATGTTTCAAATCACAAGTCTCAAGTCATAAGTCCCACGTCTTTGTAAGTCACTAGTCTCAAGTTTTGAGTGTATTTGCCTGATTTCCTGCCCGTACGATTGTCTGACACAACTCTTAATTCCCCATCAAATTATACTTTTTTAAATTTTTCTATACATCGGCTGGTGATTCGACTGCCACCCTGTATATTAACAGCCCTCGAGGGCCGTTCCCAGTACTTCGAGTGAATTTGTTTCCAAACTGAAATGAACTCCACACGAAGTAGTATAATCGAACATCTCAAAACTTCCATAGTGGAAATATTATTTCGACGGAGTTTCTTCCGAACTCCACGATTCAATAATTTCCGTTTCCATCCGAAGTTTTATCTGGATTTTATGGGTTACTCATTGAATTTAACAAGCTTATACAGTTTCGGGAAAGTTCCAGTGGAACGACTCGAACCAATACTTTCCAGTGAATTTGTCGGTGAATTTGAGAATTTCCTATCGAGAATTTGTATATTACGGTACGACGTGTTTGGGGCGCTACAAAGTGAAAATAAAATAATTAATAAAAAATATTTTTAAGGGCAAGCTTTTTTTAAAATGCCATCGAAATCAAAAAATAATTGCTTTGGATGTGTGACGTAGATTATTTCGTGAGTTACAGATTCAAAAGCTTGTTTCAGCAAAGTTTTCAGTTTGAATATGAAAGCGACATACCAATTTTGAATAGAAACGGTCCATAATCACAAAACTCGTCCACCATTTCGAAGCCGCCATCCCAAATTCATGAATTTTGACAATAAATTCATAACGTCCGACCCCGAAAACCCCCACATACCAATTTTGAATAGAATCGGACCATAATCACAAAGATATCCGCCATCTTAGAGCCACCATTTCAATTTTATGAATTTTGATAAAAAATTCATAATCTCCGACCCCGAAAACCTCCACATACGAATTTCGAATAGAATCGGACCATAATCACAAAGATCGTCCGCCATCTTAGAGCCGCCATTTTAATTTCATGAATTTTGACAAAAAATTATGATCTTCGACCCCGAAAACCCCCACATTCCAATTTTGAATCGAACCATAAACATAAATCTCATCCGCCATCTTGGAGGCGCCATTTTGTTTTTTTCTCTAACAAAATTTTTGTAATACATTTTTACCAGAATAAGGAACACCTGCCAAACTTCACGATAATGGGACAACTAGAAGTGGGTCGAAATTCAGTTGCAAGATCTGTCCCAAACCTACTAACCAACAAACTAACAAGTGAAGTTGAATAAAAGCTTGTAATGTAAAGTCGGCGTCTCACGGCGCGAGACTTGACGAGCTTAGCTTGGGGATTGTCGAATCTCGTGTCGTGAGAACGGTAGACTCGCGTAGGATCGAGGCTTGTCAAGCGTAAGCTCGAGGTGGCTCGACCGTTTCCATGAAATGTCGGTAAATCACCGAACATCAAAGGCGCGAGGCTCAACTAGCTGGCTCGTGCTGTATAGCTTGTTGAAAGGTCACACGGCGCGAGGGTGACTGCCCACAGTGTCGGCTACGACGGGAGCCCGATCGCTTAGGCGAGGAAGAAGAATGCAATTCACAAGCAATCATGATTTATATGAGAAATAATAGATATTCAAAAAAGTACGCTGCTGCACATGCTATTATCTCATCGGCGCTATCTATAGCTGCTGCACTGGACAATGTATCCCTTCTATGCTCGTGTATCAACTACTAGCCATTGATAGGCAACGAGTCGGTGGAATTATACACGCCGTGAGACCGATCATGCTCGAAATTGCACAAACCTCACTCCTGTGCAACAAGCACAATCCTTCAAGCCAAGCTCGTCAAGTCTCGCGCCGTGAGACGCCGGCTTAATATATTCGAAATGAAAGCCTACAAGATTTTTACGAGACGGAGCGTGATATCAAAAAAATTAAATATACACGTCGACTAGAGCACCTCCTCCTTTTTGGTTTCGTCGGTTAAAAACTTGGAACTATGACTCAAGTTCCAAGCTCGTCTTGAGAATAAAAACTCCAGACTCATCACTTAGGTTTGGATCTTGAGGCTCAATACTAGAGACGTAACGCTTGAGATATAAAACATGAGACATATGACTTCAGACATGAGATTTAAGATAAACTTAGAATATAGAACACAATAGTCAAGACATAAGACTCGAGACACAAGACTCGAGACACAAGACTTGAGACACAAGACTTGAGACAGAAGACTTGAGACACGAGACTTGAGACACAAGACTTGACACACAAGACTTGAAACACAAGACTTGAGACATAATAGTCAAGACTTGAGACATAACACTTAAAACATTATAGTCATAACCTGCCTCTATATGTTCATTGATCCCTGTATATCATATGAATGACATGATAGGTCTATGCAATTTATAAAATGATTTACAAGAATATAGGGGAAACATGTACAAGGTGAAAAACTATGTAGGAAATTAAAAATAACAATACTCGAAGAGAATGAATGAATTCGCCTAGCGAATAAACGGTGTTTTTGGAGATATTTTTTATGGCTGTTTTATTCATATGAGATATTCTTCATTAGATGTTAAACATGTTGAAAAAGAAAGGTCCAGCATTGTCTGGAGACTCCTGTTTTGAATTTTGTTGAACTGTTCTAGATGATCATTTTTTCTTGTATGGTATTCATGAATGTCTCTATTTCTCTTGAATTTGTTTAAACTACGAAACGTATATGGTAATCTAAATATATAAAAGAATAACTGACTGACTGACATATCAACACTGTAGGTGAGCACTAAGCAAGGATTTTTGGAAATTTAACTCCTAAGGTGGTGAAAAATGGAATGAAAGTTTGTATGAAAATCCGTCATTTTTGAATCATTAAATCTGACAATCCGTCAAATTCATGTTCGAAGCTAGATGGAATCACATAAAGAAAACCAGGAAAAAACAAAATTTTACGCGGGCACCAGCTAGTAGCTTATAAAAATATAAATGTTTGTGCATGCCATTATTTCCTTTTGTGTGGATATACCTTTGCATGAAGCTTGTCATCAAGGTTGAAGATCAATCGGATGATCTTCTTTGCATTATTGATACTCTGAAAAAATCGGTTTCTCGACGAAGTGCTGAGTCTCAAGTTTGAGTCTTGAGATTCATAACTTAGGTTTTGGACTTGAGGCCTTAGTCTTAAGATGTAAGACATAACGGAAGACTTGATACGAGATTAAGACTTAAGGACGTAAGATTCAAGAGTCAAGACACAAAACTTGAGCTATCACCCAAAATTGATTCGAAACTCAAGAGTTACGGTTTAGGAAAAAACTTAAAACCTAAAAGTTAATTACAGAAAACAATATCGAACAAAAATAAATAAATGCCCATAACATTCACCCTTCATACACGATTCGCACACATAATAAAGCAATCACGTACCATCGGTTTCTGAGTCGTCAGCTGGGGATCGACCTTCGTCACTTCATATCTGGAATTGTTATTGATTAAGCCCATGAGAAATTCGAAGCTTCGTTTTTCGCGGATCTTCGGGTAGATCTCGCGATTGTTCATGGCCTCATGCGAGTCTGGGGGCCCGCTTTCCATCGCTGCCGCCGTTTCGTTGTCGCCGGACTTTGTTTCCTGTTCGAGAACCTGAAAATTGAAGGGATTAGTGTGCGACTGAAATGAAATATTTGTGTTCAGAAAATGATGCAAATGATATTTTGTTTTACATGAAAAATACAGAATGGAAACTGAAGAGCCCATTGGAGTTTTTTTACACGCTTTATATTAGCTTCACTTGTATGTTTGTTTGTTTGTAACCGACTCCTTTGGGCAAGATTTTGACCCACTTCCAGACGTCCGCATGATTTGAAATTCGGCAGGTGTCCATAGTTCCGGTGACAATACATTAAGACATTTTTGTGTGAAGTAAAAACAAAATGGCGGCTCCAATATGGCGTACGAGTTTTGTGATTATGGTCCGATTCGCTTCAAAATTGGTATCTGAGGGTTTTCGTTGTCGGAGATTATGATTCTTTTGTCAAAATTGAAAAATTTCAACATGGCGGCTCCAAAACGGTGGACGAGTTTTGTTATTATGGCCCGATTCTATTCAAAATTAGTATGTGGGGATTTTTGGGATCAAATGTTATGATTCTTTTGTAAAAATTGAAAAATTCAAGATGGCGGCTTCAAAATGGCGGCCGAGTCTTGTGATTATGGTCCGATTCGCTTCAAAATTTGGTATGTGGGGGTTTTTGGGGTCGAATATTATGATTCTAAAAAAAATTAAGGGGGCTTAAATGGCGGGAGTTTTGTGATTATGGCTGATTCTATTCAAAATTGGTATGTGGGGGTTTTTGGGTCGAATATTATATTCTTTGTAAAAATTAAAAATTAAGATGGCGGCTTAAAATGGCGGCCGAGTTTTGTGATTATGGTCTGATTCTATTCAAAATTGATATGTGGGGGTTTTTGGGGTTGGAGATTATGATTACCTGATTTGATAAGATTATTCCATTTTTTAATCTGCAAAAAAATAATAAAAATAATAGTTTAAAAAAACTAAAAAACACGCTTTTATAGAAAACCAGACTAGAAAAATAGAAAATAAGAAAAATATGTATTTTATTTAAAAAAAAGCGTGGGGTGCATGGTATCAATAATTATATAGTACATTACACACCGAGGTGATACCATGCACCCCACGCTTTTTTTTAAATAAAAGAATTTTTTTTCTTATTTTCTATTTTTTTAGTATGGTTTTCTATAAAAGCGTGTTTTTTAGTTTTTTTAAAACTATTATTTATTCGTTATATTCAATAAGATATACTGAAACATCTTATAAATATTTTAGAAACCAGTCAATTTTAAGATGGATTTCCAACTGATTAGATATAAAACGGAAGGATGCTTGTTCCACATTCATTTCTTAAAAAATTTGAATAAAAGTAAGTAGTTTGAATCTGTGAGTACTATCGTTAGTTTTATGAGTGTCAAGAAAGCTTGCCGAAATGCATTGCACGTTTCAATAGAAAATGAAAGCTTTTACTGTGGAGTAGTTTTTCAACCGACGAAACCAAAAAGGTGGAGGTTCTCTATTCGACCCGTATATTTTTTTAACCGACGAAACCAAAAAGGAAGAGGTTCTCTATTCGACGCGTATATATTTTTTTTTGTGTATGATCACGCAAAACCTTTCACGGAGCGGTTCGGTTCCGATGATTATTTTTTCATTGGATAGGGTGTACTTCGGAGTTGGTCAACAAAATCCATCCCTAAGGGTAGCAAAATGAAGGATATTGATCACTCACCCTCTGAATTTTGGTCCGTTAACCGATTCTATCAGGCATAACTTTGTAGTGGGTTTTCCGATTTGGATGATTCCTTTTTCATTAGAAAGGGTATACCTCATAGTTGATCATATTCCAATTTGGAATGAAATGATCCACCCCTATGGGTAGGAAAATAGGGGATGATTGATTTTTCACTTGTGAACTTTGGCACACATATGTAGTTGACATTGACAGACCCTCCTATATCCGTCAAAATGATTACATTCTATGAAAGGATGGAATTGTATACAAAGTGATGAAATCAACTAACCAGAACTTTCAAGAATAATTTATATTATTTAACAATAAATAGTTAAAGTAGATAATCATATTATTAGTTGATTTTGGAAGTAATATAACCTTTATTTAGCCCAAGACTAATATATAAGTACAGTCAATAAATAAAATAAGTAGAATAAAAATAAATAAAATAAGTAGAATAAAAATATAGTTACATATAAATCAAGTAGGTAGTAATTAGTAGATTTCAGTCACAAAAAATTAAAGAATAAAAACTTTTCAACAAAAAATTAAACCGACGAAAAAATCAACTGAAAAGCAAAAAATAAAATGAACCTTCTTAGTCTAAATGATAATTGAGCTCCTAAACTGATGTGAGTAACTGATTTTGAGTCGGCGCCAAACAAACTAGCAATTGAATTAGGTAAGATTATTTGTTTCAAAGTAATATAATGATCTTCGATAATTGTTTGTTTGGCGCCGACTCAAAATCAGTTACTCACATTAGTTTAGGAGCTCAATTATCATTTAGACGAAGAAGGTTTATTTTATTTTTTGCTTTTCAGTTGATTTTTTTGTCGGTTTAATTTTTTGTTAAAAATTTTTGCTGAATATTAATTCATCTTATACTCATATACTGTAAGTAATATTGTATTTTTTTAAATATGTCCATCATCAGTTATAACATATTTTTCAGTGTGACTGAAGAAGAAATAAACTTATTTCGAAAGCTTTCTATTTTTTTTATTCTACAAAAATAAATTTTATTCATATATATATATATATATATATATATATTTAAATGATATACTTGAAATGTGGGCTCACTTTATATTGGTTGTACTTGGTTGTGAAGAAATGTGGTTTCATTGTTACTTATCCTGTTCGCGTCCTCGTAGCGAGATAAAATACCAGTTTTTGAGTTTAATCATAAGTTTAAAAAAAGTTTCATCCAAATCGGTGCAGTAGTTTTTGCGTGATGCTCGAACAAACAAATTAACAAAAAAACAGACAATTGCAATTTTATAATAGTACCAGCTGACCCGACAGACGTCCTGCCTAAAGTTCTATATTCCCAATGTTTTTTTTTCTGAAAACTCTAGTCTGCGTAGAATTTGTTTTTCCCTATGTTTTTTTTGTTATGCCTTCGACTCTGCTCGCTTCCCGTTATCCCATTATTCCGTTTTCCCTTTATTCCATCTTTCCATTATCCCGTTACCGAGTTATCCAGTTTTCCCGTTATCTAGAAAAGCCGATCTCACTGTGCCTAACATAACTTTGTCAGGAGTAACCATACCACTGAAGTCATCCATATCGATGCTTGGTATTACTATCAGCAATAACCTTTCCTGGGAAAATCACGTGAGGTCCATTGCCAAAAGTGCATCCCAAAAACTTGGTTTTTTGTTTCGTGCCAAGAGCTATTTCACCTCCAGTCAGCTGCTTATGATCTATAAGGCACAGATCCGACCTGTCCTGGAATACTGTTCCCATATTTGGAGTGCGGCACCTAAACATATCCTGAAGCTATTGGATTCTGTCCAAAAAAGGGCAATTCGTCTCGTCGGTGATGCCTCGCTTACAAACTCGCTCACTTGTCTGGAACACCGTAGAAAAGTTGGCGATTTGTCTCTATTTTATAGATATTTTCATGGGCGATGCTCTTCTGAAATATCAACAATCGTTCCTCCTTTGGCAGTCTCTTCGAGATTAACCCGTCAAGTTCAGTCTTCACACCCCTTCGTGGTCACTTTGGAGACCTGCAGAACATCACTTTCCAAAGACTCATTCTTCCAACGAACTGCGAGGCTTTGGAACTCATTGCCTAGGGAGGTGTTCCCCGAGGCATACAACCTCCAGAAATTTAAGAAGAACACCAACTCCTACCTTCTTTCCCTTGGTTCCCACGATGTTCTCTGAACATTACAGGATATCCCTTTTCGTGGGAACCAGAACATATAAAAAAAAAAAAAATCCTGTTTTCCCGTTTTCCCATTATACCGTTTTCCCGTTATTCCGTTTTATCGTTTTCCTGTTATCCCGTTTTACCGTTTTCTCGTTTTTCCGTTATCCTGTTATCCCGTTTTTCCGAAAAAATATAGCCAAATCGGTCCAGCTTTAGCCATACAGACATTCATTTTTATTATATATTCCTGAAAATATTTCCAGGACAAAGAAATTTCCAATCGCTTTTTTTAAAATCCTTTTTTTCCTTTAAAATCTTATTCGGAGTATTACGAACATTCAAAAAAACAATTAGCCAAATCGGTCCAGCCGTCGTTTTAATTAAAAAAAATGTTACCCTGACCGAGATTCGTTCCTGTTGTTCGTTTTTGAAAAGTCCATCTTTCACAGAGACGTTGGTGAAGATGTGCAAACATTGTGTGATGAGGCATCACGCGCTGAGGATTCATCTCTGCATAGAGCCGTCTAGCTTCCAAAGAATTTCCATTGGCACGACCATACATATAAAAACTTTTTAACAAAAAATTAAACCGACGAAATACGGAACTGAACTGAATTTTGAGTCGGCGCCAAACAAACAAGCGTAAAATGATGGCATCGAGTTGCGCGGTGACTTTCTGATAATTTTTTTAAAGTAATTTAATGATCTTCGTTGATTGTTCGTTTGGCGCCGACTCAAAATTGGTTACTTACATTAGTTTAGGAGCTTAGTTATTGAGACTTAGAAGGTTTATTTTATTTTTTACTTTTCAGTTCCGTATTTCGACGGTTAAATTTTTTGTAAAAAAGTGTTTTTCTATCCAACCTCATGAAGAGTTTTTCCAAAATCTTTTGCAAATTTTTCCAAATTTGGAACTAATACATTTCAGATACTCCAGAAAATATGTTTTGTCTATTTTCTATTCCTTCTGGTAACTGCACTTATTCAAATGTAACTGAAAGTAAAAGAACTATTGAGTGAAACATTATTATTTCAGAAGCTAATGGTTAGTGATCCAGTATCAATGTGTTTGTTGTGGTTCAGTAGGGATTGGAATCAATATGGATTGAAGAAAAAACTGTTGCCTCCTTGCCGACGTTTCGAATTAATTTAATTCATCCTCAGGGCTCTGTAACAATGGTTCCTCAAATAGTGAAAAGGTTTTATTTTTTAAATTATTATACTTGTCACGATATATCATTGTACTTGAATAGAATGATGCGCAAAAAAGACCGTTCCTGAACTAAATCGATTAACAGGCAGTTGGAATAGAATGCCAGACTAGTTCAAGACGGGATCTGTGATCACGTCCCAAGGAAGCACTTATCTGAACTTGATCGACATGATTATTTCGTGTTGGAGAATGTTCCTACATGAGTGGATGAGACTCTCGCCAAATTTATTGTAATCAGCAGATCGAGGGCATGGAGTCATTCGTATGTGGAATGTCGTTAAATTCGAAATTTATTGCTCTATGAATCATTCATTCTAATGGCGGAGGGAAAACTTCGTTTTTATATCATCAACACATTCTCCTCATTATTTCCTACTATATTTCTAGTGTTCGGTCTCTCCTAAAACAAAGGACTGAAAAAATTTGGGAAGAAGAAATAATAATATTCTGGTTGTGGTGTAGTTGGGATTGGGATCAATTTGGATTGAAGAAAAAACTGTTGGATTCTTGCCGACGTTTCGAATTGATTTAATTCATCATCAGGGCTCTGTAACAATGGTTCCTCAAATAGTGAAAAGGTTTTATTTTTTAATTATTATACTTGTCACGATGTATCATTGTACTTGAAATTTATGTTGAAATGTTAAGAAAATTACTCACCAAGAAGTAGTTATTTCCGAGTTGGAATCCTTGGAATTTTGAAACATATGCAGAATTAATAGATATACAGAAAATGAAACTCCAACGAGCACAATGTTGCTTGTATACTGATGGGACGAAAATGAAATACTGAGATAAGAAACTAAGCTTGAAAGAAACAATTGTCGCTAGGGATGGCTGTGATTATATCATCAACATATCTTTTGAAGAAAGGTGAAGGGTAAGTTATTCAAACATTGTTGTTGTAGTTCTGACATTATCAGGTCCGCACAAATAGGCGGCATACTATTGCCCATCCCTAAACCATATATTTGTTTGTAAAATACTTGAAATTAAAGTAACTTGATTCAACATAGAAATCAAAGGTCTTAATGAACATGTCAAATGGTATTGTAGTAAACTCTGAAATTCTATCCCACCTTTTTTTATTATTGTTTTTAGTGAGATCTATTGGTAGGTTAGTGAATGAAGAAACAACATCCAAAGAAATCAGTATGTGATTTTCAGGAATTTCATTATCTCTGATGAAATGGAAAATTCAAGAGAGTCTTTGACATGAAAGTTATCTTTTGCAAAGTCATTTTTTTATATTTCACTGATTCATTTAGATAACTTGCAAAATGGAGAACCTATGCAGCTGACAATGGGTCTCAAAGGCATGTTGTCTTTATGTAGTTTAGAAAGAAAATACATTTTAGGAGAAACTCCATTTTTAACCGACGAAATCAAAAAGTCGACGCGTAATTTTTTTTTATGTATGATCACGCATAACTTTTCACAGAGCAGTTCAATTCCGATGATTATTTTTCCATTGGATAGGGTGTACTTCGAAGTTGGTCTCATTCGGATTTGAACAAAAAAAACCATCTCTAAGGGTAGCAAAATGGAGGATATTGATCGTTCACCCTCTGAATTTTGGTCCGTTAACCGATTCTATCAGGCATAACTTTGTAGTGGATTTTCAGATTTGGATGATTATTTCTTTATTAGATACCTCATAGTTGATCACATTTCAATTTGAAATGAAATGATCCACCCCTATGGGTAGAAAAATAGGGGATGATTGACTTTTCACTTGTGAACATTGGCACACATATGTAGTTGACGTCGACAGATCCTCCTACATCCGTCAAAATAAGTACATTCTATGAAAAGATGGAATTATATACAAAGTGATGAAATCAACTTACTAGAACTTTCATATTATATTATAAAACATAAAATAGTTAAAGTAGATAATCATATTATTTAACATTTAATAGTTGAAGTAAGCTAGGTAAGTAAGTATTTTGAAAGTAATCAAAAATTAAGTAGGTGATAATTAGTAGATTTCAGCCACAAAAAATACAAACTATTTAACAAAAACTGAAACCGACGAAAAAATCAACTAAAAAACAAAAAATCAAATAAACCTCCTTAGTCTTAATGATATTCGAGCTACTAAACTAATGTGAGAAACTAATTTTGAGTCGGCGCCAAACAAACTAACAATTGAATCAGGTGAAGCGTAAAATGATGCCAGCGAGATGCACAGAGGCGTTTTGATGACTTCTTCATAGTAATATAATGATCTTCGATAATTGTTTGTTTGCCGCCGACTCAAAATTAATTACTCACATTAGTTTAGGAGCTCAAATACCATTAAGACTAAGAAGGTCGGAATTAAATATGTTTTTTCATCTCTCAACATTTCTGTTGCCTTATCAATTGAGAGATGAAAAAACATATTTAATTCTACCTAAAGATCCAACTACTACTATCCAAAACAGAACTAACAAATTGATTGAAGAACTTTTGGATAAACATTATATAGACGAAAAATGTGCGAAATACCTTAAAACTGAAAATGGAGTTTTTCCTAAAATGTATTTTCTTCCTAAAATACATAAAGACAACATGCCTTTGAGACCCATTGTCAGCTGCATAGGTTCTTCATTTTGCAAATTATCTAAATGGATCAGTGAAATATTAAAAAATGGCTTTGCACAAGATGACTTTAATGTCAAAGACTCTTTTGAGTTTTCCCATTTCATCAGAGATGAAATTCCTGAAACTCACATACTGATTTCGTTGGATGTTGTTTCTTTATTCACTGACATACCAATAGATCTCACTAAAACAATAATAAAAAAAAAGGTGGGATAGAATTTCAGAATTTACGACAATACCATTTGACATGTTCATCAAAACCCTTGATTTCTGTGTTGAATCAAGTTACTTTAATTTCAATGGAGTGTTTCACAAACAAATATATGGTTTAGGGATGGGTAACAGTATGTGGCCTATTTGTGCGGTCCTGATAATGTCAGAACTACAACAACAATGTTTAAATAACCTATCCTTCTCAGACCTTTCTTCAAAAGAACATATCTTTTGAAGATGATATAATCACAGCCATCCCTAGATACCATTGTTTCTTTCAATCCAAGTTTCTTATCTCAGTATCTCATTTTCGTCCCGTCAGTATACAAACAACATTGTGCCCGTTGGAGTTTCGTTTTCTATGTATCTATCACGTCTGAATGTGTTTTTAAATTCTGAGGATTTCAACTCGGAAATTACTACTTTCCGGTGAGTACTTTTCTTAACATTTTAACATAAATTTTAAGTACAATGATACATCGTGACAAGTATAATAATAAAAAAATAAAACCTTTTCACTATTTGAGGAACCATTGTTACAGAGCCCTGAGGATTAATTAAATTAACTCGAAACAGTTTTTTCTTCACTCCATATTGATCCCAATCCCAACTAAACCACAACCAAAATATTATTATTTCTCCTTCCCAAATTATTTCACTCCTTTGTTTAAGGAGAGACCGAACACTTGAAATATAATAGGAAATGATAAGGAAAATGAGTTGATGAAATAAAAACGAAGTTTTCCCTTCGCCATTAGAATGAATGGTTCATAGAGCAATAAATTTCGAATTTAACGACATTCCACATACGAGTGACTCATCCACTCATGTTGGGATATTCTCCAACACGAAATAATCATGTCGATCAAGTGCAGATAAGTGCTTCCTTGGGACGTGTTCACAGATCCCGTCTTGAACTAGTTTCGCATTCTATTCCGACTGCCTGTTAATCGATTTAGTTCAAGAACGGTATTTTTTGCGGATTCTTATATTTCTTATACATGAACCACGAGAGTTGGAGTTGGCCGGGATGTACGAGATTCTGATGGGCTTCATTAGGTTGATCACAGAAAAGAGCTGAAGTAATTCACAGGATTCGATATTATAATCCTGGAGTCATCTAAAAATCCCTCTCAGTACAATGAAACAAAAAATGTCCTTGAGTACAATCGTTTTTTGATGTTTTTCCAGTGTTGGGTTAGGCAATTATATTTGTATAGCTTCTGTTGGCTCTGATTTCCTAGTTCATAAATGATCAAATCCTCTAGCACGAATGATATTTGATGAGAATATTCCCCGAATCACATTTATAACTGGATAAAATACTGTACTGTAGGTACTGAGTTCAAAATCTCTTATTCCATCAATTTTGCATTTCCTATTTCCCTATATAGGAATTGAATGCGATGACATATAATTCTGACAGCATCAAGTGTGGTTGTCACACATACTCGTATATAATAGAAAGAGACAGAGAGAGAGAGAGAGAGAGAGAGAGGGAGAGAAAGTCACATGGAGGGGACACAATGCTATTTTCTTACGTTACATTTTCTACCAGTGAACACCTATCGCAAGCCGCGTAAAGGAACTTCATTCCAATGATGAGGGAAATAGTCATTTTGAATTTCCCGCAAGCAGAACAGCAGTTCGGATGGTTTTGTACACCTTCGGAATCGGGTTATGTTCCTGAGACCGGCCCTGCCCACAGATCTCATGGCAACTAGACAAATCGCAGACCAAGCTCCTACCGAGATTCATCTTCGCTGAACAAGCTTCCACCGTAAATTATCTTTTAAACCGAAGATTAACGAAATGATTATAATACCTTCATTATTTGTATAATGTTATAAATTAACTGAAATATGTATTTTGATTATTCCATTTTTGTTACTTGTAAACTGCATTTTCGATTTTCATTAAAAGCATTGAGTAAAGTAAATCTTTAATTGTGCAAGAAGGTGAACGTTGAAAAAGAGTTATTCAACTGGATGCTGGTCACACAAACTCTTATACACTGTGTCCGTAAAGTATGGAACAAATTCATTTTTAGCTAAACAGGTCATTTTAAGAAATAATCCTGAAACACGTCGATTTTTGATGTTAATTTACCGTATTTTAAAATAATAATCTAATATACAGGGTGAATTACGTTCGAGTAATGACGTCACCGTCATTTTTTTTAAATGGAACACCCCCATTTTGTCTCAATTTTCGGATTACTCTAGCTGAGCTGATTCCAAAAATGTATCACATGTTGATTCCAATTGGTACAGGGTGGACAAAAATACAATAGTTTTGTGTGTGCTCATAAAGTAACGCGTAACATTCTTTAATAGGTAAATTAACAATATTATCAAAAATACTTATTGTCTAGCGGCAATTGGTTTAAATATAACACCCCGTAGTTTGCTACATGTTTAGAGTAATAAAAATGAGCTGTTTCCAAACAAGTTTGGTACTTGTGGTCTAGCAGACAGAATATGACAAAAAATATTTCTTATCTATTTATAAAAAACATAGTCGTCTACTTTTTTGGGAAATGTCATTATTTTTTTAGTAATTTATTGATGTTCAGTGACAGTTTAGTACTACAATATTTTTGGTATTCGTGAATATTCGAATGATTGCTTAGATTTAATTGGAAGTAGAAATGGAGTTAAGTGTAAAACAAAGAATTGAAATACTTATGATGATTGGGTATGGAGACAGATCGCGAACTCAGATGGAAGTGTGCAATTTGTTCAATGATAAATATCCAGAAAGACCTATAACGCGTTCAACAGTCAGTAAGATTGAAACAAAATTTCGAGAAATTGATAATGTTGAAAATGTACGCAAATCAGGTCGTCCCCCTGCAAATGCTGATACAGCATTAGATGTTTTACTGAGTTTTGAAGAAGATGCGCACACTTCTGTTCGTAAAGTTAGTCGCTATATCGGTGTTAGCAAAACAACGGTACACAAACTATTGAAGCTTGAAAAATGGCATCCTTATAAAATCAAACTTGTGCAAGAATTAAACGAAGATGATCCCGATAGAAGGCTCCAATTTTGCGAAGAAATGATGGATAAATGTCACCGAGACCCTCTCTTGATACAAAACATAATTTTTTCTGATGAGTCCACTTTCATGTTAAATGGTGAGGTTAACCGTCAGAATTGTAGATACTGGGAAAAGAAAACCCCCACTGGATGCGTGAGCATCATACACAATACCCTCAAAAGGTAAATGTATGAGCTGGAATTGTACGAAATCGAAGACTCACTACTTTACGTAATTTGTTTCCCAGCAGACGTAATCCTGGAAGTTTTGATGAAAGTTTATGGTTTCAACAGGATGGTGCACCTCCACATTATGCTGTAGATGTTAGAAGGTACCTAGATGAAATTTTTCCGAACAGGTGGATTGGTAGACGTGGACCCACTGAATGGCCAGCGAGGTCACCAGATTTAAATCCTTTGGATTATTTTCTGTGGGGCCATCTGAAGAATGTTATTTATAAAACGAAACCAGCAAATATTGCAGATGTACAAGAGAAAATTCGAACAGAAATAAACAATATTACGCAAGAAACCATACACAAGGTTCAACAAGAATTTGTACACCGTTTGGGTTACTGTCAAATACAGCAAGGGCTGCAGTTCGAACATTTATGAAGTCATGTATTCCAGTATATTATGTCCGCTAGACAATAAGAATTTTTGATAATATTGTTAATTTACCTAATAAAGAATGTTACGCGTTACTTTATGAGCACACACAAAACTATTGTATTTTTGTCCACCCTGTACCAATTGGAATCAACATGTGATACATTTTTGGAATCAGCTCAGCTAGAGTAATCCGAAAATTGAGACAAAATGGGGGTGTTCCATTTAAAAAAAATGACGGTGACGTCATTACTCGAACGTAATTCACCCTGTATATTAGATTATTATTTTAAAATACGGTAAATTAACATCAAAAATCGACGTGTTTCAGGATTATTCCTTAACATGACCTGTTTAGCTTAAAATGAATTTGTTCCATACTTTACGGACACAGTGTATAATAGAAAGAGAGAGAGAGAGAGAGAGAAAGTCGCATGGAGGTTGTTGTTACAAATACTCTGTACATTTGGTTTTTTATATATTTATTTATTTATCTAGAATGGCAAATTAAAATTATTATTATTATTATATCCACATGAATAGGCATTTGAAATATGATTTGTTTGAGAATACTCCATGAATCGCAAATATCTATTCAGATCAGAGAATCAGATTCTTAGAAGTTTAAACATCGATATGTGGCAAAGTGGCACATGAAAAGGAACTCTCTTTACTAAGCGAGCACAAAACAGAAGTTATTATTATGAAATTTCCCAGGTGTATTCCTAATTCGACTCAAACCATCATTTCATTCACTTTAAACGCGATACAGTGTAATTTCCAACCTATTCAAAAAAAAAAATAACTCGAAGCCTTTTCCATCAAAACAGCTATCTTCATATGCAACGAAAACAAAGGTTAAAACGAGCACACACAATCTGCATGAGCTCGACCCAGACTGTCTCCTTTGATCATGATAAATATCACTCCTCGCAACTTTCATATCCACTTATACTTCATCTATTTCAATATTCGTCTCACATCCCTAGCATTAAAATACTCTTCCAAAGTTTAATGTATTCCGAAATGGAATTTCATTTGTAAACATCACAATGAACGAAAAGTGGTCTGAAAAGTTGGGAAGATACACTCGTTGTACACGCGCTTTCCTACGAATGCTTATTGGGAAAAGTTTATTTCAATGAGAAAAACGACTGAATGGCTCCATCTCATTATTTTTTTCGACAATTTTATGAAAAATCGGCAACAGTGGCGGTATTCTAAATACTCGTAACATACCGGGTGGCAGGTTTATAATTTGGTATGTCGTTATGGTACTTGCGAATATTTATTTTGACATCACAACTTAAAACTATCCCCTTCCAGTTACACCGGCAGTGACACCAACCTTTATTTCTCAAATGACACCCAATACCTTTTTTTTTATTAGCCAAAGAGCTTTGAATTTGTGACATTACTGTTTTTAAAAATTTGAAATCGGTTGAAAAATGGCAGAAATTCAGTTGATTATTCAATTGGACAAGGTCGGCCATGAAAATCATGTCGACACTTACTAGAGTTAAGATCCAATTGAAAATTGGGGTACCCATGAAATTGCACCTCCCATGTTTCCCAACAGTTATCAAAAATTGCCTCAAAACCGAACAAAGTACCACATGAAAACGCTATCATTTCTTATCTTAGATCAGGTAGATTTACGGTAAATTTATGATATCAGCAGTGAATCTACTGATTACCTGGTCTTATTATTCATATCGAACCCCAGTAATTGTAATATATCTTATAGTCCAAGAGGGGACTGCAGAAAACCTAGTCAATCGAGTAACAGAATGAAATATTTTCAAAATATCAGTACTCACAGCAAACATAAGAACTGCCTTGGCAGAAGTGGTGCATAAGTTTTGTATGGCCTTATTTATTGTTTGATATTAAGAAGGAAAATACCTTCCAAATGAGGTATCACTTGCCATATGTTGCCATTTGAAAATTTAGGGGTGGCGGTCACAGCTCCGAGGGATGGAATGTATTTCGGGTGAATTTTATCGCGAACGATGTCCCCCTCGAAAATGTAGTAGATGTGTCCGAGCGTTTTTATATAATTCGGTTCTGCCGACCTACAGAGCCGCTGTTTCGTTTTCAATGGCCCACTCTGTATGTATGTTTGGTTCAAATTTTTCGATTATTTCCATCTAATTATTTTTAGTCATTCATGAAATCCGTCATCTTATTGAATTCTAACAAACATTTATAATCTACGACCCCAAAAAAACCCACATACCAATTTTGAATGGAATCGGGCCATAATAACAAAACACATCGCCTTCCTGAAACCGCCATCTTGAATTCATGAATTTCGACTGAGGAATCATGATGTCCGACTCCAAAAGCTCCCACACGCCAATTTTGAATGGAATCGGACTATAATCACAAAAGTCGTCGCCATCTTGAATTCATGAATTCTGGCAAAGAAATCATGATGTGCGATCCCAAAAATCCCCTCTTACTGATTTTGAATAGAATCTAACTATAATCACAAAACTCGTCCGCCATATTGGAGCCGGCATTTTTTTTGGCAAAAATCCCATAATGCGGAATTATGAACACCTGCCAAATTTCACGTTATCCGGACAACTAGAAATAGGTTAAAATTCACTTACAAGATTTGAACTGAACACATACTTATTATGTGAAATTTAATAAATGCTTGTGGAAACATTTCATTCTGTTACTCGATTGGCCAGGTTTTTAGCCTATTATCTCCGCTTGAAAAATCTGTATAGCAAAACAAACCAAGTTTTTGTAAAAATCGTAGTGAAGTGTTTTTAGTTTACTTTAATTATGGATTTTCTATTAAATAAATGATAGTTTAAAAAAACTAAAAAACACGCTTTTATAGAAAACAAGAAAAAAAATTATTTTATTTAAAAAAAGCGTGGGGTGCATGGTATCGGCTCGGCCAACAATTACCTGTGATCTGAGACATTTCCTACTTTACTGCCCTAGGTGTGTAATGTACTATATAATTATTGATACCATGCACCCCACGCTTTTTTTTAAATAAAATACATTTTTTCTTATTTTCTATAAAAGCGTTTTTTTAGTTTCCTTATTTATTTCTTACTTTTTAGCGTGGTTTATTTATAAAAGCGTGTTTTTTTTTAGTTTTTTATTAAACTCAATCAAATATACTTTATTGCCGGAAGAAGAATTCTCATTGACAAAGTACAGAATTAAGTCAGTTTATATACAAACATGTAAAAACACGTATGCTATACATGCATACACAAAAAACATTAAAATAGTACATATTATGCATTAATAATTAAAAAAGTAACAGGGAGGGGTAAGTTTACAGATACTTCAAGACATTTTAAACACAGTCACAGTTAAATACAGGTACATTTCATGTAAGACATAACAAATTGATTAGTATAGTCTATATTCATGTACAACACATTAAAATATATTAAAAATGTAGAAATGTAAAGAATTATATAAATAAAATAAAAACAATATAAAATTTATAAACACAAAGTGAAAATACGAGATCCTGATGCAGGTATCACGGTCAAGCTTAATTGCAAATAAGAATACTATAACTAAACTAGATTATATAGTGTTCCTAATAGGTAAGATTATTGAAAAGTGACCTGAAAGAACTCCTGAACATTGTAAAGAACATGTTCAAGAAGAATATTCTTCATAGATGATCTAAATTGTTTATAGTCTTTAATATCTCTTATGTTCCATGGAATATGATTATAGATTTTTGCAGCATTATATATTAATGAGTTCTTGATTATATTGGTGGAAGGAATGGGGAGTGTCAAATTTTGGCGAGTGATGCCCTCATTGATTTTATACAAGTCTTTATTCTTAAAAATCAAGCAAACTGTCTCAAGTATAAACAAAGATGAGACAGTTAGTAGATTATTCTGTTTAAATAAGGTCCTGCATGACTCTCGCGGTCCTGCTTTTGATAGATATCGAATGGCGCGTTTTTGTAAGACAAATATTGATTGGAAGTTTTCTTGGTTACATGAACCCCAGAATGCTATACCATATCGAATATGCGATTCAACCAGTGCATGGTAAACCATCTTGGCCGTTGCTGTACCCAATTCATTGGTTACTATACGTATAGCATAACATCCTGATGCAAGCTTCTTTCCCAATTGCTTAACGTGATCATGGAACTTCAATTGCTTGTCGATGTAGACTCCAAGAAACTTGTTTGTACTCACATTGACTATGGATTCATTTCCTAAAGGAATATCGGGTAGGGCACAGTGGTATGCTATACAGTTAGTTTTGTTGATATTAAAGGATAGTAGGTTCGCATTACACCATTCTTTAATTTTTGATATATCTCGGGTTATTTTCATATGTAAGCTATCAATGTGTTATCATGCCATAGAATTGTTGTATCATCTGCGAAGACTGTAAATAGTCCTTCAGTTGTTAAGCTAGTCAGGTCATTGAAGTACAACAAAAATAGGATTGGACCAAGCACCGATCCTTGTGAACGCCACAATGGATTGCCCCACTGTCTGACAACTTGTGGGTTTTAACAAGTTGGGTTCTATCACTTAGGTAAGACTGTACCCACTTATGGCTTTGGTTCCTGAATCCATAAAGTTGTAGTTTGCGCAGCAAAATTCCGTGATCTACGCAGTCGAAGGCCTTCGACAAATCACAGAATATTGCTGCACTCACTTCCCCCTGGTTCAGTTCCGTGTATAGTCTATTGAGAAATGTGAAAACAGCATCCCCCGTGGATTTCTGTCGCTGAAATCCAAATTGTTGCTTATTTAGAATATTGTTTTCTTTTATGAAGTTCATTAATCTTATTTTAACAAGTTTCTCAATTATTTTGCCTAGAACTGGTAAAAGTGAGATGGGCCTATAATTGGATGGATCAAGTTTTTCACCACCTTTATGGATAGGAATTACAATTGAGGTTTTCAAGAAGATTGGAAAGGTCCCTGTTGCAAAGGAGTTGTTAATTAGCTGTACTAATAATTCCAACGTGAAGATTGGCATATTCTCGAACTATTATTTTTATTATTTTTTTGCAAATTAAAAAATGAAATAATCTTATCAAATTAGGTGATCATAATCTCCGACCCCAAAAACCCTCACATACATACCAATTTTGAATAGACTAATCATAATTCACCCAAAAACCCCCACATACCAATTTTGAATAGAATCAGACCATAATCACAAAACTGGCCACCATTTCAAAGCCGCCATCTTGAATTTTTCAATTTTTACGAGAGAATTATAATATTCGTTTCCAAAAACCCCCACATACCAATTTTGAATAGAATCAGACCATAATCACAAAACTCGTCCACCATTTTGGAGCCGCCATCTTGAATTTTTCAATTTTGACATCATAATCTCCGACCACGAAAATCCTCAGATACCAATTTTGACGCGAATCGGACCATAATCACAAAACTCGTACGCCATATTGGAGCCGCCATTTTGTTTTTCTCACACAAAAATTCCTTTATGCATTGTGACCGTAATTATGTACACCTGCCAAATTTCAAATCATTCGAACGTCTGGAAGTGGGTCAAAATCGCGCCGGAAGGAGTCGGTTAAAAACAAACAAACAAACATACAAGTGAAGCTAATATAAAGCGGGTAAAAATAGGAATATTTTGGAACTACAAACTAAACTCAACATTATCAGTAAACGATTCACAGATTGGTGTTACAGAAACAGGCTTATAGTCAATCCAGATAAAACAGTTTTAATTCAGGAAGGAATGGCAGGAAATATACATATCATGAACCTCTGAACATTGAAATTAGTAACGTGGCAATATATCCATCAGAGACTACCAAATTTTTAGGATCACACATTGACTCTGAACTAAGTTGAAAATTTCATATGAACCATGTATGTAAAAGATTAAACAGCAGTTTCTATGCAGTAGTACAAGTGAAAAAGATTTTGGAAGAAAAATGTTTGAATTTTGTCTATTATGCCATGGTAAATTCAGTTCTGTCTTATAATGTACTCCTGTGGGGAGATGGAACAAACATAGAAAGAGCGTTTGTAGCTCAGAAACGTATTATTCGTGTATTATATGGTCTTCATTACACAGATTCCTGCAGACCAATTTTCAAAGAAAATATTATTTCAACATTACCCTTCATCTACATTCATAGTTGTCTACTCTATGTGAAAAAAAAATTAATACAGGTTAGAAACAAATTCCAAGTGTCACATATACCCAACTAGAAACGGAAACCTACTAAAATTAAAACATCGTACTTCGTTGTTTCGAAAATTACCTTCTGCAGCAGGCATAAGGCTTTTCAATTGTTCACCACGAGCCATACAAATTATTTAAGAATTACCTTTGTTCAAACTGAGAATAAAAAAATATTTGTTGGAGGGAAGTTTATATTCTATAAACGAGTATCTGGAATACTCTAGTAGAAAATAGTTACCACAAAGCTTTATAGTTTTTATATGTTTATTTCAATATTTTACACTGACGATTCCTGTATATTTATTTATTTATATAATGTCTTGAAGTGTTTATATGTTTGCTTGTATATGAGTGTATACAATTTATAATATCCTTCTTTTTTTTTGACATGTCCAATACCATGTAATATGGTCTTACTGGAATTTGTATTTGTATTAATCTGTCAATCTTGACAAACCTAATTCAAATAAAATTTCCATTATTTTCAGATAATTTTCGTGAACCATAGTAGCTCCTGTTATTGTTAGAGCTTCACAGTAATTATTGTTGAGGTTTTATCGTTTTTGTTTCCACTTATCTTTGTTATTTTACGAGACCCATGATGTGAACGATTTGGTTGACAATACGTTACAGCTTTCCGAACCCTTCAAAGCAATAGAGGTCTATCGCGATATTTATAATTCATTTCTTTGTTGACAGAACGAAATGGAAAATTATACCGTAGCTCTCAATGTTTACATACCTCGAATATTGATACAAGAATTGTGTCTGAGATGTGTTTGGACGCGAAATCACAACAGGATTCATAAAATGTCTGATTCTGTCTCGAGAATCCCAAACAAAATGACCTCGAGTAGCAATAGATTATACTGTGTTTTCTGGTATCTTTTTAGTGTGAGCTAATTGAGTTGAAAACACCGCTTATAATAATAAAATTTCGGAATCGGACAAGCCAAAAAGAAGCTGGCACATAATGAACCAAGCACTCACTGAAAAAAAAAATATATCGGATGTACTATTTGAAAGCTTCAGCATTTTTTGGCCAATATTCCAGAAGATGTTGGGACTTAGACTTCGTTCTCAAGGCTTCGTATTGAAAATATTGTAATTTTTATATCTATATCAATTACCTCAGCAATTTTATGTCACCCGATAAAAATATTCCTTCCACAGATCAAATGGTAGAAATATGTGAAACTTATCGGAAAATAAGCATAAAACTGTCTTCACGAAGGTTCCGAGTAAATGAAGAAAAGACAAAGTACTTATGATCCTCTACAAACAACACTATTGCCAATTCAAACAAACAACTTTAAAAAACACAGGACCTCCAAGCTTCAAAAATGTAAGAATTTGCCATGTTCCATTTACATATAAATTTGTCATTCCATCAATATATTCAGACAATAGAAAAAGGCCCTGAGAATAATAATGAATGCGGAGTATAGGGACCACTGCAGAACCACTTTATTTTATACTTACAATATTTCATCATTTACATTTACAACACCGTTCTTGGAATCCATAACATTAAATCCCACTTTTCTAAACATCTGGATTTACATCATTATCACACGAGAAATGATGAACTGCTCATATAACCTCGATACAACGTCTCAAAAATACTCCCCGAATATAAATCTTCATAATGATTTTCTAGCAGAATATATCGGGCTACTCAACCTGAACCCGATTTCTTATTCCGATTTTGATCGGTATATTGTACAGGATTTTTTATTTGGTATTTTCATTGTTCATTATTGACAATTTTGTATTTTTTGTAATGCTTGATTTGAAGCAAACATGTGAAAGTAAAGTTGTCCAATAAATGTATCTATGTATGTATATAAGAACGAGTTTGGTTGTACATGGAACTGTTCCGAAGCTAATTCAAGATATTATTTAAGGTGATTTGCGTAGGGCGTGCATTAGAAGTTTTTCAACTTGTAGTTGGATCAGAAACTTGAAATTTGGTATGCTGTCATGATCAATTATGTCCGTTCTAACTGGAATATTTTGAGTTCTACAGTTATACAGGGTGTACCAAAACTTGGACGACAAAATTAAGAAACCAAATTCCCATCGATGGTCCCATTTTGTACCGTATGGGCACAGGTGATTTTCAAATGTCGCATTCAAAAATAGTCCGAGACAATTAAAAATAAAATAAAAATTAGGTGACTTACTCAAGCATTACCTATACCTAACCGAACCACTTTATTTTATACTTACAATATTTCATCATTTACATTTACAACACCGTTCTTGGAATCCATAACATTAAATCCCACTTTCCTAAACATCTGGATTTACATCATTATCACACGAGAAATGATGAACTGCTCATATAACCTTACTCAAGCATTACCTATACCTAACTTCAACCTCTATCGAATTATACAATAAAAATCAAGGAATGCCTTATCTTGCCAAGAGATTCTCCGCTTTTTAACCGACGAAACCAAAAAGGAGGAGGTTCTCTATTCGACCCGTATATTTTATGTTTTTCCATCATATTTTTTCATGTATGATCACGCATAACTTTTCACTGAGGCGTCCGATTACGATAATTCTTTTTTCAGTGGATAGGGTGTACTTCGAATTTGGTCCCATTTTAATTTAAAAGATGAAATCCACCCCTAAGGGTAGCGAAATGAAGGATATTGATCACTCACCCTCTGAATTCTGGTCCGTTAACCGATTCTATCAGGCATAACTTTGTACTGGGTTCTTCGATTGGGATGTTTTTTTTTAATAGATAGGGTATACCTTATATTTGGATTTCGAAAGGAATTAGCCACCCCTTCGGGTAGCAAAATAGGGGATAATTCATTTTTCACTAGTGAACATTGGCACACACATACGTAGTTGACAATGACAGATCGCTACTGACATTATTCTTGTTCCGTCAAAATCATATATTTTATGAGAGGATGGAATGAAATACAAAGTAATGAAATAAACTAACCAGAACAACGAAAATAATGTATATTACAACAAATAGTAAAAGTAGATAATCATATTATTTAACTGGTAATAGTTGAAGTAAGGTGGGTAAGTAAGTATTTTGGAAGTAATCAAAAAACAAGTAGGTAGTAATTGGTAGATTTTAGCCACAAAAAATTGAAAAATAAAAACTTTTTAACAAAAAATTAAACCGACGAAATACGGAACTGAAAAGTAAAAAATAAAAACTTTTTAATAAAAAATTAAACCGACGAAAAAATCAATTTAAAAGCAAAAAATAAAATAAACCTTCTTAGTCTTAATGATAATTGAGCTTCTAAACTAATGTAAGTAACTGATTTTGAGTTGGCGCCGAACAAACTAGCAATTGAATTAGGTGGAGCGTAAAATGATGGCAGCGAGATGCACGGCTGCGTTTTGATGACTTCTTTCATAGATAATGATCTTCGATAATTGTTTGTTTGGCGCCGACTCAAAATCAGTTACTTATATTAGTTTAGAAGCTTTTTTTTTGATAAAAAGTTTTTATTCAATTATGCCATGAAACAAAAATCAATTGTAATTGAGATGATATTCTGTCAAAGTGAAAACGATATGTGCTAAAAAGGGAAACATTCTCAATTGAATAGAAAGATTTTTCTGTTAATTGAAAAAGTCATAAGCTAAGTCCTTTTTCATTCATAAAACTGCAAAATTACGTCTTATCAAATCCGCATTTTTCAAATAACAGGTACTTTTTTGAAGATTCTTCTTCATCACTTCATACGAAAAATTTAAAATTCGATCGAAAATTTGCTAATATTCTTTTAGATGTGGAAATTTCAAACATAAATTGCTTCTAGAAACAAAATGTGTTTTATCACATTTTGTTTTCATTCATGTTTGTATTTTCAGATGTCTTTAAGCGGAACAAAATATTGAAAATAGAGTTCTGAAACGAAGCTTTGTTCACTCACACCAGAACTATTTTTCGTAACATGAATCCTTACTGCATTGAGTTACATACATGAGGTTAACTAGTGAATAAAAAATTTGTCAACTCACTATTGAAAAAAAATTATCCACGAGCGAATGAAACTTCATTTGCTACTGTTGTTATGTTATTTCAATATGTTAGAATAGGTAAAATAATTTTACATACTCTCCCTTCGATGACGAAAGTGATGGAATCGAAATGGATTCGCCAAATTCCTTATAAAATTGAGTCATGATATCAAAATGTAAGTAGATACAGTTTTAGTTTTCCAAGAAAGACATGTCAAATATAAAGCACACATTTCCGCTTGAAATCGCGTCTCAAACTGAGATCAAATCTCGAAAAAAATAGACTTGAGTAGTTTACTCTTAGTGTTGACTATTATTCGGCATTGCCTCTGTGACTGGAGCCATTTGCTCACTTCTCTAACAAAATTCAACACTTCACCCATATCTTCGAACATAAAAATTCAAATAGTTTGGTAACTTCACTCGTGAGACAAAGAAGTTCAGGTCCAATTCTCTTCGGCGCAAAATTCGCCGACGAATATTAACATAATGTCCACGGAGTCGTTATGGTTCGAGTTTTATTTCAGTATTGGGACTGTCAGCACGTGGTGGAAATAGCAAATTTCGAAACGGACATGAAAACATTTTTTCAGTGGAAGATATCATTATAATTTGAGAAACGCAATTAGTCTCCCCGCGGGTTTCTCCAAATATTAAACCCTGAATATATAACATTTTCCTATTTGACATGAATTTACGAGGAATGAAATAATCAACAAACTTTCTGGAATCTGTGTAAAGCTATGTTAGAGCTTTCTATCATCAGTCAATCTTTTCATAAAAGCGGCGTTGCCGAAACTTTCGACAACTCCCTTCACCGTTCAAACAATTTTAAAGATAGTATCATGTTCGTGATGGATTGAGGAAACTTTAACAAGTTGAAGTCTTATTAATTTTGTCTTATGGTATAATCAATTCTCATTAACGTAAACCGGAACTTGTTGGAAACAGTGGATCGCTCACTTTATGCCCGTGCCGCTCGAGTCTGGAGTGAGGTGCGAATTCTTCCCTTTGCAAGGGTTCGTACAAAGATAATAAAAATACGTCAATATATGCGGGAGTTTCAGGGAAAACGTATAATTTTTTTAAATTACAGTTTAGTAAAATATTGAATTATGAAAATGTTCTGCCGTTTTCCATCAACTATAACGTGATCACTTTCAGAAACAAATTACTGGCGCGGCCAATCGGAAAGGTGAATAAACTGTTGTCAAATACTGCCTGATTGACACGAATAAACCTCAAATGAAAGTAGTATACAGGGCAAACAATAATTATAAACCCTCCTCAATGGTAATTTACAGCGATTTTATGTTTATGTGTAGGTACATCGCGGAGAAAACATTCTCAATAAAAGTTGTGTAGCTCATGAAATTCTATCAAACGACCTTCATTTTGCCAATATTAGTATAAAAATGAAAGAATGATAATTTTTTTCAACTTTTCAACACCCGCCCTTTTGAAACTCCCTAACCGATTTGGCCCATCTTCGAAGTTGATAAAAATATCAATGGAAAGTATTTGTGAACGAAAAATAGGCCGTATTTTGATGTCTCGAAATTTAGAACTGATGGTATTTTTGGGTTCTGATCGCCATGATTCGCAAAAACATGAAATAGCTTGGAAGTCTTGTTGTGACGACGTCCTTAATTGGTTGTATTTCTAGGAATTCTACTTTATAAGGTAAAACTAGAGAAATAATATACCAATAACTTTTATAGTGATGATCCTTGGATATGAAATACTCTTCTATGCAATGATTAGCGAATGCTGAAACTTCCGTACCATACATAATTACAATTTAAGTTGATAAGAACCCGCACTACTATGATTAACCTGCCTGCCGAACGAAACTAAAATATATACAAGCAGCAACAATTTCAGACTTGAAGTTAAGACATTACTAACAGAAACACCATTTTATAACTTGGATGAATATATTTTACATAGATTTTGATTTGTCACCAAAAGGGTTATCCGAGATTTTGATATGTAACTGAAAATGTTTTAAGATGTCCGTAATGAATTATATTCTTATGTAGTAATGTAATAATTATACCTTGGATGAATATTTCCGTAATAATTATACTCTTACATGTAATAAGGTTGAAACAAAATTGTTCAACTTTGAAAAGCCTATTTAAATTATTCAATATGTAGATAGTTTGTATTGTTCTCCTGTATATTGTTATTGATTTTAGGTTATTAAGCTTTGTCAACGAGGGTTATTCCACTTATGACAATAAAGTATACTTTGAATTAAATTGAACGACATTCGATATTAAAATCGAACACTCAATTTGCTTCCATCATAAAAACTTTTCAACAAAAAATTAAACCGACGAAATATGGAACTGAAAAGTAAAAAATGAAATAAACCTTCTAAGTTTCAATAACTAAGCTCCTTAACTAATGTAAGTAACTAATTTTGAGTCGGCGCCAAACAAACAAGCAAATGAAATCTACTTATTACTACCTACTTGTTTTTTTATTACGTCCAAAATACTTACTTACCCACCTTATTTCAACTATTACCAGTTAAATAATATGACTATCTACTTTTACTATTTGTTGTAATATAATTTATTTTTGTTGTTCTGGTTAGCTTATTTCATTACTCTGTATATCATTCCATCTTCTCATAGAATATAATGATTGTGACGGATGTGGGAGAACAAAAATAATGACAATAGCGATCTGTCATTGTCAACTACATATATGTGCCAATGATCACAAGTGAAAAATCCTCTATTTTTCTACCCGTAAGGGTAGATAATTCCATTAGAAATCCAAATATGATCAACTATGAGGTATACCCTATCTCATAAAAAAAAACATCCAAATCGAAGAACCCAGTACAAAGTTATGCCTGATAGAATCGGTTAACGGACCAGAATTCAGAGGGCGCGTGATCAATATCCTTCATTTTGCTACCCTTAGGGGTGGATTTCATCTTTCAAATTCAAATGGGATCAAATTCGAAGTTCACCCTATCCACTGAAAAAAGAATTATAGGAATCGGACGTCTCAGTAGAATGTTATGCGAGGTCATACATAAAAAAATAAACGCGTCGACTAGAGGACCTCCTCCTTTTTGGTTTCGTCGGTTGAAAAATCACCCAGTTGACAATCTAACACTTTACACCGTTCCATGATAAATAGAATATACCACTCCCTCAGATTGCATTATATTTTCAACTTTTGTCTGGAGTATGAACGTCAGACCGAAGTTTTCACCTTATTGATTCATGTTATATCCATCCAAGGAGAAACTAATATTATGTTGGATTTTATTGACACCTGTCAACGGCAATCCTGGCAACAGACAGGTGCGATTCAGGAGCGAGATCTCACAAACGACCTGGAACGTGTTCAATGGAAAATTGAATATTTCAAGACTGACATTTGAGTGGGGCGTTATTGGATACTCCTCGCATAGCTGATGCTTCATGGAAATCAATTCTCAGTTATTCAGGATGATTTGGGAAAATTAGGAATACGTCTACAATGTGAGATTATTGAGTTATTTTCTATTCCTGACATATTTTAATTCAGTTTAATAAATTTTTCCACCAAAATATCGAATATCCCGATGCATTCACCATAAATTCGACTCTACTCAGCCCATTCTCAAAAAACCATAGAACCCCACTACATGGTTATTTGGGGATAAACGTGATATTAATGCTGCAAGGGTATGAAACCCCATAATATCAAAATCTCATTCACCATAATTTATTTGAATTTCATTTATTCGACTCTATTCATTCATCATTCGAAAAAAAATCAAGCGAGACTACTACAGAGTTATTTGGAGAAAAATTTTTAATCACTCCAAGGGTGGAAAACCAAGTGCCATCCACCAAAATAACCCGTGCTTCCTAAATTCACTCTACTCAGCCTTCTAAAAAACCATAGAACCCCACTACAGGGTTATTTGGGGATAAACGTGATGTCGATGCTGCAAGGGTATGAAACCAAGTGCCATCCACCATAATATCGAAAATCTGCATTCACCATAATTTATTTTGAATTTCTAGTTTCAAAAATTCGACTCTATTTATGTCATCTTTCGAAAAAAAAACGTGACTACTACAGAGTTATTTGGAGACAAAAATGTTGTCAATCAATCCAAGGGTGGAAAACCAAGTGCCACCACCAAAATATCGAATATCCCGATGCATTCACCATAAATTCGACTCTACTCAGCCCATTCTAAAAAACCATAGAACCCCACTACAGGTTTATTTGGGGATAAACGTGATGTCAATGCTGCAAGGGTATGAAACCAAGTGCCATCCACCATGATATCGAAAATCTGCATTCACGATAATTCATTTTAAATTTCTTGTTGCAAAAATTTGACTCTATTCAGGACATCTTTCGAAAAAAATATTAAACGAGACTACTACAGAGTTATTTGGAGACGAAAATGTCAATCACTCCGAGGGTGGAAAACCAAGTGCCATCCACCAAAATATCGGATATCCCGATGCATTCACCATAAATTCAACTCCACTCAGCCCATACTCAAAAAACCACAGAACCCCACTACAGGGTTATTTGGGGATAAACGTGATGTCAATGCTGCGAGGGTATGAAACCAAGTGCCATCCACCATAATTTTTTTTAAATTTTTTAAAAAATTTGACTCTAATTATGTCATCTTTCGGAAAAAATATCAAACGAGACTACTACAGAGTTATTTGGGGACAAAAATGTTGTCAATCACTCCAAGAGTGGAAAACCAAGTGCCATCCACCAAAATATCGAATATCCGATGCATTCACCATAAATTCGACTCTACACAGCCCATTTTCAAAAAACCATAGAACCCCACTACAGGGTTATTTGGGGATAAACGTGATGTCAATGCTGCAAGGGTATGAAACCGGGTGCCATCCACCATAATATCGAAAATCTGCATTCACCATAATTTATTTTAAATTTCTAGTTTAAAAAATTCGACTATATTCATGTCATCTTTCGAAAAAAATATCAAACGTGGCTACTACAGAGTTATTTGCAGACAGAAATGTTGTCAATCACTTCAAGGGTGGAAAACCAAGTGCCATCCACCAAAATATCGAAGATCCCGATGCATTCACCATAAATTCGACTCTACTCAGCCCATTCTCAAAAAACCATAGACCCCACCACAGGGTTATTTGGGGATAAACGTGATGACAATGCTGCAAGGGTATGAAACCAAGTGACATCCACCAAAATATCGAAAATCTGCATTCACCATAATTTATTTTAAATTTCTAGTCTCGAAAAATTCGACTCTATTATGTCATCTTTCGAAAAAAATTCAAACGAGACCACTACAGAGTTATTTGGAGACAAAAATGTTGTCAATCACTCTAAGGGTGGAAAACCAAGTGCCATCCACCAAAATATCGAAGATCCCGATACATTCACCATAAATTCGACTCTACTCAGCCCATTCTCAAAAAACCATAGAACCCCACTCGGGTTGTTTGGGGATAAACGTGATGTCAATGCTGCAAGGGTATGAAACCCACTTTCACCATAATATAGAAAATCTGTATCCACCATAATTCATTTTGAATTTCTTGTTTCAAAAATTCGACTTTATTCATGTCATCTTTCTAAAAAAATATCAAACGTGACTTGTTCAGAGTTATTTATTTGGAGCCAAAAATGTTGCCAATTGCTTCAAGTGTGGAAAACCAAGTGCCAGCCTCCAAAATATCGAAAATCCCCGTGCATTCACCGAAATTGTATTTATATTTCTTGTTGCATAAATTCGACTCTCTTCAACCCATTTTTCAAAAGAAAAAATCAATGGAGACCACTACAGAGTTATACGGAGACATAAATGTTGCCAATCGCTTTAAGGGTGGAAAACCAGGTGCCATCCACCATAATATCGAAAATCTGCATTCACCATAATTTATTTTAAATTTCTTGTTGCAAAAATTTGACTTTATTCACGTCATCTTTCGAAAAAAATATCAAACCAGACTTTTAAAAATTAAAAAAAATCGAAGATCCCGATGCATTCACCATAGTTTCGACTCTACTCAGCCCATTTTCAAAAAGCTATAGAACCCCACTACAGGGTTATTTGGGGATAAACGTGATGTCAATGCTGCAAGGGTATGAAACCAAGTGCCATCCACCATAATATCGAAAATCTGCATTCACGATAATTTATTTTAAATTTCTTGTTGCAAAAATTTGACTCTATTCAGGACATCTTTCGAAAAAAATATCAAACGAGACTACTACAGGGTTATTTGGAGACAAAAATGCTGTCAATCACTCCAAGGGTGGAAAACCAAGTGCCATCCACCAAAATATCGAATATCTCGATGCATTCACCATAAATTCGACTCCACTCAGCCCATTCTCAAAAAACCATAGAACTCCACTACAGGGTTATTTGGGGATAAACGTGATGTCAATGCTGCGAAGGTATGAAACCAAGTGCCATCCACCATAATATCGAAAATCTGCATTCACCATAATTTATTTAAAAATTCTAGTTTCAAAAATTTCACTCTATTCATGTCATCTTTCGAAAAAAATATCAAACGAGACTACTACAGAGTTATTTGGAGACAAAAATGTTGTCAATCACTCCAAGGGTGGAAAACCAGGTGCTATCCACCAAAATATCGAATATCCCCATGCATTCACCATAAATTCGACTCTACTCAGCCCATTCTCAAGAAACCATAGAACCCCACTACAGGGTCATTTGGGGATAAACGTGATGTCAATGCTGCAAGGGTATGAAACCCACTTTCACCATAATATCGAAAATCTGCATTCACGATAATTTATTTTTTTAAATTTGACTCTATTCAGGTCTTCTTTCGAGAAAAATATCAAACGAGACTACTACAGAGTTATTTGGAGACAAAAATGTTGTCAATCACTCCAAGGTGGAAAACCAAGTGCCATCCACCAAAATATCGAATATCCCGATGCATTCACCATGAATTCGACTCTACTCAGCCCATTCTCAAAAAACCATAGAACCCCACTACAGGGTTTTTGGGGAAACCAAAATTCCATAATTATTTTAATTTCTGGTTTCAAAAATTGACTCTATTCATGTCTCCTTCGAAAAAAATACGACGTGACTACTACAGAGTTATTTGGAGACAAAAATGTTGTCAATCACTCCAAGGGTGGAAAACCAAGTGCCATCCACCAAAATATCGAAGTTCTCGATGCCTTCACCATGAATTCGACTCTACCCAGACATTCTCAAAAAACCATAGAACCCCACTACAGGGTTATTTGGGGATAAACGTGATGTCAGTGCTGCAAGGGTATGAAACCAAGTGCCATCCACAATAATATCGAAAATCTGCATTCACCATAATTCATTTTGAATTTCTTGTTTAAAAAATTCGACTTTATTCATGTCATCTTTCGAAAAAAATATCAAACGTGACTAGTACAGAGTTATTTATTTGGGGACAAAAATGTTGTCAATCACTCCAAGGGTGGAAAACTAAGTGCCATCCTTTCCCCCATTTTCCGAAAATAAAATTAAAAGTACGCCACAGAATTATTTGGAGCCAAAAATGTTGCCAATTGCTTCAAGTGTGGAAAAACAAATTGCCCGCATGCAAAAACTCGAAAATCCCCGTGCATTCACCGAAATTGTATTTATATTTCTTGTTGCATAAATTCGACTCTCTTCAACCCATTTTTCAAAAGAAAAAATCAATGGAGACCACTACAGAGTTATACGGAGACATAAATGTTGCCAATCGCTTTAAGGGTGGAAAACCAAGTGCCATCCACCATAATATCGAAAATCTGCATTCACCATAATTTATTTTGAATTTCTTGTTGCAAAAATTTGACTTTATTCACGTCATCTTTCGAAAAAAATATCAAACGAAACTACTATAGAGTTATTTGGAGACAAAAATGTTGTCAATCACTCTAAGGGTGGAAAACCAAGTTCCATCCACCAAAATATCGAAGAATTCGATGCATTCACCATAAATTCGACTCTACTCAGCTCATTCTCAAAAAACCATAGAACTCCACTACAGGGTTATTTGGGGATAAACGTGATGTCAATGCTGCAAGGGTATGAAACCAAGTGACATCCACCATAATATCGAAAATCTGCATTCACCATAATTTATTTGGAATTTCTAGTTTATTCGACTCTATTCATGTCATCTTTCGAAAAAAATATCAAACGAGACTACTACAGAGTTATTTGCAGACAAAAATGTTGTCAATGACTCCAAGGGTGGAAAACCAATTGCCAACCACCAAGATATCGAATATCCCGATGCATTCACCATAAATTCGATCTACTCAGCCCATTCTCAAAACCATAGAACCCCACTACAGGGTTATTTGGGGATAAACGTGATGCAATGCTGCAAGGGTATGAAACCAAGTGACATCCACCATAATATCGAAAATCTGCATTCACCATAATTTATTTTAAATTTCTAGTTTCAAAAATTTGACTCTATTCATGTCATCTTTCGAAAAAAATAAAACGTGACTACTACAGAGTTACTTGGAGACAAAAATGTTGTCAATCACTCCAAGGGTGGAAAACCAAGTGCCATCCACCAAAATATAAAAGATCCCAATGCATTCACCATAAATTCGACTCTACTCAGCCCATTCTCAAAAAACCATAGAACCCCACTACAGGATTATTTGGGGATAAACGTGATGTCAATGCTGCAAGGGTATGAAACCAAGTGCCATCCACCATAATATCGAAAATCTGCATTCACCATAATTTATTTTAAATTTCTAGTTTCAAAAATTCGACTCTATTCATGTCATCTTTCGAAAAAAATATCAAACGGACTACTACAGAGTTATTTGGAGACAAAAATGTCAATCACTCAAGGATGGAAAACCCAGTGCCATCCACCAAAATATCGAATATCCCGATGCATTCACATAAATTCGACTCTACTCAGCCCATTCTCAAAAAACCATAGAACCCCACTACAGGGTTATTTGGGGATATACTCCTACAGAATTATTTGGAGCCAGAAATGTTGCCAATTGCTTCAAGTGTGGAAAACCAAGTGCCAGCCTCCAAAATATCGAAAATCCCCGTGTATTCACCAAAATTGTATTTATATTTCTTGTTGCATAAATTCGACTAAACCATAGAACCCCACTACAGGGTTATTTGGGGATATACTCCTACAGAATTATTTGGAGCCAGAAATGTTGCCAATTGCTTCAAGTGTGGAAAACCAAGTGCCATCCACCATAATATCGAAAATCTGCATTCGCCATGATTTATTTTAAATTTCTTGTTAATTTGACTTATTCAGGTCATCTCGAAAATATCAAACGAGACTACTTCAGAGTTATTTGAACAAAATGTTGTAATCACAAGGTGGAAATGATCCAAAATAGAATCGATGCATTCACCAATGACTCATAGCATTCAAACCATAGACCCCACTAGGGTTATTGTATACGTGATAATGCTGCAGTAAACCAGGTGCCATCACATAATATCGAAATCTGCATCACGATAATTTATTTTGAATTTGTTGCAGAATTTGACTTATCAGACATCTTCGAAAAATATCAACGAGACTACTACAGAGTTTTTGAACAAATGTGTCATCCCGTGGAACCGTGCCATCCACCAATATGAATATCAATACCCGATGCATCCAAAATTGACTCACAGCCCATTCAAAAATAGAAACACAGGGTTATTTGATGGATGTCAATGCTGAGGAGAAACCGCATCCAAAAAAATGCAACACATAATTTATTTTAATTTCTATTTAAATTGACTCTTTCTGCATTTCGAAAATGAAACGTACTCTACAGAGTTACTTGAGCAAAATGGTCAATCACCAAGTGGAAACCAGTGCCATCCACCAAAATATAAAAGATCCCAATGATCACCATAAATGACTCTATCACCATCTAAAACCAAACCACTACAGATTATTTGGGATAAACGATGTCATTCGCAAGGTGAAACCAAGTGCCATCCACCATAATATCGAAAATCTGCATTCACCAAAATTTATTTTAAATTCTAGTTTCAAAATTGACTTATTCATGCATCTTCGAAAATATCAAACGAGACTACTAGAGTATTTGAGACAAAATGTCAATCACTCAGGATGGAAACCAGTCCATCCACCAAAATATCGAAATCCCGATGCATTCACCATAAATTGACTCTACCAGCCCATTTCAAACCATAGAACACTACAGGGTTATTTGGAAACGTATGTCAATGCTGCAGGTATGAAACCAGGTGCATCACCATAATATCGAAAACTGATCACGATAATTTTAAATTTTTATTGACTCATTCGCATCTGAAAAATATCAAACGAGACACTACAGAGTTATTTGAGACAAATGTTGTCAATCACTCCAAGGGTGGAAACCAATGCGATCCCAAAAAGATATCGAATATCCCGATGCATCACCATAAATTGACTCCACTCAGCCCATTCTCAAAACCATAGAACCCACAGGGTTATTTGGGGATAAACGTGATGCAATGCTGCAAGGGTATGAAACCAATGTCATCCACCATAATATCGAAAATCTGCATTCACCATAATTATTTTAAATTTCTAGTTCAAAATTTGACTCTATTCATGCATTTTCGAAAAATAAACGAGACTACTACAGAGTATTGAGACAAATGTTGTCAATCACCCAGGTGGAAACCAGTGCCATCCACCAAAAATAAAAGATCCCAATGCATTCACCATAATTGACCTACCAGCCCATTCTCAAAACCATAAACCACTACAGATTATTTGGATAAACGTATGTCAATGCAAGGTAGAAACCAGTGCCATCCACCATAATATGAAAATCTGCATTCACCATAATTTATTTTAAATTCTAGTTTCAAATTGACTCTATTCATGTCATCTTCGAAAAAATATCAAACGAGACTACAGAGTATTTGAGACAAAATGTAACCCAAGGATGAAACCAGTGCCATCCACCAAAATATCGAATACCCGATGCATTCACCATAAATTGACTCTACTCAGCCCATTCTCAAAAACCATAGAACCCCACTACAGGGTTATTTGGGGATATATCCTACAGAATTATTTGGTGCCAGAAATGTTGCCAATTGCTTCAAGTGTGGAAAACCAAGTGCCAGCCTCCAAAATATCGAAAATCCCCGTGTATTCACCAAAATTGTATTTATATTTCTTGTTGCATAAATTCGACTCTCTATAACCCATTTTCGAAAAAAAATCAATGGAGACCACTACAAAGTTATACGGGGACATAAATGTTGCCAATCGCTTTGAGGGTGGAAAACCAAGTGCCATCCACCATAATATCGAAAATCTGCATTCGCCATGAATTATTTTAAATTTCTTGTTGCCAAAATTTGACTCTATTCAGGTCATCTTTCGAAAAAAATATCAAACGAGACTACTACAGAGTTATTTGGAGACAAAAATGTTGTCAATCACTCCAAGGGTGGAAAACCAAGTGCCATCCACCAAAATATCGAAGATCCCGATGCATTCACCATAAATTCGACTCTACTCAGCCCATCTTCAAAAAACCATAGAACCCCACTACAGGGTTATTTGGGTATAAACGTGATGTCATGCTGCAAGGGTATGAAACCAGGTGCCATCGACCATAATATCGAAAATCTGCATTCACGATAATTTATTTTAAATTTTTGTTGCAAAATTTGACTCTATTCAGGACATCTTTCGAAAAAAATATCAAACGTGACTAGTACAGAGTTATTTGGAGACCAAAATGTTGTCAATCACTCCAAGGGTGGAAAACTAAGTGCCATCCAGAAAAATATCTAAACTCCCCATGCATTCACCATAATTGTATTTAAAATTACTTGTTGCCTAAATTCGACTCTTTTCGGCCCATTTTCCGAAAATAAAATTGAAAGCTACTCCTACAGAATTATTTGGAGCCAGAAATGTTGCCAATTGCTTCAAGTGTGGAAAACCAAGTGCCAGCCTCCAAAATATCGAAAACCCCCGTGCATTCACCAAAAGTGTATTCATATTTCTTGTTGCATACATTCGACTCTCTTCAGCCCATTTTTCAAAAGAAAAAAATCAATCCTTGGGTTGCCAATCGCTTTAAGGGTGAGAAACCAAGTGCCATCCACCATAATATCGAAAATCTGCATTCACCATAATTTATTTTAAATTTCTTGTTGCAAAAATATCGAAGATCCCGATGCATTCACCATAAACTCGGCTCTACTCAGCCCATTCTCAAAAAATCATAGAACCCCACTACGTGGTTATTTGGGGATAAACGTGATGTCAATGCTGCAAGGGTAGAAAACCAGGTGTCATCAACCAAAATATCGAAAATCTGCATTTACCATAATTTATTTTAAATTTCTTGTTGCAAAGATTCGACTCTATTCAAGTCATCTTTCGAAAAAAATATCAAACGTGACTACTACAGAGTTATTCGGAGACAAAAATATTGTCAATCACTCCAAGGATGGAAAATCAAATGCTATCCACCAAAATATCGAAAATCCCCATGCTGCCCATTCTCCGAAAAAAAAATCAAAGGAAACTACTACAGTTAATTGGAGTTAAAAATATTGCCAATCGCTTCAAGGGTTGTAAACCAAGTGCCATCCACCAAAATATCGAAAATCCCCGTGCATTCACCAACATTGTATTAACATATCTTGTTGCATAAATTCGACTCTCTTCGGCCCATTTTTCGAAAAACAAATCGAAGGAAACCACTACAGAGTTATACGGAGACATAAATATTTCGAATCGCTTTGAGGGTGGAAAAGCAAGTGCCATCCACCAAAATATCGAAAATCTCACTGCATTCACCATAATTCATTTTAAATTCCTTGTTGCAAAAATTCAACTATATTCTGGTCATCTTTCAAAAAAATATAAAACTAATACAGAGTTATTTGGGGACAGAAATGTCGTCAATCACTCCAAGGGCGGAAAACTAAGTGCCATCCAGAAAAATATCTAAACTCCCCATGTATTCACCATAATTGTATTTAATATTCTTGTTGCATAAATTCGACTATATTGTCCATTTTTTTTTTTAAATCAAAGACCAGTCCAGAGTTATTTGGTAACAAAAATGTTACCAATCGCTTCAAGGGAAAAAAACCAAGTGTCATCCACCAAAATATCGAAAATCCCCGTGCATTCACCAACATTGTATTAACATATCTTGTTGCATAAATTCGACTCTTTTCAGCCCATTTTTCGAAAAACAAATCGAAGGAAACCACTACAGAGTTATACGGAGACATAAATATTGCGAATCGCTTTGAGGGTGGAAAAGCAAGTGCCATCCACCAAAATATCGAAAATCTCTCTGTATTCACCATAATTCATTTTAAATTCCTTGTTGCAAAAATTCAACTATATTCTGGTCATCTTTCAAAAAAATATGAAACGAGACTAATACAGAGTTATTTGGGGACAGAAATGTCGTCAATCACTCCAAGGGCGGAAAACTAAGTGCCATCCAGAAAAATATCCAAACTCCCCATGCATTCACCATAATTGTATTTAAAATTCTTGTTGCATAAATTCGACTATATTCGGTCCATTTTTTTGAAAAAAATCAAAGACCATTTCAGAGTTATTTGGTAACAAAAATGTTACCAATCGCTTCAAGGGAAAAAAACCAAGTGTCATCCACCAAAATATCGAAAATCCCCCGAGCATTCACCATAATTGTATTTTTTTAAATTGTTGCATTAATTCGGTCCATTTTCTGAAAAAAAAACAAAGGAGTTATATATAAAAATAAGTTCAAAAACTAAAACCCGACTACTGAAAAATCACGCTTTAAAAAGTATGAAACAAGAAAATATTCTGATCTGAAATTGTTATGTACAAACTATTCAATATTTATCATCTATTAAATGAACAACTTACACGTAATATATTTTAATGTATTTAATTCATATTCATCGTGATGTTCAGAGGATAGCCGTGAACTTTGAATAATAGCTATTTTCAGGACAAGTTTACTCACTTGCATTTGATCACGAACCTGGATGTTGAGCGCGATCAACCAGGCGAGTGATTAGATGCGTTTTACTAACGTGTTTTAAATCTGATTTTTTCCATTATTGCAGAAATTATAATAAATTATTTTGCAATTGTTGCATTAATAACTATTGGGTCATTGACTCGTCCGAACAAAATTGCAACTAGCCTACTAACAATAAAAGTCTGCGATGCCGTTGCTTGCGTTGCATTTACTTTGGAAACCAGCCTACTCGATACGAATAATTCGACACCGTTGCAGCGCTATAAGCAATGTATATGATGGTAACCTAGGTAACACTTTCAATCACTTTTGAATAAAATATTTTTTTCTATGTTCATGCAAAAAACAAAACTTTATTGAACTATATTTATTGAAAAAATAGGTTTTTTATAGTGCAATAAAATGTTTATTGCACTCATCTGTCATTCTACATCTGTCATTTGTGATCATGACAAAGATAAACGTCAAATGGACGACATTTTCGGTAAGCTTTTTATTTTCCTACACTTAACGACATCTGGATAAAACATTTTTTGGTTTTTACATGAACGTAGAAAAAATATTGTATGCAACTCGTGCAAAAAGTATTTATTGCACTCGACGTGTTGTCCAACTCGGCCTGCCGGCCTTTCCGGACAACTTCACGTCGAGAGCAATAAACACTTACTTGGAAGATACACGCCATGTGAAGTGGAATAAATAAGTATGTTTAATTTATGTCGTGTTCACCTAACAATCCGCATACCGGTTTCAGGCTTTTTTGGCCCTCATCAGTGCGGAGTAGTCAACCAGCCGAAGGTCCGAAGAGCTCTGGCTGAAGCGAAACACAACATAACCAAAACCATCATCGAGTCTATAACACCTATAGGTACGCCGGAAAAGAAAACTTTTAACTGGCGGTACCTAGTGACAGAAAGAAACACTCCGAAAATCTCCCACCTCGATAGGTTTATAAATAAAAGATTCCTTCTCAGTAGGAGTGGCAAGCCCGACTAGCATATAGTGAAAGATAAGTGCCATGTGAAGTGGAATGAATAGAAAAATCGAATTAAACGGTTTTCTTCACATAAAAGATTCAATATAAATTGAACCAGAAAATGGTAGATCTCAGGTGAAAAACAACTACTTTCCTGGCAAATACCACGCAGAATGTTGAATGATATTCACCTGAAAATCCATGCATACCTCCATATAAATGGACATTGAATGCAAATGTTTCTTTCTGATAGCTCGATTATGTTTAATTTATGTCGTGTACACCTAACAATCCGCATACCGGTTTCAGGCTTTTTTGGCCCTCATCAGTACGGAGTAGTCAACCAGCCAAAGGTCCGAAGAGCTCTGGCTGAAGCGAGACACAACATAAGCAAAACCATCATCGAGTCTATAACACCTATAGGTACGCCGGAAAAGAAAACTTTTAACTGGCGGTACCTAGTGACAGAAAGAAACACTCCGAAAATCTCCCACCTCGATAGGTTTCTGAATAAAAGATTCCTTCTCAGTAGGAGTGGCAAGCCCGACTAGCCTATAGTGAATGATAAACGCCATGTGAAGTGGAATAAATAGAAAAAATCGAATTAAACGGTTTGCTTCACATAAAAGATTCAATATAAATTGAAACAGAAAATGGTAGATCTCAGGTGAAAAACAACTACTTTCCTGGCAAATACCACGCAGAACGTTGAATGATATTCACCTGAAAATCCATGCATACCTCCATATAAATGGACATTGAATGCAAATGTTTCTTTCTGATAAGCTCGATTATGTTTAATTTATGTCCCTTTTGCCGGAAAAATCACGGAGTGTATATGAAATAGCGTTCAATGGATACGAAGAATGGTATTCTACTAAGAAAATCAAGAATATCACTCATGAAAAAGTATTGTTGGCTTACTTTGAATGCTTATCTAAGGAGAGAAAACCATCTTCTCTCTGGTCGTATTATTCGATGATAAGAAGTATTTTATTAACAAGAAAAAACGTCGATATTAGTAAGTACCTACATTACTGAAACGTAAATCAGAAGGTTGCAGAGCTAAAAAATCCAAAATTTTTACTAAACAAGATGTCACAAAATTTTTAACGGAAGCATCAGATGATACATATATATTTAAAAAAGTTGCAATGATAATTGGACCAAGTGGAGCATGCAGAAGAGAGGAACTGACAAATATGCTTGTTGAAAATGTGATAGATGAAGGATCCGTTTCAAGAATTACTTTACCGATTACAAAAACAAAGGTAATGCGAGAATTTTTTGTAACATCGGGGAATATCCCAGGATTAAATATGGTGGAACTAACTTGTCAGACAATATGGGAAAATACGACCTTGTAACACAAACAGTCGACGTTTTTATGTCACTTATAGAAATAAGAAATGCACCAAACAACCCGTTGGAATTCACACCTTTGGTAAAATGCCAAAAGTTATTGCCACTTTTTTTAATTTACCTCACCCTGAAGAATATACCGGACATTGTTTTCGGCGATCGTCTGCTTCATTTTTGGCCGATTCTGGAGCTGATCTCTGTACCGTGGCGGATGAAAAAGCAATACTGTTGCTGAAGGTTACATCGAAAATTCGAAAGAGCAAAAGAAAACAATATCAGAAGCAATTTTTGGTGCCAACAACCCAAACAGGATTACAAGTTTACCAAAAAGCATCACCTACTGATGTAAAAACTCCAGAATCCATTGGAATTAATATTTCAAATTGTAGTAATTACTCTTTTACCATTTATAATGAATAGTCCTGTACATAGTTATGCATTTTGAATAAACTTTTTTGATCTCACCATCACATGTTTTTCATATAGAATTTAATTATGGTACTTAGTACCATAATGAATTCATTATGGGACTAAGTACCATAATGAGCTGCCCTATGTCATCAAAATTGAGTGACATAACGTTGTCATTATGGCATGCCATCAGATAAAAATCGTTTTGTATTACATTACCATTACGATTATTAAAAATTCTGTAAAAACACTTTTAAAAAGTTTAATTTTGCAGACTTGTGTAATTATTTTTTGTTTTGAAATAAACTACAATGCCATGATATTGGACTTATAACAAATAAGCAAAATGAGAAAATTGACATAATCATCCTGCCACCTCGAGAATTAGATATTCCGTCACGATCCACATTCACAAGTTCACGGATGAAGCTGTTAAGCGATGTATGCCTGGTTATTATTTATGGAAATCGGTCCCTGTCCCGGTATTTCCAGTGTCTGAATTTCTGTATCTGATTTCGGGGGGTTCGTAGCTTCTCGTCCTTTGTACTTCGCAGCGGTATCGGTTGGCTGGTTACATTAGGCTGTTTGAATTTCGTTTCCCTTTGTTAGTTTTGTATACCAGCTAAACGCAATGTGTATGTAGGCATGGTTAGATATATTGATTCGTGAGAGATAAGTGCCATGTGAAGTGGAATGAATAGAAAAATCGAATTTAAACGGTTTTCTTCACATAAAGGATTCAATATAAAATTGAACCAGAGAAAGGTAGATCTCAGGTGAAAAACAACTACTTTCCTGGCAAATACCACGCAGAACGTTGAATGATATTCACCTGAAAATCCATGCATACTTCCATAAAATATCAATGGACATTGAATGCAAATGTTTCTTTCTGATAAGCTCGATTATGTTTAATTTAAGTCGTGTTCACCTAACAATCCGCATACCGGTTTCAGGCTTCTTGGCCCTCATCAGTACGGAGCAGTCAACCAGCCAAAAGTCCAAAGAACTCTGGCTGAAGTGAGACACAACGTAAACAAACCATCATCGATCTTGTAACACCTATAGGTACGCCGGAAAAGATAAACTTTAACTGGCGGTACCTAGTGACAGGAAGAAACACTCCGAAAATCTCCCACCTCGATAGGTTTCTAAATAAAGATTCCTTCTCAGTAGGAGTGGCAAGCCCGTCTAGCATATAGTGAGAGATAAGTGCCATGTGAAGTGGAATGAATAGAAAAATCGAATTTAAACGGTTTTCTTCACATAAAGGATTCAATATAAAATTGAACCAGAGAAAGGTAGATCTCAGGTGAAAAACAACTACTTTCCTGGCAAATACCACGCAGAACGTTGAATGATATTCACCTGAAAATCCATGCATACTTCCATAAAATATCAATGGACATTGAATGCAAATGTTTCTTTCTGATAAGCTCGATTATGTTTAATTTAAGTCGTGTTCACCTAACAATCCGCATACCGGTTTCAGGCTTCTTGGCCCTCATCAGTACGGAGCAGTCAACCAGCCAAAAGTCCAAAGAACTCTGGCTGAAGTGAGACACAACGTAAACAAACCATCATCGATCTTGTAACACCTATAGGTACGCCGGATTTTCAGGTGAATATCATTCAACGTTCTGCGTGGTATTTGCCAGGAAAGTAGTTGTTTTTCACCTGAGATCTACCTTTCTCTGGTTCAATTTTATATTGAATCCTTTATGTGAAGAAAACCGTTTAAATTCGATTTTTCTATATTGATTCGTGGTATACAACAGTGGTCGCGTCAACACACTCCAACATGGATAATGAGTTCGTGCACATGCACTCGATGTGGTCTGAAGGGTGAATTATGAACCAAGGATTCATAAATGAAACAAGAGATTTGTGTACGAACACCCTTTTAAGAAATGTTGATCCTCAAATCAGGACATGAGACACGTTATGGCTAAGAGCGTTGATATGCCAGCATATCCATTAAAATACACATTTGATAAATATTTTATTCATTCTGAAGAAATGACGATTGGTAATATTTGTTGTTTCTGTTTCATTATTATTATACAGGGTGGGGCACCCCATACGACACGGTGCCTGTAAACCAAACCATTCATTTTTTTGGGAATTTCTTCATTTCATTATATGTATGTTGATTAAGGCTCCAAAAGGAAATTATTTTGGAGTCTACAGGGTGGCTCAAAAAAGTGTGACATATCAAAGTTGTGTTTTTTTAATGGAACACCCTGTATTTCGTTACCCTTTTGAATGGGTCAAGAAAAAATAATATGATTCCATATGAGGTACTATGTACCTAACTATAACCGTTCTCGAGTTATTGATTTTTTTATGAAAATGCTAGGTACAATTGGAAACTAAATAACATCGAAATGTATGGAAATCATCCCTTTCAATTCTGACCAAGCATGGAAATGGTTTTGAGCTATTGATTTCGATAAAATCCGATTCTCAATATTGTACAGAATGTTCAAAAATCATTGTCACTTTTTTATAATTTCGGACAAAGATAACTTTGTCATTTCAAATAGAACACCCTGTATTTTTTTGGTCTGAACAATATAAAATTCAATTATCTTCCATTTCATATTGGTTCCCTATACCTAACCTAAATAATTTTTCAGATATTGGCTTTTTTAAATAGTAGTTCTTATTTCAATGCATTCTTTGAATCAAGATAGCTTTGAAACGACATTTATTCAACTTGTTGAAAGAATTCTTATTGATAGTTTTTGTGTTTTACATTATAGGCTTTTTCATTCAGATGACGGCGAATTTTTTTTTTTTAAAGGAAATAAAATATTTCCGAGTTTTTCTATGGATAGTTGACTTGAATTTACATGAAGAAGAAAACTCACCATTAGAAAATATTCGTGTACATTATTTTATCTGCGAATGAAAGGTTTTTGGCGGTATAAAATAGGTAATATGTACTTAACCCACAAAGAAAGTTACGAACGCCAATGTATGCAGGTGCATTTGTAATGAAGTTGACTGTTGACATAATGTGAAAATACCGCTAATTTTGAACTAAGCCAATCTCAAATTGTTATTTCAAAACTAACCAATGGCTATTCACTTTCCCAATAGCCAATCAGACTTTGGTTCTCAAAACGAGCGCATGCGCCTTAAAAAATCATCTGAATGAAAAGGCCTATTCAAAACATTCACTGAATTATTAGCGTCGAAAATGAAAACTTATCCCATTCAGGAGCGGATAGATATGATTTTAGCGATTGGTGAGTGTTTTGAGAATTGTCTTTTGGCGTCGAGGGTGTATGCCCAAAATTATCCAGACCGGAATCATCCAAACAAGTTGGTTTTCAAACGATTGCTACATCAGGACTGGAAGTGTAACTCATGAAAAGGCATAAAGATCAAAACCTATCATTGGAAATGAGGAAAATGAATTTCTTATTATGGAATCAATCATAGAAAACCCTCATACGAGTCAACGTAAGATCGAGAAAGATACAGGGATGAGCAGACGAAGCATTTCTAGGGTAATAAAAAAATACAAATTTCACCCGTACCGTATCCAGATGCACCAGGAATTATATGAAGTAGACTTCCATCGACGAATCGAGTTTCGTCTATAGGTTCTAGACAAGTTTAGTGAGGATGCAAATTTTTTGGATTCCATTTTATTTTCTGATTAATCTACTTTTTATAACAATGGCTTAGTGAACAGACACAACTTCCATTATTATAGTGATGTGAATCCTTATTTGTCCGCACTCTGGATCACCAGAATAGATGGTCTGTTAACGTGTGGGGAGGAATTATAGGTACACAAGTTATAGGACCATACTTTTTTTATGGAAACTTGAATGGTCAATTTTTTTTACAATTTTTACGAGATGAACTGCCTGAGCTACTGGAGAATGTGCCGCTGAATATCAGACAACGAATGTGGTAACAATTGGATGGAGCTCCGGCAAATTCAGTGTCAGACAGTTTTTGAATATGTGCTTTCCGAATAAATGGATTGGTAGGGAAGGACCACAAAATTGGCCAGCAAGATCACCAGATTTGACTTGCCTCGATTTTTTCCTATGAGGATACTTGAAGAATGAGGTTTACGACACTCCTTCAACCACACTGGAAAATATGAAGGAGAGAATAAGGCCTGCTTTTCGAAGAGTGACGCCTCAAATGTTATTAAATATTAAGAAGTCTTTCACAGAGAGAGTGGCTCTTTGTATTCAAAAGGATAGTCGTCATTTCGAGCACCTACTTTGAATTGAATTCATTTGTGTTTCATATTCTGTTGTTGTTTCAGTTGAATAATAAAAATAAATTGTATAGTCTGTTTAATGACCTACTATCAGAATATGAATTTAAATGATAACTTAATTTTAGTGAACAGTGAATATTTTCGATGAAGTGAAGTATAACAACTATCAATGAGAATTATGTGAGCAAATCAAATGAATGTCGTGAAACACAATAACTGTCAATAAGAATTCTTTCAACAAGTTGAATGAATGTCGTTTCAAAGCTATCTTGATTCAAAGAATGCATTGAAATAAGAACTACTATTTGAAAAAGCCAATATCTGAAAAACTATTTAGGCTAGGTATAGGGAACCAATATAAAATGAAATATAATTCAATTTTATATTGTTCAGAACAAAAAAATACAGGGTGTTCTATCTGAAATAACAAAGTTATCTGTGTCCGAAATTATAAAAAAGTGACAATGATTTTTTAACATTCTGTATAATATTGAGAAACGGGTTTTATCGAAATCAATAGCCCTAAACCTCTTTTATCATCGGTCAGAATTCGAAGGGATGATTTCTATACATATCGATGTTATTTAGTTTCCAATTGTACCTATAAAAAAATCAATAACTCGAAAATGGTTATAGTTAGGTACATAGTACCTCATATGAAATAATATTATTTTTTCCTGTTCTATTCAAAAGTGTAACGAAATACAGGGTGTTCCATTTGAAGAAACACAACTTTGATATGTCACACTTTTTTGAGACACCCTGTAGACTCCAAAATAATTTTCTTTTGCAGCCTTAATCAATGTACATATAATGAAATGGAGAAATTCCCGAAAAGAGTAATGGTTTGGTTTACAGGGACCGTGTCGTATGGGGGGTCCCACCCTGTATATTATCGATATGAGAAGCTTGTTAAAAAAGATAATATGGATAGGTAGGAAAAAAAATTGAAGTTAGTCCCAGAAATGTTGACGTTTTGGATAGATAAGTATCATTCGATATATTTTGAGCTTCCGATAAGCTGATCTAGAATACTACATGCTATTGACAAATTGAATCAATTTCTCAAGACGAAAGGTATATGGTAAACGCAGTAATTTATCGGGACAAATTGAAATATTTGTACTTTCAGGATATATTTTTTTCATTAGCAGATTGTAGAAGATAAAAACATTTTGTGAAGAACACACGTGATTGGTTAAAAGAAAGAGTGCTTCCAGTGGCCGAAAATAGAGATGAGAAATTACATCATTTCAACTTTTGAAGGTCCGTTTCTCGTGAAGTATTTAGTTTTGACTTTGGATTCGTGTTCAGGAGGTAAGAATTCATAAATATTGACCGATGGCATGTCTCAAATCGAGCGGATCTACTTATCGGATAATTACCTGTATTTTTTTATAAACCTCAATACCACAATAAAAAATTGGAGATGAGTTCAAATCTCTCTGAACGCTTCTAATATTTGTATGTAATCTGGCTCAAATCAAAAAAACATAAACTATATTTTTGTATAAACGTTAAACTTTTCATTCAAAAGTTGGTGAAGGATCCAAGTCTCCCTAAATTATTCCTAATGTTTCTATGTAATCTGACTTAAAGCAAAAGAAAGAAGTATAACCAGCACACTAGAATCTAGACAGTACTTACTTAGGTTTCATTCCTAATATCACTTACAAAAAACTTTTTAACAAAAAATTAAACCGACGAAAAAATCAACTGCAAAAAATAAAATAAACCTTTTTAGTCTTAATGATAATTGAGCTCCTAAACTAATGTGAGTAAATAATTTTGAGTGGCGCCAAACAAACAATTATCTTAGATCATTATATTACTTTGAAAAAGTAATCAAAACGCCGCTGTGCATCTCGCTGCCATCATTTTACGCTTTACCTAATTCAATTGCTAGTTTGTTTGGCGCCGACTCAAAATTAGTTACTCGCATTAGTTCAGGAGCTCAATTATCATTATTTTATTTTTTGCTTTTCAGTTGATTTTTTCGTCGGTTTAATTTTTTGTTAAAAAGTTTTTATTTTTCAATTTTTTTTGGCTGAAATCTACGAATTACTACCTACTTAATTTTTTATTACTTTCAAAGTACTATTAACTGTTGAATAATGTTATTATCTACTTTAACTATTTAATGTTATATAATTTAAATCATTTTTGAAAGTTCTGGTTAGTTTGATCTTATCACTTTGTATATAATTCCATCCTTCCATAGAATGTAATTATTGTGACGGATGTAGGAGGATCTGTCAATGTCAACTCCATATGTGTGCCAATGTTGACAAGTGAAAAATCAATCATCCCCTATTTTCTACCCATAGAGGTGGATCATTTCATTCCAAATTGAAATATGATCATCTATGAGAGAATCATCCAAATCGGAAAACCCACTACAAAGTTATGCCTGATAGAATCGGTTAACGGACCAACATTCAGATGGTGAATGATCAATATCCCCCATTTTACTACCCTTTTTCATAATTTTTAGAGCGTGAATTTTCAGTAGTAGGGTTTTAGTTTTTGAACTTATATTTATTCCATACTTTTTAGAGCGTGATTTTCCAGTAGTTGGGTTTGAACTTACTTTTTATTCAATTAATTTTTTTAATTTATAACTTTGGGGTTATAATTCCGTGATAAAGTATTTGCAGAGCTGCATAACATTTTTCTTTGTTCAGGTTTTATTGTTTTACATGTACCAAGGTAATATACCGCGTGGAGGTATAGAATTTATTCCCAATTATCAGGTACATTCAAGCAAATCTGCGAGCAACAGCTAACAATATATATATATATATATATATATATATATATATATATATATATATATATATATATATATATATATATATATATAATATATATATATATATATATATATATATATATATATATATATTGTAGTAATTTCTTGAACCTGAGGGTATATTTTTTTTTTACCTTTTTACTACAGATATGTTGATGATTATATCCTTTGCATTCCAAACGATAACTGTGAATATATCCAAGAAAAATTCAACTCCTACCATCCCAACTTACAGTTTACCATTGAAAAAGAGACAAACCATAGAATAGATTTCCTTGATCTCACGCTCCACACGAACAATAACATTATAAAAACAGAATGGTTCACAAAAAACTCTTGGTCGGGACGTTACCTCAATTACCAGTCCAACCACCCCCACTCTCAAAAAAAGTCTGTCGTGATCGGCCTAGCTAACAGATCTATCAGCCTATCGGACCCCCTTTACCGACCCACTGCCATTAAGAAAGCAAAATCAGCCTTACTAAAAAACAATTACCCCAAAAAATTAATCGACTCTATATTCAAATCACGTATCAACCTGCTATACAACAAACATCTTAACGATAAAAAAACAACCCACCAATCCACACATATAGCCATTCCATACATAAAACACCTTTCAGAGAATATCTCACACCTGCTCGATCCACTAAACCTAAAAATCGCGCATAAAAGTTATAAAACCCCCAAACCTTGTTTCTCCAAATTAAAACCTGAAATCAAAAAAAGCCAAACTGTAACAAAGTCTATATTGGCCAATCCAAACAATATTTAGAAAATAGAATAAAATCACACAAATATACAAACAACGCGGCAACAGCACTCAACAAACACAAAAAAACAACCACCCACGAGTTCGATTATACCAAAACAACCATTCTATGTTCAGAAAAAAACAAAAAAAAGAGAGAAATATTTGAGATGATTCACATCAAAAATACTCCCAACTGCGTAAACGATAAAACTGATATCGCCGACTTGAACAGCATCTATTACAATCTGATATGAAAACAGTAACGCCACCTATCCAAGCCGAGCACACAATCCTTCGAAAACAACATAGCTCCCTAACCAAATAAAATATGCAATTCAAAACACTTCCCACAGATGTCCACAACACTATCTCTCCATAAATCATTTCCACCTTACACATGCGCAACTAATTAATATCACCAGATCGTAATGTAAACAACTCAATCACTACCTTGTTATAGATATAAAACAAAAAACCATAACAAACTAAGAAGGTCCAAACGAATCCTATGTTTGAAGGTACGGCATTAACATTTTTAATAACCGTAATTATTATTTGTTTTTAATTTGTACAATTTTACTTACTCATCATTGTTTTTACCTTGTAGAGTTGTAATGTTTGTAATCCTGATGAAGACGAGGCTCCTCCCGTCGAAACGTAGAAACGTATGAATTACACGTGTTATACCAAAACAAAGTTGTAATTGATTTATGAAAGTCAGATCCACGAACCTAAAACCCAAGAAAAACAAGCCAAATATATATATATATATATATATATATATATTGTAATGTAATGAGAATTGTAGAAACAACTATTATGTTAATTTCCCACTTTGGAAATATAATTGATTGTAATATAAATTGATATGAGATAGATGATTATTTTCACTCTGTATAATTTATTGTGATGTAATAATAATTGCTAGCTAACGTCACTGTTCTCTCGTTACGCTGCTGCCAATTGTTATCACTTTTCTTACCACAGCTAAAACTCAGTTGGTACGTCTCTTGTCTCAGATAGCCGGTTCAGGCAATTGAGCCACTAGCCACTGCTTGATATGTCAAATCTCAATTTATTCAATGGTCATAAGTATGATTGTTGATCATTGTAGAAAACAGACGACAAAGTATCAAAAAGTAATTATTTTCTTTATTCAGGAAACTAAAATTTACCTGGCCTACGAAAGATTATTCTATGGTCAATATACAAATTTTCATGGATAATCATGAGAAAAGGTCGTGGATAAATTGACACAACCTCACTTCTACCTTGAACGTGAAAATTGCTTTAATAGTTCAAAATCAAATGAAATAAAGTTCTTCTGATGGGATATGGGTTATTAATGAAATTGTTCAGTTCGTGATGTGCACTAGGAAAGTTTATACCTGTCTGGAACTGTCGCTGTTCAATACACACTCAGCATTTGGATCCCCTTTCACTCCGCTGCTCTCAAAAATTCCAATACCACAGGAATAACCATACAAATCCAAAAAATCAGCTTAGGAATACTTGTATATGGAGTACATACAAGGTAATGTAGTTTTCTGCTTATAATTATTGAAATTATTCAATTTTTTTTCTCCTCCTAACAAAACGTGGCATTCGTTTTCAAATTATTTTTCGATCTCTCCGTGGCTTTGTTTGTTATCACCTGGATACCAATTTTGTTCCTTTCCTACGATTCGAATTTTTGAATTCGCGCACTATATTGTCACTTTTTCACTGTTTGGGGTTATTTGTCATAACTTATTTATAAAACTATTTTTCCATTCTTATTAACTATGTACAAATTTCATTAATAATTGTCTCTGACACTTTCCCGTTCTTATTCTCTCACAATTTTAAATCCTACATGTGACCATACTGTTCCCTGATTGGCTATTGTCATCAAGAAGTTTGCTGTTCTACCATTGGCTACTTTTAGTTAGCTACAATTTCATATACTGTATGTTTTAAGTTTATAATTTTGTTGATCACATTTTATTCAGGAAAATTTTGTAAATCTAGACTTTTTGTTGTCTTTTGAAGAATTATGGGTTGTAATCATTCTGACAGTGTATTATTTGGATATTTTTATCTATTCATATTATACATAGGCTTATAAAGGAAATAGAATTTCAAAAATAAAAATACTATTAAGTAATTTTCTTTTTGTGGGTTTTTTCCTTTGAAAATATATAACTGGTTTTTCATAACATAACAATATATATATATATATATATATATATATATATATTTGAAATGTGCTAATTGAGCCCTTTCATTTGATACCCACCACGGCATCATTAAAAATATTTTTTTAGTGCACGACTTTATGTCCTCTAGAGGGCGCCATATTCAATTCAATGTAACATAGCCTATAACCAGTGGACGATCAAGACGGTTCCAACGATACATCATTTGTCAAATTATGATAAGTAGTTTAGAAGTTATGAGGGAACAGATGAACATACATACATACCGGTCAAAATCATAACCCTTCTTTTTGCTTTGCCGTAGTCGGGTAAAAACTAGTGAAACATGTTTGGATATTGGAAAGACGATAAATTGCACTCCACTGGGTCGACCTCAGACAAGTAGATAAACTTTTTGTCCATTCTGTCCGAAAGAAGCCGACGTAAACGTTTCTTTTCCCAAATAATCCATTCACGATGTACAATGAATTCGTGAGAGTGTACTCCTTTTATCTCTCAGAGCCCCAGGTGTTACATCGTCGGGTGCCTTTCTCATATATACATTCAAATTACGGTACATAAAGCGCGCTATCTCAAAAATGCAATCTAAAAGCATTCCCGTCTATAATGCAAAACGAATTTAATTCGGAAGATTGTGTCGTGGAATGTAAATATCCAAGCTACTTTGTTATTGTGAGAATGCTAGCAGTGAAAGCCAAATATTCAATTTCAGTTGTTTTCCGTTAAATGAGGAACGCGAATACATTTTTGTTTGTTGAATCGCTTCATATTATATCTGGCTCGAAGGACCATAAACTCAAACCTCCACTTCACAAAACGTTGTCTACAAGTTTAAGTCGAATCCAGCTGTTTTACAATGAGAAATCGATCGATTCGTTTGAAAATATGAACAGGGTGTTCACAAAATCAAATGTGGGATTAGCTGCGACTGAAATAGAAATACTTCGAGGAGGGAATTATTCTCAACTAGCAGCCCCAACAGACGTTGTCCTGTCCAAATTTCTATATTCCCTAATTTTTTTTTGCCTGAAAACTTTTGTTCGCGTAAAATTTGTTTTTTCCTATGTTGTTCCATCTAGCTGATGCCTGTGACTCTGCCCGCTTCCTGTTATCCCTATATCCCGGTAGCACGTTATACCATCAATCCGTTATAATCACATTAGACAAGGACAAGGAACTTTATTTACTCCCAATTGGAGCCATCGTTGCTGGATGTACACGTCAAGAACGCACTGATGTGCAAGATTAAAATAATACAAGTAACCTCATACATTCAACATGGGTTGCTCGTGAGGAAAAAATTCACTAAAGACATTCAGGATACAGAGTTGGTAACACATATCTTACACGACATATTAAAATATTCAAATAAACAGTACTAGGATAAAATACAATTTTGCAACATACACAACACATTGAAATTATTGCACAGAATTCATGTGGTATTACATAATGATATTATCCGAAGTAAAATCCTCCACTGAGTAATAACAATTTTTAACCGACGAAACCAAAAAACTTGTCAACAAAAAATTAAACCGACGAAAAAATCAACTGAAAAGCAAAAAAAAAAAAAATCTCCTTAGTCTTAATGATAATTGAGCTCCTAAACTGATGTGAGTAACTGATTTTGAGTCGGCGCTAAACAAACAATTATCGAAGATCATTATCTATGGAAGAAGTCATCAAAACGCAGCCGTGCATCTCGCTGCCATCATTTTACGCTTCACCTAATTCAATTGCTAGTTTGTTTGGCGCCGACTCAAAATCAGTTACTTACTTAGTTCAGGAGCTCAATTATCATTTAGACTAAGAAGGTTTATTTTAGTTTTTGCTTTTCAGTTGATTTTTTTGTCGGTTTAATTTTTTGTTAAAAAGTTTTTATTTTTTACTTTTCAGTTCCGTATTTCGTCGGTTTAATTTTTTGATAAATTTTTTTTATTTTTCCAATTTTTTGTGGCTAAAATCTACCAATTACTACCTACTTGTTTTCTGATTACTTCCAAAATACTTACTTACCCACCATACTTCAACTATTACCAGTTAAATAATATGATTATCTACTTTTACTATTTGTTGTGATATGAATTATTTTCGTTGTTCTGATTAGTTTATTTCATTACTTTGTATATCATTCCATCCTCTCATAAAATATACTGATTTTGACGGATGTGGAACAAGAATAATGTCAATAGCGATCTGTCATTGTCAACTACGTATGTGTGTGCCAATGTTTACTAGTGAAAAATCGATTATCCTCTATTTTTCTACCCGTAGGGGCGGCTTATTCCTTTCGAATTTCAAATATAAGGTATACCCTATCTATTAAAAAATCATCCAAATCGAAGAACCCAGTACAAAGTTATGCCTGATAGAATCGGTTAACGGACCAGAATTCAGAGGGTGAGTGATCGATATCCTTCATTTTGCTACCCTTAGAGGTGGATTTTATCTTTTAAATTCAAATGAGACCAAAATTCGAAGTACACCCTATCCACTGAAAAAAGAATTATCGGAATCTGACGTATCAGTAAAAAGTTATGCGTGATCATACATAAAAAAATTATGGAATAAAAAATATACGGGTCGACTAGAGAACCTCCTACTTTGTGGTTTCGTCGGTTAAAAAGGAGGAAGTTCTCTAGTCAACGCGTATATTTTTTTTTTATTTATGACCACGCATAACTTTTCACTGGTACGTCCGATTCCGATATTTTTTTTTTTTCAGTGAATAGGGTGTACTTCGGAGTTGATCCCATTTGAATATAAAAGATGAAATCCACCCCTAAGGGTAGCAAAATTACTGTTAGATGATATATTTGAAGCAGTTTGATATTTGGAGAAGCTGGAAGAAATTATCATCTAGCAGTCCGTATGTCCGTATCCTATTTCGAGGATATATTTGCGCAAACTTTCAAAAAAGCTCCAAGAAACTGGTACGTTGAAAGATGCTCCAAGATCAGGAAGACCGCCTCTTCCAGAAGGAAAAAAGGCAGAAATTGTTGCTGAAATGGTAATCAATCCGACTCAGTCGACGTCTGCAAATGCTGAATTCTGTGGAGTGAGTTTAAAAAGTGTCCAAAGAGTCCTAAAAAAAAAAGTTTAATCCCTATAAAATGAAAATCCTGCATACTCTCACGGAGGATGATCCAGACCGGAGGGTTGAATTTTGTGAGTGGTTAACAAGAACAATTGAAGGAGAACGGGGCTTCCTGAAACGTGTATGTTTCGCAGACGAATGCACGTTTTTTCTTAATGGAAAAGTCAACGAACAGAATGTACGATACTGGAGCGATACTGATCCGCATATTTTTAGAGAGGGACATACCCAGTTTCCTAAAAAGGTGAATGTTTGGACGGGGATTTTGGGCAATCGCGTTGTTGGACCGATTTCCAACTTCACAGAAATCTTTCTGAAACTGAAATTCAACCTCTAATAAGACAAATTGTATTGAACAATCAGGAAGAGTTTGAAAATCGTGAAAGCATATTTGAGCAGGATGGGGCACCTCCCCATTTGGATCGCATGGCTAAAGAGTTCCTCGATACAAACTTTCCTGGGCGATGGATAGGTCGCAGGGGAAGTACAGAATGGCCACTAAGATCTCCGGATCTCACACCTCTAGATTTTTTCCTTTGGGGGTATCTGAAGTCACAAATCTACGCCACTGAATGCCAAACTATAGAAGAGTTGGAACGCAGAATAATAGATACATAAGAAATAGATGAACATACTTTCATCAACTTGAGAGAAGCTATTTATAATGGGGCACTTTATTGTCAAGATTTAAGAGGGGGCCACATTGAACACTTGATGAAATAATTCTTGGGGTTGAATAAAAGTGGTATTCAAAAATAAATTATAATTTTTTAGCTAACTAATTTGTTTTGATCGTGAAATTACAGAACACATTCGTATAGGCTTCGAGATTTTCCGGAAAGCGGTACTGTTTATTCTTAATAAACTCTCTTTACGCCTCTAATTAGTCGAATTCATGAAGAGATTCAATTACAAATTAATAACAACGTTTAGTTAGCAAAATGTTTTACCGGAAGTGACCAAAATCCATACTCCATTTTAAACCGGAATGTCACTTTTCAAACGTCAATATTTCGAAAACAATTGAATTCAGGAGTAAAGTGTATTGGAGAAAATGGAATTATATACGGAGTGTTCTATTTGAAAAAAATATTGAAGATGGCGCTCAGCCGCCATTTTAAAACTTTCAGCTGTGATTCTTTCATGGAACAGTCGGTTTTTATCTCTTATTTAAGCCCTCCAAATTTTGTTGCGATATACCAGGTGGTTCAAAAATTAGTAGGGGGAAACGGACTTTAGACGAGCACTGTATATAAATGCATGGCAATGTTAATATTTTGTGATTCGAGAATAAGGGTTTACAGCTGTCTCTCTAATTTATTCCAAATAATAACCTCAACACTCGTTGTTGTTGTACGAAAGAACTACGTTATAGGTAATGTGACAGTAGAACAGAGAGTAATAAACATCGAGTAGGATGCTTCTTTCCAGTTGCGAAATTGCATAGTAGGCTGAATTCGTTTTCTTATGGACATGTTCTACATAATTTTCCCAAGAAACTGAACTCCCAAAACTTTTATATAACCTTTGTGTTCTATATCATCTGTAAACACGGTAGGACTGTTTGGTCTACATTTGAAATTCATATAGATACTTTTATCAAGATTAAAAAATAGTTCATTTTTTTGCACCACTCTTTGAAAGTGTGTATTACTTCCGACGATATTGCTTGTAGTTTCTCAGGAGACCGTGCTGAGAGCACCACTGAGGACTCATCAGCGAACATTATCACAGAACAATTTTTCAAGTGCTCGATTTCAAAAATATTTGGATCTTGGAGTTTTCGAGGGATGGACTTTTATCTCACCAAACGGAAGACGTACAGCTTCTCATCACGGTTTTAGACCCGCGGCTCTTCAACTAAAACTCTTAATTAGCTTCACCCGTATGTGTGACGTCCGAATCTTTTGAAATTTCGCACACGTATCAACAACCGATTACAAAACAATAATTTCAAAGCTGTGACCTGCTATTCTCCCCAAGATCGTCAGAATAAAAATGTCTTATTCACAATTCAGTGTTAAAGTTATGTACAGAAGACCTTTTTAGTTCATATTGCTACAAAAGAGTGTTTTTTCGTTTTCTCAAACTATAATTTTATTTACAAAAGTGATTATAGCAATTAAATTGCATGTTCATAATTCAAATGAAATATCGCCTTATTGTAGATCCCCCATTGCAATTTATAGCGTGTAACAAGATGAAAATTCAGTAGATTGCGTGTGAATGAAATGTGACACTATCATAGCGCATATTCCTCTTCAGATGAATCCTGAAACAGCACTCTACCGATAACACATCATCAAGTTTTCAACATCTGCTAGAAACAACTCTGAGGAGCACTCCCGCAGAGTTATAAACGACACGTCACATCAAAACTCAGAAGCGCACTCGAATAAGCTCACCCGCCATACTCCTGATACAAAGAATAACTCCGGATCCCATGTAAACCCATTCCAGCTGTTTCTATTATTCATGTCAAATACAGTTCATATGGCCATGCGGTATGGATTAAACGGGGAACAATGCATACAATATTTAACGTTCGGCTGACGTGCGCTATCTGTCTTTCCGTCGCGTGACAGGGACGTAGTCAATTCAAAGATTCTATTTCAACCAACTCGGGAGACCCTAAACGTGGATGGCAAACATGTTGCGATATCAGGGTCTTGAGAAACCTTTACTTCGGATTGAAGGTAGATAGATATCATTCATTTTGCCAAAGATAACATTGTTGTGATATAGCAATAGTCAGGTATACAGTGCTTCTCAAAAGTCCCTCCCCCCTCTTATTTTTGGAACGATTATACATAAACAAGTGAAATTTGGAAACTGAATATTAAAGTAGAAAAATGTTTGTGGCATTCAGACGAGAAAATGAGAAATAGAACTGGAAAATAAAAATGTGGATCGGCCAGGAATCGAACCTGGGACCTTTAGATTTCTAGTCGAACGCTCTACCGAGTGAGCTACCAGTCCTTGTTTGAAAACCGGCAATTCACACCTTTAAATTCAGTTCCGTATTAGTGACGAAGATGATGGGGGTTAATATGATGAATACAATCACGCATGCACACCTAATGAAATTAAATTGGTTCTACCGGTGGTGTCAATCCATATCGGATTATCGATCAACTTCGAACCGGAAATTTCAGGGTGCATGACTCAAGCCAAGTAAATATTATATTATATTATATTATATTATATTATATTATATTATATTATATTATATTATATTATATTATATTATATTATATTATATTATATTATATTATATTATATTATATTATATTATATTATATTATATTATATTATATTATATTATATTATATTATATTATATTATATTATATTATATTATATTATATTATATTATATTATATTATATTATATTATATTATATTATATTATATTATATTATATTATATTATATTATATTATATTATATTATATTATATTATATTATATTATATTATATTATATTATATTATATTATATTATATTATATTATATTATATTATATTATATTATATTATATTATATTATATTATATTATATTATATTATATTATATTATATTATATATATTATAATTATATTATATTATATTATATTATTTATTATATTATATTATATTATATTATATTATTATATTTTTTTTTTTTTTTTTTTTTTTCTGTTCGCGGCATCAACTGCTTGGTTATTAGCCGCAGGTAAGTATGGATGTTCATCATATTTTTGAGTAATGGTTGATTTTTTTCAGGTATCGCAAAATTCGTTCAATATGGGATGGGTTGTTGAGGCATACATGAAGACTATTTGGTATTTGTTCTGATTGACGAACTCTCTCATGTACTGGACATTCCAGTAACAAGTGTTCCACTGTTAATAGGACTCTACAGTGATCGCGATGTCATATGAGTGTGCCCAATCCTTAATCTTGTTATGACTACTTGATCTCTTCTTTTCAGGGTTCTGGTACGTTGCTCGGGTATCGTTGTGTGTTTGACCTTCCTCAAATGTGTATTCTGCTCAGACCACTTTTCTTGCCAGAGAGTGAGTATCTTGTGTTTTATGTGTACTTTGATGTCATCTTGTCGCATTGGTATATTGTCAGCATAATCTGAGTTTGCGGCCTCTCTTGCAGCTTCATCAGCTCTCTCGTTTCCGATTATTCCTATATGACTTGGTATCCAAATGAAAATCACTGTTTGGTTGTTACATAGTAACCAATGAAGAGTAGATAAAATATTTTCAACGAGAGGGTCTGGATTGAATGTGTCTGAAATTGATTGTAATGAGCTGAGTGAGTCTGAGCAGATTACTGTCAAATCTAGGTTATTTGTATCTACATATTTCAGAGATTGCCAAATGGCGTACATTTCAGCGGTGTAGATACTGGAGGAAGGATTCAGTGTCCATTGATGAATTTGTTCATCAATACAAATGGCACTGCCTACACCCCTATCAGTTTTCGACCCATCTGTATAAATTGTAACAACATTAGGATATCCATCTAGGATGGAACGTATTTCTCCATAAATGAGTTGTCTGGGGGCCTCATCTTTTTTATATTTCAGACAATCAAAGCGTATAACAGGGGGCTTCATTTCCCATGGTGCAACTTCATATACTCCCAGATTGTATGTTTCTGGAGGTTCCTCTTCCAGTTCAGACATTAGTTCGCCAATTCTTATTGTAGCGGGTCTTGTTATGGTCGGCCGGTTTTCATATATTCCATGATTTTCTTCTGAAAATATATGATGATGATTCGGGTGATCAGGTATGGCCCAAAGCTTTATAGCGTAGTTGGCTATCAATTGTTTTCTTCTGAAATCTAGAGGTGGGACACCTGCTTCACAGCATAATGACAAGTAAGGGCTCGTTCTGAAGGCACCAAGCGCAAGTCTCAGTCCGGAGGCTTGTATTGGTTCTAATAATTTTAAATAAGATATTCTCGCTGATGCATACACTATTGCACCATAATCCAGTTTCGATAGTACTATAGACTTGTATAGATTGATGAGTATTCTATTATCACTTCCCCAGTTCAGATTGGCAACCGACTTTATGATATTCAGTCTTTTCTTGCAGTCAACAACTAGGTATTTTATATGTGCTTTCCAGTTGAGCTTGTTATCTAATATCAATCCTAGGAATTTGGTGGACTCCCTTACTTCTATGGTGTTGCCATAAAGAGAAAGGTTTGGTTCATTGTGGGGTGTTCTCAGTCGACAAAAATGGATGCAATGGGTTTTATTTGGAGATATTCTGAAACCATGTTGATATTATATTATATTATATTATATTATATTATATTATATTATATTATATTATATTATATTATATTATATATATATATTATATTATATTATATTATATTATATTATATTATATTATATTATATTATATTATATTATATTATATTATATTATATTATATTATATTATATTATATTATATTATATTATATTATATTATATTATATTATATTATATTATATTATATTATATTATATTATATTATATTATATTATATTATATTATATTATATTATATTATATTATATTATATTATATTATATTATATTATATTATATTATATTATATTATATTATATTATATTATATTATATTATATTATATTATATTATATTATATTATATTATATTATATTATATTATATTATATTATATTATATTATATTATATTATATTATATTATATTATATTATATTATATTATATTATATTATATTATATTATATTATATTATATTATATTATATTATATTATATTATATTATATTATATTATATTATATTATATTATATTATATTATATTATATTATATTATATTATATTATATTATATTATATTATATTATATTATATTATATTATACGACGACCCAGACCAAAGACTAGAATTTTGTGAAAATATGGAAACTAAAACTAACCAACAGCCAGACTATGTCAAAACAATTTGTTTTAGTGACGAAAGTACTTTCTATCTAAATGGAAATGTAAATACACAGAATGTGAGGTATTGGAGTGACGCAAATCCTCACCTGTTTCGTGAAACACATACCCAATTTCCCCAGAAGGTGAATGTTTGGGCAGGTATCATGGGAAACCACATCGTTGGGCCTCTTTTTTCAAATACTAATTCAACTGGTGAGGTTTATTTGGAGCTGTCGCAAAAAAAAAATAGAACCGTTAATCCTTGAAATTTTGGAAGATAATCCAGATGAATTCGGCAATTTGGAAATAACATTCCAACAGGATGGTGCTCCTCCACACTATTACGCTGCAGTAAGACGGTATTTGGATGAAGAGTATCGTGGTAGATGGATTGGACGACGAGGTTCAACGGAATGGCCAGCTCGATCACCGGACCTCACACCTTTGGATTTTTTTCTGTGGGGGTACCTTGAATCGAAGGTTTACGCCACTGAACCAGACAATATTGACGCTTTGAAACAACGTATTGTTGCAGAATGTGAGGCTGTTTCGGCAGACACATTTGCATAAGCACGAGAAGAGTTTAAAAATAGGATATTTCACTGTCAGGAAGTGAATGGAGGTCACTTCGAAAAATTTGTTTGAGTAGATACTGATTCTCAAATCTGTAATTAATATCATACTGAATGGAATTTGAATTTTAATGTTTACTAATGAGCCATTGAAACTGCCATAAACACAAACAAAATTAGTATCATTGAATAGGTTTTTTTGATACCTTTTAAAAGAAGTGTCGCTTGCCGTAGGGTTCCATTTGAAATTATTGGTCACAATGGCCTTGTGACGTCATCTTTGACGATTTCGTCATCTATCATCACTAGTAGGGAAGTTTACAACCTTCAGTTTACAAATTTCACTTGTTTATGTATATCGTTCCAAAAGTAAGAGGGGGGAAAGGACTTTTGAGAAGCACTGTATGAATAAACAAACAGATATATAAATATACATAGACGAATTAAAATCGCACATAAAAGTAATAAGTAATGAAAGTAATAAGTAAAAGGTAGACACTGGGTAATATAAAAGACAAACAGATTAATGAAAATACTCAAACAAATGGTAAAAACACTCATCTATTAAACATTCCTAGAGAGTTTTCCTTAACACAGTTAGGCTCTCAATATTTTCAATTATTTCTGGCAACTCATTGAAATTACGCAACCCTATATATTCGGGCGAGTTATGAGTTATACACATTTTTGCGAATCGCACACTAAAGTTATATCTATTCCTGCTATTCATTGAATGGATATCTTTGTTCAGTTTGAAGCTGTTTTTTTTTTAATGTATAAACACATTTCCAAAATATATAATGAAGTGAGCGTTAGTATCCTAAACTCTATAAAAATGTTCCTGCAAGAATGAGTATATTTCACACCAAGTATAGTACAGAGAGTGCAATACATCTGATGATGCGTTTTTGATAAATTAACACATCTCCTGCTAGGGTGGAGTTACCCAAAGACAAATACCAAATCTAATGCGGGAGTCTACTTGTGCATAATATAAATTCATCATCTGTCCTCTAGTTGCAACACATTTAACATTTTTGAAAAGGTAATATATTGAATTCAGTTTGGAAATCAATGTTTCACAGTGTGGTTTCCAACTAAGAGTTGGATCAATATTGATTCCCAAAAAACTGATCACCTCTACATTGTCTCGAACCATACAGTTGTTGATGCATATATTGAGTGGTTCACATACTTTTTGTCTTTTATGAAATGTCGCCAATTGAGTTTTTTCAGTATTGAAAAATAATTGATGTTCATCAAACCACTCACACGTATGTTCTAATAAATTTGTAATTTCTGTACTAATTGTTTCTTGCTGATGGATTTGAGATGATAAGAGATAAGTTATCTGCATACATTGTACAAAACAGATTTTTCAGAAATAAATCAAGGCTACTTACATACATTAAGAAAAGACAGAGTCCCAGCACCGAGCCTCGTGGCACACCAGACTCCACTGAAGAATAGTCTGAATTATTTTTTTTTATTTCAGTTAGATCTATATGCTGTATTTGAACGAATTGTTTTCTATACTTCAGAAAAGATTATATCCAGCTTAGAGGCTGTCCTCTTATTCCAGAGTCATATAGCTTTGACACTGAAGTATCATGATTGACGCAGTCGAATGCCCTGCTCAAATCACAAAAAATCCCAACAGGACACTCGGCTGCCTCAATACATTTGATAATTTGACTATGAAAAGAGTGAATTGCCGTATCAATAGATTCTCCTGCACGAAACCAATGTTGTTTTTCTGTTAATATATAAAATTTCACTGAGAAATTAGCAAGTAGTGCTGAAAATGCGTATTCAAAAATTTTAGAAAGCGAGCGTTACTGGTCTATAGTTTTCAAGCAAAAATTTGTCCTTTTTTTTGATTATTGGAATAATCTTACCCACTTTCAAACAGGAAGGAAACGTGCCTGCAGTGAATGATCCATTCACCAAGTGAGTAAGTGGCTTTTTTACAGAGGATATGATCTTTTTCACTAAAAACATGGGTATATCATCAAACCCGGAAGAACTTTTATTTTTCAATTTGTGTTTGAGAATTGTTTCTAATTCATCTTCTCCATAAGGGGTTAAAAAAAAGGAATCATATCGGATTACTCTGCAATTTAATACATGGGATCTATGCTTGTTAGTCAAGTTTTCAATTATTGTTTTGGGAGCATCTGTAAAAAAACTGTTGGAAGATGAAGCAATCGAATGGGGGTCACTTATTTCTTGATCATCAACTCTTATTGCTAGGTTACTTTGTTTTTTATTTTTATTTGATAATTCATCTATCACTTTCCAGGCAGTTTTTGATGGATTGCTAGAATTAAATATTTTACTTTGGTAATATTTTTTTTTACCTTGGATATCAGATCAGCGTGTTTTCTTCTAGAATCTCGATAAGCTGGTTCGAGAACAGGATATCTTTTGCTTAAAAAGTTCAGGTCTTTAAGATTAGTGCTTGATCTTCTGACCTTAACATTGACCCATTTTGTATTTGGTGTACGTTTACTTTGTTATTTCCTTTCAGGGAGGTAAAGATTGAAATAATACAAAATAATTGAAAAAAATAACCAAAAGCTGAATTTAAGTCTTCGATACAATATAGAGGCTCCCAGTTCTCCTCTACTAATGCTTTTTCAAAACGCTCAACATTATCTGCAATGAAACTCCTGCGATATTTAGATTTGCTACTTACAATGCTATTTCCTTCTAATTCTAAATGAATAGAACGATGTAGTGCTCTTATTTCGTTTGGCATGATCTGGATTTTTTTTTCTCGGCAAAGGATGAATCCTGCTGGTTGAAGTAATTATCTTTTGTTCGGGTAGTTTCAGAATACGAAAATGATTGATTTGTTTGAAATTATGAAAAGGGTGTTCATAGAATCAGATGTGGGATTATCTGCGACTCGATATGAGATTGCCCCTAGAAAATGTGATTTCCAATTCTTCCTTTTATTAAAACTGGAATGGCAAATCAAATGACAATCTGAAAGAAAATACAAATTACAGATTTTCAGATTTTACTTGACCGGCCCCCTTTTGTGGTCAAGTAATGCAATGGCGCGAAAAAAAAATCGAGATATTGTTGGAAATATCCATTTTGAGGTCCACCGAGACGATTGAGAGAATTTCCAGAGTGAATTCTGTCTGTCTGAGTGTATCTGTAATCTTTCACGATAAGTACCGAACCGTTTGACCAATCGAGCTGAAATTTGGTATAAAGATACATTTCCTGCCCCGAATGGACCATACGTTTTTATCGGTCATCTGTCAAACGGAACTGTCACTATTGAAAAATGACAGAAACTATATCGCTCAAAACTTGACTTGCAATATGCCATTCGAAAGCCTTGAAAATCTGTATCCAGAACAGTAAAAAATATTCACTTCTTCTTCTTCTTCTATCTGATGTAGTTCAATGTGCGTGGCTTCAGCCAGGAAAGTAGTTGTTTTCTGTTAGATATTCACAAAAAATTACTTCGTGGAGTTTTCAATTTCCAGAAAAAAAAAATCTATTCAATAATCAATAGATGCATGCAAAATGTTTTCACACACAAAAAACCTTCATGAATTGATATATTCGGGAAGAGACAGCAAACAATTCAAGAATGCACGAATACTTATTGAAAGTATTACATGATCCCTGAGCCGTATACTAGAGATAATCGAAAAAATATATCTGCATTTCTGTCACTGTGTGATCCACGACAACTATATCTACACTAATATTATAAAGAAGTAAAATTTGTTTGTTTGTATTCAGGGGATGATCTCTGGAACTACTTGCACTTCTTGGCTGCTTCATCGGCGTGCGCTAAAAAAACTACTTGGCCGATTCTGATTGAACTTTCTGCATTTGAGAGCTCGTGATTAGACTTAAAAATTGATATGTATTTTATTCAGCTAAGATGACGGCGGGAATCAGAGATATAACAATAACACCACATTTTTCCAGAAGTGTAATCAATATGACAAATTTTAAATTAATGTGGCTGATACTCGATGAAAATCCATATTGGAGCAAACAAAAGACTGTCACTAAACTGGGTGAAGGGATAACAGGATAACAGGAAGATGGATAACGGGATAAAATGATAACAGGAAACATGATAACCATAAACGGGATAACGGGAAACGAAATAACGGGAAACGTGATAAAGGGATAATGTGAAGCGGACAAAGCACAGGCATAAGCTAGATGGAACAACACAAAGAAAAATATAGGAGAAAATACGAATTCCACGAAGACGAATCCGCGGGTACCAGCTAGTTCTGATTTATAGATAGATAAACAACTTCACTCCACATTGCTATAAGTCAGGCAAAAAGACAACATATACAAATTTAAAATGGGAACATTTTCAATTATCTGAGAAACTCCTTTTCAGTATCAAGGTACACCCGTAAAAAAAACATATGCCTTCCAATCCGTTTTATAATTTTTGAGGTTTAAGTATTTATAGATTTTTTTCCTGATATTTTGTTAGTCTGAGCATTTCTTGTCTTACAAAGATGTACATACAGATTTATAAATAATTATTACGCAAATTTCAATCATTATCCCACTTTCAATGTCGTATTCATGTTTTCCCATAATATTTTAAAATTTCTGCCAATTGACACTGAAGAAGAATCATCTGCGTAAAGAACACATTTATCGGGTTCAACAAAATCGCCAGTCATTGACATAAATACCAAATAAAAATGGCCCCAATACAGAGCCTTGAAGGACACCACGTGAAACATTTTCATCGACAGGAAATGTTCATTCACACACACTCACCCCTCTGTCCGCCAAATAGGATTTAATAAATTTCAATTTTTCAAAGAGAGAAACATGAGATATACATAACCACAACCATGCAATTCTTGACCTTCAATAAAATATCAATTGTGAATTTCTCTCTTCCGAATGTTCTACAGGATAATTTCCATAATGTTACCCATAATCGGAATTATCTGATATAATTTCGAGAATATTTTTTATTGCTTCATATTTTTTTTTTTCATTTGACAATGCAAGCCGAATTATTTTAGATTTCGAACATATATCTACGCACTATCCTATATGCTGATACATGAACTCTATGAACAATGGCATCATCTCAATTGATCGCAGCAATAAATGACCCTATTTCAAAACGACTATAAAATATTATTGTGACTCAGATTTTCCGAACATTTCGAGGAGGATAATACTTTGAAGGAATGATGAAACAGCCACTTCAGCCGGGACATGCTATGAGACCATTCTTCTTTGATATATGTGGTAATATCGAACATTTATTTGGAAAACTGGCTTATAATATATAGTTTACGGAAAATGATAACGATGTTTGTGAAAAGTCGGAGGACGATAGAACGAAAAATTCAAAACGGATTATATAACGTGGCATTTATTTCAAAGCTTTTATCTGAATTCCCTACAGGATTCACTTAGAAATTCTAAGACGACCGTTGAAACAATACGATAAAAGCTCTTTTCTGTCTCAATGATTTCCATATCTGTTTCCAGTTAATACAGATATACAGTGCATTCCATTTGAAACGAGCCACCCTGAATAACTTTTGGTACAATGATTTTCAGGAAAAATAAAAAAACACGTCAACAATAGTGACACATTTTGACATATTCACATTTGATGTTACTTCCACTATCGCACCCCCAGAGCATGTCACCATTTTTTTAAAAATGGATCACCCTATATTGTTTTGCATTATCAGATGCTCCATGATGAGCAGATTTCAACAAAGTATAAAACATATGGTCTGACCCATATGGTTCGGGAGCTACAAATGATTTTCCATTAGTCCAATGTGCCCTAAAACTGCAATAGAAATAGCTTCATCGTTGACAACTCCTGAACGGTTATGCTTTTAATTGCTAACAGATCCAGTTTCAAAAAATTTGTTCAATGATTCCGAAACGTTCAGGAGTTGTCTAATTCATTTGCTTGTTTGTTTGGCGCCGACTCAAAATTAGTTACTTACATTAGTTTAGGAGCTCAGTTATTGAGACTAAGAAGGTTTATTTGATTTTTTACTTTTCAGTTCCGTATTTCGTCGGTTTAATTTTTAGTTAAAAAGTTTTTTTTTTCAAATTTTTTTTTTAATTTTTTTTTATTTCTAATATTACGTTTTTTTTTACTAAAGTTTTTATTATAATATATTTTAAGACTATTTCTTGTCAATCAATATGTAATTCTTAACGAATAAACATCATTATTATTATTAATAACCTGATATATAGTGATTTAATCACAATTTACAAACTAAAACGATGTAATACCACCCTGTATGATTATCCATTTTCCAAAAGTATTCGATCTCATGTTCTATGCAATCTAATTTCCCTTCTTTTTGGAAAAATTCCAAAAACTTATCATCGTATGGACGAACGGAATGTACTTAGAACGATATTTTTCTCGACCTTGACTGAAGTTTTTTTAACGATAACAACAAAAAACCATCAAAGTCGATTCATCCACTTCGCGATCGAACTTGTTATTTACGCCAATTAAATTCGCCTAGAAAAAATGTTTCACTAGGGACGAATACATTAAAACAAAACTCTTCGGTTTTGGAAATCTCCAACGTTTCTATGCCGAAAACAAACAAAACGAGTTGTGATAAAACAACGACCCCGAACAATGGCAAGCATACTTCCTACGCCTCATACTTTTCACACATTGCTACAAAGAAAATAACTTTCAACATCACTCAAGTAACGAAAGAGCCATGTGAGACCTACTCGTATTTGATGAACAAGTGAAAAACCCCGAGGCTCAACTGAATCGTATATATCGTGTATATTCTCTGGAGTAAAAAAAACGAATATAGAACGTGAGCTACATATGGGATTATTTATGTGATTGTGGAAGCAGACTCGATATCTGGCGAACGAATTGGATCCCTGACTTTCCTGATACATTAAAGCGAATATTGATGATTCGTGAAGATGTCAGTTGCAGATTGTGGAAAAAATCCAATTAACTCCCATTTTCCAGCTTCGAAGGAAAAACGAGATTGGTCCATAAAAATGTAAACATTTCCAATCTATGCAATTCTGTTCATACTATCGGACTGAGTAATTTCCATAATCTCCAATTGATTTGGGTTTGTTGATTTTTAATCCAGTATTGGTTATTTCCTACCAATTTCCATAGATATCCGCATATCTCTACGTATACCCGTCGGTTGATTATTCGAAATGTTCGCATTCAAACAGGATTTGTCACTTCTTGTATATTATTTATATGAAGCCAGGAAGTGAATAGTGTAACTCATTAGTGGCTACTAGTGAAATATGGTGAATGCACTGAGGCCGTTCTTAGCATACAATAGTTACAATTCAAAGATATGGCGAATGCACCGGTTCTCAGCATATTCGCCAATGTTAGTTATTAATAAAAAGTTAAACCGACGAAATACGGAACTGAAAAGTAAAAAATAAAATAAACCTTCTTAGTCTCAATAACTAAGTCGGCGCCAAACAAACGAGCAAATGAATTGGATAAGGAGTAAAATGATGGCATCGAGTTGCGCGGTGACATTCTGATAATTTTTTTTTTTTTAAGTAATTTAATGATCTTTGTTGATTGTTCGTTTGGCGTCGATTCAAAATTAGTTACTTACATTAGTTTAGGAGCTTAGTTATTGAGACTAAGAAGGTTTTTTTTATTTTTTACTTTTCAGTTCCGTATTTCGTCGGTTTAATTTTTTGTTAAAAAGTTTTTATTTTTCATTTTTTGTGACTGAAATCTACTAATTACTACCTACTTGTTTTTTGATTACTTCCAAAATACTTACTTACCCACCTTACTTCAACTATTACCAGTTGAATAATATGATTATCTACTTGTACTATTTGTTGTAATATAAATAATGTTTGTTGTTCTGGTTAGTTTATTTCATTACTTTGTATATCATTCCATCCTCTCATGGAATATAATGATTGTGACGGATGTAGGAGAACAAAAATAATGAAAATAACCATCTGTCATTGCCAACTACATATGTGTGCCAATGTTCACAAGTGAAAAATCAATTATCCCCTATATTTCTAAACGTAAGGGTGGATAATTCCATTCGAAATCCAAATATGATCAACTATGAGGTATAACCTATCTAATAAAAAATGAATCATCCAAATCGAAGAACCTACAAAGTTATGTCTGATAGAATGGATTGATGGACCAGAATTCAGAGGGTGAGTGATCAATATCCTTCTTTTAGCTACCCTTAGGGGTAGATTTCATCTTTTAAATTCGAATGGGACCAACTTCGAAGTACCCCTATCCAGTCAAGGAAGAATTATCGGAATCGGACGTCTCAGTAAAAAATTATGCGTGGTCATACATAAAAAAAACCAGAGAACCTCCTCCTTTTTGGTTTCGTCGGTTAATAACATCCATCTCATGTGGATGAATCAATTGAAGAGTTTTTCTCGTAGTCTTTTTTTTGTAGCAACATGGACAAAAAGTTAAAAATAAAATTATAGTTTGAAACAACTGAAAAACACGCTTATAAAGCAATAATGACTGAAAAATTGAAAATAATAAGAATAAAGTAATTGACCAAAAACATTTATCTTGTGTAAAAAAAGCATGGGGTGGTCTTTACTTACTTTTCATGATTATTTTAAGATAACTGATATCAAGCACCTGACGCTTTTTTTTACATAAGACAAATTTTTTTGGTCAATGACTTTATTCTTATTATTTTCGACTTTTTAGTCCTTATTGCTTTATGTGTGTTTCTTAGTTTCTTTGAACTATAATTTTATTGTTCACCTAGATATACACTGCGCGCGTGAAGTATGGAAACATAAAGATATCTTTGACACCCCGTAAGATACAATAACAAGATTTTGGTTATGTATATAAGGGTGGACCAGCGATTTTAAATTTTATATTTTCTACGTTGCCAAATGTACAGTTTCTGGGATATACGAACAATATGTTCATTTTTGAATGGGACAACCCGTATATTTTACAATTTTCCGTTGCAGTTTTTTATTGCCGATGCAGTATACAAACTGTTTATGGCCAATATTGACCATCAATTTTGAGAAATTAGGAAAAATATTTCTATTGCAACCGTTGATATTAACATAAAGAGAAAATAAAATGGGCCACTTGGTATTTGTTGAAGTTTAAAGAGTCTTTGCTGTTTTCGTACTGATAAACATGACTGTAACCACAGACAGCCTTCAGGCTTTGTGATTTTTTTTTTTTTTAGTTTATTTGCAGACTGCAGAATATTGTATTTGGAGTACAATTGTAAAATTGTGAATTTTGTACATTTCTGTATTTCAGTGAATAAACATTATTATTATTATTATATGAATATCGGTTTCATTTCGTTGAATCAAGTAGCTTTACTATTAGTAGGTACGTCGTGATTTACTGTCAGTAGGTACGTCGTGATAGTTTTTTTGAAAATAGGCTTACCAGCAATAAAAAACAGAGTAAAATAATATCGTACATTCAACATAGCGTCAAAGTATTAAAATTTTAATACTAATAGAATGTGGTGACAGGTAATACCATAATATTATGAAATTTGAGTATGTTTTGTTCGCGACATTATTTGTAGGACACGAACACATGAAGAGGTATGTGAAATATTTAATAACAAGTATGAAGACAGAACTCCTATATCACGTGGTACTGTATCTGAAATTATTCATAAATTTGAAGAAATTGGACATGTACGATAACTCCCAAAAAGTGGCCACCCTGCTATTTCAGAGCAAACAAAAACTGATTTTTTTTGTCAATGTTTGAAGACCCTTATAAAGCTACTAGAGTTGTTGCAACCGAAAATCACATCAGTCAAACGACTGTTCGTGAATATTCAAAAAAAGACAAATGGCATCCCTATCAAGTACAATAGGTACAGGAACTGAACGAAGACGATCCAGATCGCAGAATGGAGTTCTGTGGAACAATGTTGAATAGATTTGTCACTAATCCTAATTTCTTTGATCAAATCCTTTCTTCTGATGAAGCTACTTTCCAGTTAAATGGCACGGTCAATAAACAAAACTGCATGTACTAGTCAGATGAAAATCCTCATTGGATGGTAAAAGCACATACGTAGTATCCACAAAAGATCAATGTGTGGGCAGGAATTATTAATAATACCATTATTGGACCTTATTTTTGGAATAGAACGATGACAGGTGAAGAATACTGGGAATTTTTAGAATTAGAGTTAATTCCAGAATTAGCCAGACTCTTTCCTGATGATATAAATCCTCATATCGTGAATAGATCAATTTGAATTCAGCAAGATGGAGCGCCTCCTCATTATCTTCGAGGCGTTCGTGAGTTTCTCGACATTACATTTCCAAATCGTTGGATTGGAAAAAGAAGATTATTTCTTGTGGGGTTATTTAAAAAGCAAAGTGTATGTGAATAGGTCACAGACTATCCAAGGACTGAAAGGCAGAATTACAGAGGAGATAGCACTAATTTCTCCGGAAATGATTAGAAAAGTCTTGGATGAATTTTCATTCAGAATGGATTTCTGTTTTCAAAGACAAGGAGGTCATATTGAACATCTTTAATTTTTTTCTTTAGGCAATATTAATTACAAAATAAAAATGTTTGTCCTAATTTCTTAAAATTAATGGTCAGTATTGGCCATTAAAAGTTTATATGCTGCATCGGCAATAAAAAACTGTAACAGAAAATTGTAAAATATACGGGTTGTCCCATTTAAAAATGAACATTTTGTTCGTATATCTCAGAAACTGTACATTTGGCAACGTCGAAAATATAAAATTAAAAATCGCTGATTCATCTAATATACATAACCAAAATGTTGTTATTGAATCTTATATCTTTATGTTTCCATACTTTACGCGCGCACTGTATGTACCTATATGTAAGAAATATTAAGGCAGTATAAATAGAGTATGTTTTATGTTTTTTTCATCAAACTGCCATATTAAGATTACTTTATATGTTTTTATTCGCTTGCATTACCTTTCGAAGAATTCTCAATATTATCATGTCTGACAAAAGGTGTTTTTCAATCATAATATTTCTAAACATTTAATTGTGGAAAATATTATTCAAATTTGCCAACTGTTATATTATAGAAAATATGTACAACTGATTTTGAAGGAAAATTTGGTTCTTAAATAACTTTTTAGAAAAAATAATGTATATAAATATACTTTTACAAATAATTATTACTTTTTAATGGGGTTCAGAATAACCTCATATCACCTGAGATTCAACTCGTGTATCATATAGAAACAAAAGCTGTCATGTTCAATAATAGAATATAATGTTACAAGTGTATAAGTGAGCCTTCAAAGCATGCGCAACGTTGCAAGTGCTTTAAAGGCACTTATACAGGTGTATCATACGCTATTCTTATTATACCTGCATAATAACTTCAATAAAAATGCTGGAAATGAATTTTAGATCAGGATAATGTTCCTTATATTTTAATACATCTAATCAGGTATGTAATGGACATCTGATGTTACGTCTTTTTGACATGGATATAGCAATTGTTGTTCACAAGCTTATTTGGCAGTTCATATGATTGATCTCAAAGTTGGACTTGCTTTTGTTACCTGGCAAACCTTCAAAACACGTCGTGTTTTAATCTTGAGTATTCGCACACTTTCTAGTTCATAAAACAAAGATTATGTTGCAGGTATGATGAAAAATATATTATTATCTGATGACTAGTTGAGAAAAGAAATATGTTTCTATTAGGTTAATAGAAACAGGTGGCATTACCTCCTAGAAACGGATTTGCTTCCTGAAATAGACAGAAAGAAAAAAATATTTTTTATACATTTTCAATATTGAATGCAAAAAACCTAAAATAATAAACATACAACTTCTGTTATATAATGAAATAAATGGTAGATGATCGTTATTTTCTGCCAAAGAAATGTTGTCTTCATATGTATGCAATGACTTCCATAGAAATAAATATGAACTAACCCCCTGTTTGAATGAATCTTAAAGAGGTGATAATGTATGAACAACTTGATGATAAAGGTGTTCATTTTCGTCAGAAAACCGACACTTCTTAATATTTACTGAATGCGATTTTTCAGTTGATTTACACTGCCATATAAATTAAGACAACTAACCTCAGAAACATTCTCAATTGAATATTGATAGAGAGATTTTTCTGTGAATTGAAAAATCCACGATTAAAATGAAGTTATTTTTAACAGAAAACAACTACTTCCCGGCTAAAGACGCTGGACATTGAACTACATCTGATAGATATTCTGAAAGGCCTAACTCAAAGAAAATCTGAAATTGAAAATTTGCATTTTCATTCAGATAGTTATTTGATTTTCTATTCCAGTCTTAATTAAGAACTCATAAAGATGAATGAGGCAAAGAAGAATGTTTTCCAAAGAGAGTACTCACCGAAATCATTCGTAACATTGACGAGGAGAGACATCGCATTCACTAGGTCTTCAATACATTTTGTCGACGAAAATCTATTTCACGCTTCCACGATCACCAGGAAGACCGGAAGAAATGGGAAACACATTTTCAAGAAGCAATCTCACTTTGCAAAGATGGAAAAAGTTAGAATCATTTCTTTTGGAGAGACACTTTGAAATTAGTGTTTTCTGACATTAAAACCTGTCATGGGGTATGATAGATTGATTTGTTGAAAATATAAACAGGATGTTCATAAAATCAGATGTGGAATCATCTGCGACTGAAAGATAAACTTTAGTCACTATCTTCCATCGTCAAGATAACCTGATGATCGTGGAAGCGTGAAATAGATTTTCGTCGACAAAAATGTATTGAAGACCTAGTGAATGCGATGTCTCTCCTGCGTCAATGTTACGAATGATTTCTGGTGAGTACTCTCTTTTGGAAAACATTCTTCTTTGCCTCATTCATCTTTATGAGTTCTTAATTAAGACTGGAATAGAAAATCAAATAACTATCTGAATGAAAATGCAAATTTTCAATTTCAGATTTTTTCTTTCCTTTCAGAATATCTATCAGATGTAGTTCAATGTCCAGCGTGGCTTTAGCCGGGGAAGTAGTTGTTTTCTGTTAGACATTCACAAAAAATAACTTCATTTTAATCGTGGATTTTTCAATTCACAGAAAAATCTTTCTATCAATATTCAATTGAGAATGTTTCCCTTTTCAACATGAATACCCCACAAGAGGTTATCTTGACGATGGAAGATAGTGACTAAAGTTTATCTTTCAGTCGCAGATGATTCCACATCTGATTTTATGAACATCCTGTTTATATTTTCAACAAATTAACCTCAGAAATTACAAATCCTGCAAGAGTTAATAATAAACGCATATTTCTTATGCCATATCCGAAGCCGCAACTACTTTAGAACTAATGACATTTATATTTAATGCTTAGTTTTTTCAGTGTTGCAATCGTTTTCCAGTTGAGACATTTTCGTTATTAATTTTCTCTGTTCTCACTCCTAGCAGTAAAATAATTGTCCTGAATAATAATATTTGCTCTATCACCCGAATGGACATTTGTTTTGCTCCTCAAAATCCAAGTGATTTATCCACTATGAGATTCTGCTTTTCCAGATAACCCCATTTCTACTTCCTTAATTGCCTCACTTACACCCGAAATTAAGAGATGGTTATGTTAATTATACCAAAATTAATGCGGTCGTTTAGATTTTGATTAAAAAATATTTTTCCGCTAAGGGATTCACAAATAAAGCTGGGGTGGGGATTAATTTCGAATTTGGGGACGTTCCTTTGTATCCACGAACGACAGAAATACACTTGAAATAATTCTTTGGCAGACTCTATTATTTCATCTCCCGACATTATTCAGGTCAGCGTGTAGAAAAACCAACGTTTTTGGAATATCGATATCTCTGATCCTCCTGCAAACATTTCGGATATTTGCATTATCAGTTTTCGAATTTCCTACCATGCATTGGCTCGTTTCCACACCTGTATCACCAAAATGAAATAACTCAAAGCCACAAATGTGCGTAGTGAAATGTTGGTCGGTTAACAAATTTATAGGTACACATTAAATATGTTGGCCTTTACCAAATAATGGATGGCATGTGAGAATTGATGGCTCCGGCAATTCCAAAATGTTTGATGTTCGGACGGGAATTTATCACGCATCGTTAGTTCGATGGTTGAATTTATTTATTGAAAAATATTCCCCAAAGAACAAAATATTAACCAAAGAATTGTTCATTCGATGAAAATATCTAAATTTCAGAACATGAGGCGGCTGGTACTTACATATTGAAGTAAACAAAAAACAGATGATAATTTTAACTGAATAGGGTTTATAAAACTGTGATGAATTGACCTTTGATTTAATAATTAACATTCAATTCATCAAGAGTAGGAAATAATAAAATCGATTTCGCATGCTTAATTTTTATATGAGAGGTACCTACCCAGAATAAGTATCATTAAAAAGGAATATAAAAACATAGTAAACAAATGTTCGAAGTGAAGTGTGCATGATATATGGTGTCCCAATATATTTTGAAAACCACGACACATGTTTCGGTATACAATAGCTTCTTCAGGTAGAAATAAACTAAATGACCATGGCGATATTTCGTTTCCTATATGTAGAGCTGGTAGTAGTAGATATGATAGTAAATAAAAAAAAATCCGGAAATGTATCCCATTATCGGAATAATTCTCAAGAAAAGAAAAACAAATGAAAAATGATTCAAGTTGATCTGGTCTGGAACTTCTCGTGCCCACTAAATTCCAAACTATTCAGAAAGGTCCAGTTTTTCTACGCGTATGAAGTAAAAGAGAATTCGTTTTAGCATTGAGAAAATTGTTTCTACGTTTGGATATTCGTTTTTTGGATGTTCTGCCTCTATGACCTGTATACATGAACTCCCTAGCAACTTAAACTCGTCTCCTAATTCATGGACTACGTGTCGGGTATGACAAATGTTGATGAGATTTTTGAACAAAAAATATGAATAGGGTGTTCGTGTAATCAGATGTTGAATCATCTGCAACTGAAAAGGAAAATATGGAATGGAAAATGTTTTCCGTTTCAAAGAGAAATAATATATTTGCTTTCAATTACATTTTTTTCAGTAAACAATTAACAATGGGTTATACTTTATTATCCTATATGTTCATATAGAGTTTAGAAGACAATTCTGCCCTCCTTAGTTTAAATGCCGTAACTGCAGGTGAATTGAAAAGCTGTGAATCCCAAGTATTGATGCTTATATTTGTAGATACGGCATGAAATGTGATAGTTCACATGGGGTTTGGTTTGACTTCAAGAATGTTTACCAAACACAGAAGGTAGGTATTGAATTTCGAGCAGATTGGTATATAAAGATCGTTTTTCCAGATAAACAGATACAGCTTTTTGGCTAAGCAGGGCAGAATTCACAATGATACTCCATATCATTCCAATCGTATAATCCCCCTCTACACCATTATTCAGTGAAGTAACAGAAAAAAAAACAGAAAAAAATTCGCAACAAACTTCACACATCCAAAGTAATATTTTTTTACTTTTTAGTGCATTTGAATAAAAGCTTGTCTTTAAAAAGGTTTTTTAATAATTATTTTATTTTTGGTATAAAACAAATCATCCAAGGCGGAGACTCTTCAATCATTTCAAATATGTTTCTTTCCCTCTCTATAAAACAATATGTCCTGACTGATTTATCATCGCCGTGCCGAAGCTATGAATAAAAATGTGGTCAATAGTTTTATTTTATGATGAAAAAGGGATTTTTCCGAATTCGAATGCTGACGGGATAAAACTACCCTCTGAATATTTGATAAATTTTCATCAATGAAACAATATTAAATACATAAAAGGTTCATTTGGAAAAAAATAACGATATAAACTACAATTGGACGAACAGAAAATGCATTACAAAGTCATTACCATGACAATAATATATCTGACCATCGCACGGTCCTCTTTTGCACTGGGGTGAACGAAGTCAGTGAACCAAAAAAAATTTCTATTAAAAGAAGATCCCTAAATGATACTAATATCAACAATCTGAAGACGTCCCTTGAAAATGAAAATTGGGAACAGACCTATACAGCCATCGACTATGAACAAAAATTCAATAATTTCCACGATACTTTGATGTTTCACCTGAATCAAGCCTGTCCCATGAAATCTTCATCATTTTCTAAAGCAAATACCAATGAATGGGTGAATGACACTGTGAGAGAATCCAGTGAAAATTTGAAAAAACTATTTTATCTTCAAAGGAATTGGCAATATGTTAATAAATACTACCAAATCTAATTATTACTCTGACATACTACTGAAATCTAATAATGTAAATAAAACTGCCTGGAACCTCATTTCAAAACTAGGCAGAGAGGAAAAAGAAGAGCAAAACAGAAACATTACAATAAAACAGGAAAATGATAGTATTTCTAATCCCGCGGAAATTTCCGAAATTTTTAACGATTTTTTTGTGAATGCTCCACATGAAACTATAAAAAAAATAAAGAAGCCTTTGCTGACAGGTGAAACATCAACTATGACAAATAAAAGTCTGGTCAACAGTATGTTCATTTCCCATATATCGGAAGAGCAGGTGCTCTTTATTATAAAACATAAACTAAAAAATAAACATACATGGGGCCCAGATGAAATTTCAGGGTTCATAATTAAAAAAATTGCAAATACGATTATAAAACCTATAACTTACCTCATTAATTTATCATTTCAAACAGGAATATTTCCATCCAGAATGAAAGCCGCGCTTGTTTCGCCCATTTTGAAAAAAGGAAATCCACAAAATTTGGAAAATTACCGTCCAATCACTATTACACCCATCATTTCGAAAATTTTCGAATATGCGATATTAGAACAACTACTGAATTTCATGGAAAAAAATAAGGCAATTGCTGAAAACCAGCACGGTTTCCGTACTGAACATTCTACAATTACAGCTATTCACAGTTTTACGAAAAAATTTTACTCTCCCTGGAAGAAGGCGAAGGCGCGGTTGGTGTATTCTGTGATCTCAGCCGTGCCTTTGATTGTGTTCAACATGACATTTTATTGGATAAATTATTCAGATACGGAATCCGGGGCAAACTTCATGAATGGTTTTCGTCATATCTCAAGGGACGTCTTCAGAAAATCAAGATAAATCACGTGGCGAACAATGAAAAATTGGTATTTACTTCTAGTGAACTTCCGCTAGGAATAGGAGTTCCTCAGGGCTCAGTATTGGGCCCTATTTTGTTTACACTTTACATCAATGAATTACCTCTAATCCTCCCGAATGCATTTACCTGTTTGTATGCAGATGATTCCACGTTATTATTCACAGGCAAATCTGAGGTACAAATTCAAAACAACATTAACACTACTTTTCAGTCACTTCGTAAGTGGTTATACGATAATTCTCTTTTTCTGAATAGTACTAAAACAAATCATATAAATTTTCACACCAGACAGAATAAAAATAACCCAGCAGTAGAAATAACTATAGATGATCAAATTATAGACAAGGTGGAATGCTCTACTTTTCTAGGTATTAGACTTGATCAGAATGTATCCTTCAATACTCACTGTAAAATTTTAGCCAATTACTCACTGTAAAATTTTAGCCAATACACTGAGTATTAAATGTTTTCAACTAAGATCTCTCAAATCTATAATTGACATACGGAATAACCATCTGGGGTAGTTCTTCTGCAGTTAATGAGGTTTTTCTGGTGCAAAAGAGGATTATGCGATGCCTTGCTAATGTTCCCAATGGTACCTCATGCAGGGATCTATTCAAACAATTTAAAATTCTTCCTCTCTATGGCCTACATATATTGGAACTTTTAACATATATACACAAGCAACGCAAAACTCTGGTTAAGAATAACTCACTACATGATCATCATACAAGATCAAAAAATAATTTCCATCTACCCAATGTTCGTTTAACAGTATCTCAGAAATCTGCAGATATACTGGGACTAAGATTATATAACGTTCTTCCTGAAGAACTAAAATTGATAGAAAGAGTGAACACATTCAAAAAAGAGATAAAAAGACTTCTCCTCGCCCTCTGCCCCTATAACATTAATGAATTTTTTGATAGTTTTAGATAAAATGTTTTGTCTGTCTATATTTTATATCTTATCTTATACACTTTATTTTTATATTTTTATATCTTATCTTATACACTTTATGTAAACCTTGTTTATATCTGACTTGTCCGATAGCCTCACAGCTCTATGGATTAAATAAAAATTGAATTGAATTGAAATTCGGAGGAAACACAAATAAGAGAACTCCACCCCAAATTGAAAATTAATAAGATATTTTGTTCTGGTAATTGCCAAATCTACGGTAAAAATGAAGCAATTTTTTTGTAACGTTCAACAGAATAACTCTTTTCCCGGCTAAACATCACGTTGAACTACATCTGAAGGATATTGTGAAAATATTCATAAATCGAGAGTTGACGAGGGTGAACGGATGAAGCATCCTCGGTATGTGCAATCTCATAAAGATACAAATGTTTGATTTGACATCGATGTAGAGATCGTGACCGCGATCTCTATAGCGCTAAGCTAATGTCTCTTTCGCATGTTCGTACCCTTGGTTTACGCATAGTATAAATAAAATTGGTCCCATTACTGTTCCCTGGGGAACTCTATTCAACCGTTCCTTGAATTATCATTGCACATATAATTTTTCATCATCGATATATGGAATCTACCTTGATCCGATCTTCTTGAGGGTTTTTAAATTTTTTTTTTTTTTATGTTCTGGTTCCCACGAAAAGGGATATCCTGTAATGTTCAGAGAACATCGTGGGAACCAAGGAAAAGAAGGTAGGAGTTGGTGTTCTTCTTAAATTTCTGGAGGTTGTATGCCTCGGGGAACACCTCCCTAGGCAATGAGTTCCAAAGCCTCGCTGTTCGTTGGATGAACGAGTCTTTGGAAAGTGATGTTCTGCAGGTCTCCAAAGTGACCACGAATGGGTGTAAAGACTGAACTTGACGGGTTAATCTCGAAGAGACTGCCAAAGGAGGAACGATTGTTGATATTTCAGAAGAGCATCGCCCATGAAAATATCTATAAAATAGAGACAAATCGCCAACTTTTCTACGGTGTTCCAGACAAGTGAGCGAGTTTGTAAGCGAGGCATCACCAACGAGACGAACTGCCCTTTTTTGGACAGAATCCAATAGCTTCAGGATATGTTTAGGTGCCGTACTCCAAATATGGGAACAGTATTCCAGGACAGGTCGGATCTGTGCCTTATAGATCATAAGCAGCTGACTGGAGGTGAAATAGCTCTTGGCACGAAACAAAAAACCAAGTTTTTGGGATGCACTTTTGGCAATGGACCTCACGTGATTTTCCCAGGAAAGGTTATTGCTGATAGTAATACCAAGCATCGATATGGATGACTTCAGTGGTATGGTTACTCCTGACAAAGTTATGTTAGGCACAGTGAGATCGGCTTTTCTAGAGAAAAGACATGCTTGTGTTTTGTTTGCATTGAATTCTACCAAGTTATTGGATCCCCATTCGAGAATTGTTGCTAAGTCCATATTTATATTGTTAACATTTCTTCCTCGTTCATTTCTGGTTTCACGGGCTGAGAGTTGTTCTGTTACATCTGCTATAGCGTGCTGAAATAATTTTTCTTCCATAAATCCATATTGCTTTTCAGAAACCATGTTATATTTTTCAATATTAGTATTTTTTTCAGCATTTATAATTTTCTCGAGTATTTTGAAAATGTAAAAGAGCAATATAGCCCTGTGATTTGATATTTCGTGCCTATCCTTAGATTTGTTAATTGGTATGATAACAGTGGTTGGTGCGAAAATAAAAAGAAGAACGATATGATAGCGTGAGTAATAGATACTTTATTATTAAACAATCTAGACTAGGTCATTCATGATAAAACAATTGTTCAGTATACGGAATAGGATGAAGTAAATTCCCCTTCACCCTATTATTAGCTATTTTTCCTAACTTAGAAATGAAGATAAATAATTATGGACGAATTTAATGGGCATGAATATTAATCTTGTGACAGTAAAAAATATATTTAAAATTCGCGCAAAAAAATTGCTATTACGGACACGACCGTCAACGACGTCTGCCCTCACCTCTACCCATTTGGGTAGTTATCTCAGTGACATTCTGAATTTGCACCTCATTGGAGTTATTAATAATATGTGAGATTCTAAAATTAATGTCAAAAGCGGATGAGTAGTTACAAACATACATAGGCTGCTAAAATCATTACCCTTCCTTTTAGGCTGTGCCGTAGTCAAGTAAAACTCAAGAATTAAGAATATACCAGAGTTCAAACAATAGTTATACACGAAAAATAAAAACCATGATAATCATTGAACGCCAAATTATATCACAAGCACCAATTTGACAATATCACTATGAAAGCAGCAAAACTTTTTGGAAATTTCCCTCGTTTGACAGCTAGTATATATGTACACATGTATTTTATGATTAGACAGGTGCATTAATAATTATTGATTTCATAGATTATCTAAGATTAGGCAATACTTTTTCATTATTTATTTATTTACAAGGTCTTCAACACTTGTATAGATTTTCCTGATTATATTTTCATTTTCAGACTGTGGAAGGTTACCCAAAAAACATGTCAAGAAACGTTGTTCCTCCACAAAAAACCACATTCATTCAATGTCTTCAACCAATTCTGAATACTTTGAAAATCCTTCTACAACATCTTCTTTTCTTATTGGAGAATGGTGAGAAGAAATTTCCTTGCTTTTTATAACATGTCTGTGCTTCATGAAATAAAAATAATACTGCGATACAGACTTGTTCTTGTGAGTGCTAATTTTGTGGTCAAAAGAAGGCACAAGTTGACACAGAATATTATTGATCTCCTTGAATAGATTTTCTTGTTCAGGGTTCAGTACTCAAGATATTTAGGATACATCTCAATATGCTGAGATTCTTTGCAGAACGAACAAATACTGTACGATTTATAATTTATTTTTCTGGATTCATAACATTATATGATTTTGTAATTTAAAAAAATCCTGAGATGATTTGTTTGTTCTCTTTCATCAATAGAAGCCATAAAAAATCATGTAGAGAAAACAAAAACTCATCTGATGATGTACCTTTGACATGTTTGGAAAGCGTTTCCCCATTCAAAAGGCATCTTCAGCAATTCAAAGAGATGAATCGATTTAATAATGGCAGTTTTTGGAACAAAGTTTCTTTACGCGGCTTGCGTTATGCCATGCGACTTTCTCTTTCTTTCTGTGTCTCTTTCTATTATATGCGAGTCTGTGTGAGGAGCTCTAGCCCTTGCTCATACGATAGTTACGATGGTGCCTTCGCAGCCCTTGGTTTGGAAAGCACTACTCGTTGTTTGAAACCAATTTTGTGTTGAATAACTCTTTCTCAACGTTCACCTTTTTGCACAATCAAAGATTTACCTTACTCGATGCTTTTAATGGAAATTGAAATTGCAGGTTATAAGTGACAAAAATGCAATGCTCAAAATACATATCTCACATAATTTATAACAATCAACAAATAATAAAGGTATTATAGTTCTTCCGTTGATTTTCGGTTTATAAGATATTTCACGGTGGGAGCTTGATCAGCAAAGATAAATCTCGGAGAGCTCAGTCTGCAATTCGTTTAGTCGCCATGAGGTCTGGGCGGCAGGGCCGGACTCAGGAACTGGGTGGCAGGGCCGGACTCAGGAACTGGGTGGCAGGCCGGACTCAGGAACGTAACTTGATTTCGAACGTGTACGAATCCATCCGAAATGCTGTTCTGCTTGCGAGAAATTTAAAATGATACACGAGCGGTAGGATACCTATGCGAATACAAGTTAGATATTATCGTTGAGCGGGAATACGTAAGACATTTTTTTTTTCTCCTATATTACTATATAACGTGTGTTTAGATAATTATATCCTCATCTGGACATAATTTCCTATGTTTTTTGTATGCCGAATTTGGATTAATGATTTACATTGAATATGTGGCACGTTAATTTGATATAATATAACGAATAGTATTATAAAAAATAAAATGGTGGATACATGAGATTGATGGCAACATATTCTGCTACCTCGATAATAATTGATTTATTGAACCGTTTGGAATCATGGAGGGAGCATTACGATTTTTCCGTACGTGACGAAAGTATACAAATATAAATGAATGAAATGTGTTTAAAATGGTATTTGTAGCGTTGTGGAATTGAATATTTCTATTGCGCATGTAAGATTTCGGAGCGAAGTAGAAAATATATTTGTTATTTGTTTTTTTGTTTCAGATCATACGTGAGTTACATTGTCTCATTATTGCAATTTTGCAATGAAGATTCAAAAAATGGAAAGTGCAGCAAGTATGTGTAATACAAACTTAGAAAAGTAAGTTAATAAAATTGTCCCCCGTCCACACACGATTTTTTTGGAATATTTTAGCAACGAGAGTTTGATAAAAAGCTTTTACCAGATCTATTTTCAAGAAAACGGTTTTATCATTCGAAACGGAGGTGGAATTCTTGATATTGAGATAATATAAACCGACAAATTTCCACAACCATCCACTATCGATTATACCTAACTAAATTTCAATAACTTATGATATATTCATTTAATCGAATATCGAGCCAGCCAGTTTGAATACGGGATGCGAAAGCGTTGTATTACTTAGCACAGCAATATCATGGTTATTCGCATAAATCAATGATTTCCGCCCGAAAATATGGCCATAAAAGCAGTCCTCCGACCTTTTTGGTAGGATTTTTCATTTCGTAAACGGCAATAGAGCCATAAATTGCACTTAGCGATTTATAAGCTGGAACGCTGACTTCGCGCCGCCACCAATAAATTGGCATCTTCAAGTTCATGCTGGAAGTCTATGAATTATATCACCGATTGCCTAGGAATTCTATTGACTCCCATATATCGGTCTCTATAAAATGAACAATATTTTGGGTGAAAGATTCATTTTATTCTAAATTAAGGCGAATGGAACCGTTTACTTGACATTTTGGAGAATGCGTCAGTCTATTGAATATTTTGATGACTGCACCGATTCATAAACATTTTTGGCGAATGCACGAGTTTACTCGAAATAATGGCGAATGAATCGTTTTATTCCCTTGTAATGAGCTTTTTTCCTGAGAATAGTGTGGCAAATTTGTCACGAGAGGCAGCACTTGTGGTATGGACAAACATCAAACCTCCATTTAAGATAGTGTTATTTAAGTGATACCATAGTTGAATTACTTTAAATAATTAAGTAAATAAAAAAAAATAAACAACCACAATGCCAACAAAACGTAGTTTTGCGAACTGTACTTCGGATAATAGATATCCAGAGTGATTTGGTGTTTAAGCTGGTAAAAAGAAGGAGACATTGTAAGTGATTTTTGTGCGCCAAAACGGTTCCTAAAAATGACCCCTTGAATCATATTCGCTGTAATTTAATTCACGTCGTCTTCTGTCAAAAACATTTTTTTCATGTTTATTTTTACATGCACTTTAATGTGTTAGGTAATGTTTGTCCCTACCAGACTACCAGCGCTGCTGTGGGAAATTTTTCGTACTTGAGGAAAAAGGCTCATTGTACACATGGAGAACTCTGAAATAGTAGGAAATAATATAAAGGTTAAACAGTTACACAATACCTTGGAATACAGTTATGGATACGTTTCCGTTTTCAAAATTTTTGGAATAACTTTTTTTATTTTCGAACCTACCACTTTCGAAGAAATACAAGATGTAACAATTCGCCTTCTTGGAACCAGCATCAACTTTTTCAAATATACAAAAAAATGTATTGGTAGCAATTTAGACACACCCACAATTTTTGTGTTGCTTATTTCAAATCATTCAACAACATTACGGTGTAACATCTGAACATGTTCAGTTTCTAGGTGGATATTGAACTTAAAAATAATTATTTAGAATCACTGTGCTGTAAATATCCTGACTGAGACATTAATTGAAGGGGAAACAATACTCGAAACACATCTGAACCCCAAATACCAAGTATATCGACGAAAAAACAAAAAAATAAACATGCTCAATCATACAAAGTTTCAATTTATGGATGATTTTCTCCTCGGCGAATTCAAATCCTAACACTTTTCTGTGGGCTTTTTCCACAGTATCACGAAACATTATATCAAGGTTATCAAGGAACAATAACCTGTACGAAAATAATAGAGTCGGAATTGGAAAGTTAACGGATTATCCTTTTTACTATTACGAAAATAATTTTAAAAAAATGTTGTTCATCATCTGATCGTTTTTGGTATCAAAAGTTCATCAATATTCTGAGTACTTCTTTTCTTTCAATAATTCTTTTATATGGAATATTTATGAGCAGCTTAATAATACAAAAAACGTGTATTTGAGAAAGGGAACACAGGTGATTTCTTCGAAAATATGATAAAATCAGATGTGGAATCATCTGCGAGTGAAAGATAAATTTTATAGTTACTATCTTCCATCGATTAAGATTACCTCTTGTGAGATATCCATGTTGAAAAAAAAACAATTTCAATTAAATTTTGAATAGGAAATTTTTTCTGCAAATTGAAAAATCCACGATAAAAATTAAGTAACTTTTGTGAATATCTAACAGAAAACAACTACTTCCGCGGCTAAAGCCACGCTGGACATTGAACTACATCTGATACCCTAATTCAAAAGAAAAAATCTGAATGTGAAAATTTTCATTTTCATTCCGATAGTTATTTGATTTTCTATTTCACTCTTAATTGTGAACTCATATAGATGGTTGAGGCAAAGAAAAATATTTTCCAAAAAGAAGTACTCACCAGAAATCATTTGTAACATTGATGCAAGAGAGGCATCGCATTCATTAGGTCATCAACACATTTTTGTCGACGAAAATCTATTTCACGCTTTCACGATCATCAGGAAGACCAGAAGAATTGGGAAACAGATTGTCTAGAAGCAATCTCACTGTGCAGAGATGAAAAAATGTTAGAAACTTTTTTTTTTGCAGTGGCACTTTGAAATTCGTCCTTTTTTACATTGAAACCTGTGATGGAGTATAATAGATTGATTTGTAGAAAAAATAAACAGGATGTTCATAAAATCAGATGTGGAATCATCTGCGACTGAAAGCTAAACTTTAGTCACTATCTTCCAGAGGTGATTCCTGAAATATCGTCGAAGGAAATATATTCTTACAAGCTTTTATTTAGTTTCTCCTGTCAGACATGTCAGTCTGTCTGTCTGCTTGTGTGATTGTCTGTCTGTAATATCTTGCAAGTTAAATTTGACCCCCTTCTAATCGTCCGATCAATTTGAAATTCAGCAGGTGTACATAATTCCGGTGATGATGCATTATGCTATTTTTGTTAGGGAAAAAAACAGAATGGCGGCTTCAATATGTCGGACAATTTTTGTGATTATGGTCTGATTCTATTGAAAATGGGTACCTAGGGAATTTTAGGGTAGGAGATTAGGATTTGAAATTTGAAAATTCAACATGGTGGCTGCAAAATGGCGGACGAGTTTTGTGATTATGGTCCTATTCTATTCAAAATTGGTATGTGGGGGTTTTTGGGGTAAAATATTTCTTTACAAGCTTTTATGTTCAGTTTTACCTGCCGTCTGTCTGTGTGTCCATAATCGAATCTTGCAAGTTCAATTTGACCCACTTCTTATCGTTCGATTGATCTGAAATTTGGCAGGTGTACATAATAGCTCTTCAACGCTTCAGGCTCACCAATTCGAAATCTAATTCTCTGAATTCGAAACTTTATTACAAGTTGAGCTTAGAAGTTCGCGCCTTGAATGAAAATTGTTTTAAGATTAACGTGGAAAGTTTCCTCATAAATAAATGTTTTTATAGTGTAGAAGAATTTCTGAATGCATGAAAAATTTTTACATAAATTTTACCATTTATATATTTATTTATGTTTTTTTACAACAAAATATTTTTAAATGTTATTTTTAAACACATTTATTTGTCGATAAAATGAATGTTTTTACATATTATCCTATCTTATATAAGTATTTTACATATTATTTTCTATAGACAATATTTCTGTACAAACTGACGTGCTATAAACCGTTGTGTAAACTAGCCAAATGAAGTCTATTCTATTCTAATTCTGGTGACAATGCATTATGACATTTTTTTAGGAAAAAAACACAATGGCGGCTTCAATATGGCGGACAATTTTTGTGATTATGGTCCGATTCTATTCAAAATTGGTATCTAGGGGTCAAAATTCAGAAATAAATTGATAAATTAGTTATTCGACATCATAAATACAAAAAAATGGAAAAACGAAAAAAAAAAAATAAAAAACAAGCTTTCATCAGTTGTTAATAAAAAACAACTGAAAATTAAAAAAAAATATATACAAAAAACATTTTCAAAGACAAGCTTTTATACAAACGCACTAAAAAGGAAAAATATTCCTTACATTGTTTGATCTAGGTTATTATGTGAGTAACAGATTCAAAAGCTTGCCGCGGATACAAAATAGGTAATCTGGCCCTACAAGATTTTGAATCTGTTACTCACAGAATAACCTAGATCAAACAATGAAAGAAATATTGTTTTTCCTTTTGAGTGCATTTTTTTAAAAATTTTATATATCAATAATTCCATGTATCATTTTGTTGTGGAATATTATGTGCTCTTCATTTTCAAACGGCATGTCACTGACAATTTTTTTTTTTTTTTTATTTTTTAACCCAGAAAACTTAAATTTCCCTGCTTGGAACAAATAACAGACATTTCGCATTTCCAGGGAGAGAAAACTAAAAAAATGTATATTTGGTAACATTCGTAATAACCTGTTTTTGGTTACAGTGCGAAAAATTTAAACTTTGACGACATAAGAATGTTGCTCGAAAAAAATCATTCAATAAACTCCTTATAACAACTCCCTGAATAAGTAGAGTCATCCTGTAGTATGAATCAGTTACATGACCACGAAGAACCCTTCCATCGCACACCAATTCACGTTCTGAAAAGCCTTCCAAATTTCCAAGAACAGAGATAAAGTAGGTTATCTCCTCGCGATGCTTAACCTCCATTTCCAGAGAGAGAAAACTCAAAAAATGGCTATTTGGTAACATTTGTTATAACGTGTTTTTGGTTACAGTGCGAAAAATTTAAACTTTGACGACATAAGAATGTTGCTCGAAAAAAATCATTCAATAAACTCCTTATAGCAACCCCCTGAATAAGTAGAGCCATCCCGTAGTATGAATCCGTTACATGACCACGAAGAACCTTCACATCGCACCCCAATTCACGTTCTGAAAAGCCTTCCAAATTTCCAAGAACAAAGATAAAGTAGGTTATCTCCTCGCGCTACTTAACCTCCATTCTGAACACCCCTTTTTTGCCACCACCGCAGCCGACGAATTGTTCCCCCCTATCGTTATGCCAACCATAAATATCGGGAAATCAATGCCTCGTGCTTTGGAGATTGATGAGAAGCCACGCTACACTGATTAAGTTGATTGGAAAGGCAAGAATCTCGATATCCAATCTGTGGCAGCTGAGTATCTATCTCCTCATAAAAAGGGACTGATAAGTCTGAGAAATCACTCTTTCATGTTTTTCGTCCGTTCAAGAGGGTATTTTGCATACGCCAGGTCGTTTGAAGTGGTTGGAAAATCTCGAGAACGAAATAAAGCGAATAAAAAGAGAGCATCTGCTGGTTTTGGTTCGTTTTTTTGGAAGAACATCTGCGTGTATTGATTGCAGTCTTTCTGGAGGAATACTCATTCTAATTTTTTCTGGGATTATTATCCTTTCATAAAAAAATTCAATCTACATAAGAAAATAATGTATTTTCTTTTGGTCTCTCTTTTTCTATTGAAATGCGAACTGTGATTTTTCAAAAGGATCATTGTTGAATGTATGAAATTACAAATGCCAATATATTTTTAAATGCTTTCATTTAGTTTCACCTGTCCCGGGGTCTGTCTGTAATAAAATCTTGAAAGTTAAAGAACCACGCATGAAAGCAAATGGGAAAGTGGCTCTAGGTCGAATTGGCTGAAGTTTCATTATGTTATAGTAGAATGGGTCATTAGAAAAAAGTGTGAGTTCAAATGATTTTCTATGTTTAGTTTCTGAGATATAAGCGGCCAAAGATTGACAAAGAAAAAACTATTTTTTTAGTCGAATTAAGACAAAGTATTGATCGGAACTCATAAACATGTTCAATTATAATCTTATTGATGACAGTACATTGGGGTGTATACGGGGCATAGTCATAAAACTCGTTTTTCCGGTTTTTTTCCAGCGCTATTTCAAAACCAACAAGTTACATTTTGTTAAGATATCATAGTTTCAGTCTATTGTGGGCGAAAAAACGTGTTTTGTTTCTTGATGACTCTCTCTGTGTGAAATATATATTTTTTTAATTTTCGAGTATACCCCTATACTGAAAACAATTGACAGATCGTTTTTGATGAGGGCCAAAAAGCCTGAAATTGGTATGCGGATTGTTAGGCAGACACGACATAAAATAAACATAAACGAGCTTATCAGAAAGAAACAATATTCATTAATATGGAAGTTTGCATGGATTGTCAGGTCAATATCATTCAACGTTCTTAGTGGTATTTGCTAGGAAAGTGGTTGTTTTTCACCTGTGGTTTACCAATTGTGATTCAATTTATATTGAATCCTTTGTGAAGACGACTTTGTGTACTTTATGCACTTCATTTCTTATAGTATATAATTACGAATTGTATTTCGTATGATGGCACAGTCTGTTTTCTGGTAGTATTTTTGTCACAGAATCAATAGAGCAGAAAATCCCTATTGATTGGCCACAGTTGATGGATAGATTTTCAAACGTGTTTATGTTTATATACATGAGATTTCTGAATGGTTTCAACCTCACTCCAATCTTTTCAAATCCTGTTTTTTGACGTGTTTCATTATTTTGTAAAATATAGAAATTAAAATTATTTGCCACTCCCCATTGAAAGAAAGAACATGAAGGGTAACATTCTGATGAACTCAATTGTTCAATATTACCTTTCATTTAGATAAAGGGTGCGTTACAGTTTTTTTTAGGTCATTCACAAGGTTTTTATTGAATATCTAGAAAACTATTCCGTTGATTCGGACCATATTTTACTCACAATATTTTGAGAATGTTGACTATTATATACCTCAGTTTTATCAATTTCGTATGTTGTGTTTTTGAGATATGCACTTTTGAAGTTTACGGTATTACGATATATGGGGTAACCTATAGATTTAACAAAATTGTATGGAACTTTTCGACACATTCAATTCCATTATAAAACTTTTCGAAATCAATCATCTGATACTATAAACAACATAAAACACACTCAACAACAATTTGGAACTCAACAGTATAGACTGAAAAATAATCGAATTATAAATAACGACTTTTAACATAAAAAGTCAATTAATGTTATGGAAATTATAATATAACAAATCGAAATGAACCTGATGAAGCTATTGCTCCAGTGAACCCTTGAGTAGTGAAAATCTTATAGTGTATTGTAGTAGTGAACTCTAAATCGAAATTGAAACTAGTTAGTTATAAACAACATAAACAACAAATTTCATAATTGATCTCTCAAAAAACAAACAATAAACAAAACCCAAATTCAAATAATAATATTAATATTGCTGTTTATTGGTCTATTCGCGCAATCTGCAACATTGTTTAATAGTTCATGGCTAGGGTACTTTATTATGTCTTGATGACGAGCATATTCTAGGTACCAAAGTACGCTGCAAATATGGGAACAGCATTCCCCTGTTCTTACTCCACTTTTGCAGGTACAGTAGTAGCCTGGAATACGTGCATTTGCAGGTGCATCAGGAATAATATTAAAGGATGTCCACAGTTGATACTTTATAGCATTCCTAAATCTGGACGCTATGCGGCAGCGTAATAGTCCAGGTTCGGGATTACGCATATCAATTTCAAATAGAAACAATAAAGTACCCTAGCCATAAGCTATTGAGAAATGTTTTAGATTGCGCAAATAATAACAATATTAATATTTTTTGTTTTGAATTTGGATTGTGGTTATTCTGTTTTTTGAGATTTCCATTATGTAAATTGTTGGTTATGTTGTTTATAAATAATTATTTTCAATTTCGATTTGTTATATTATAATTCCCGTAATATTAATTGACGTTATTTATAATTAGTTTTTTTGAGTCTATACTGTTGAGTTCCAAATTGTTGTTGAATGTGGTTTGTGTTGTTTATAGTATCAAATAATTAATTTCGAAAAGTTTCATAATAGAATTGAATGTGTCGAAAGGTTTGTAACGATATTTTTTTTTTTTTATATGTTCTGGTTCCCACGAAAAGGGATATCCTGTAATGTTCAGAGAACATCGTGGGAACCAAGGGAAAGAAGGTAGGAGTTGGTGTTCTTCTTAAATTTCTGGAGGTTGTATGCCTCGGGGAACACCTCCCTAGGCAATGAGTTCCAAAGCCTCGCAGTTCGTTGGATGAATGAGTCTTTGGAAAGTGATATTCTGCAGGTCTCCAAAGTGACCACGAATGGGTGTGAAGACTGAACTTGACGGGTTAATCTCGAAGAGACTGCCAAAGGAGGAACGATTGTTGATATTTCAGAAGAGCATCGCCCATGAAAATATCTATATAATAGAGACAAATCGCCAACTTTTCTACGGTGTTCCAGACAAGTGAGCGAGTTTGTAAGCGAGGCATCACCGACGAGACGAATTGCCCTTTTTTGGACAGAATCCAATAGCTTCAGGATATGTTTAGGTGCCGCACTCCAAATATGGGAACAGTATTCCAGGACAGGTCGGATCTGTGCCTTATAGATCATAAGCAGCTGACTGGAGGTGAAATAGCTCTTGGCACGAAACAAAACCAAGTTTTGGGATGCACTTTGGCAATGGACCTCACGTGATTTTCCCAGGAAAGGTTATTGCTGATAGTAATACCAAGCATCGATATGGATGACTTCAGTGGTATGGTTACTCCTGACAAAGTTATGTTAGGCACAGTGAGATCGGCTTTTCTAGAGAAAAGACATGCTTGTGTTTTGTTTGCATTGAATTCTACCAAGTTATTGGATCCCCATTCGAGAATTGTTGCTAAGTCCATATTTATATTGTTAACATTTCTTCCTCGTTCATTTCTGGTTTCACGGGCTGATATAGGGGCCCTGGAAGAGAAAGCGGTATGGAGGGTACTATCATCGGCAAAGCTGTGTACAGGACATGAAGTTGCTTTCAACAGGTCGTTGATGTGAAGTAAAAATAGTGTTGGTGCTAGAATGGATCCTTGCGGAACACCAGCATTCATGAGTAGAGTGTCAGATGAAACTCCATCGACCACTACATGGAGAGACCTGTTTGAGAGAAAACTAGCAAGCAGAGAACACAGCTGAGGGGCAAGCCATAAGATGGAAGCTTGGCGAGGAGTCCCTGGTGCCAAACTCGATCGAACGCCTTGGAGATATCTAATGCCACAGCTAAAGTTTCTCCATACTTTTCAATAGATAGCTGCCATATATGTGAGACGTATGCGAGCAGGTCACCAGTTGATCTCTGATGGCGGAAGCCATATTGCCTATCATTGATAATTGCTGAGTCTTCCAGATATTTCATGAGCTCGATGTTGATGGCTTTTTCCATGACCTTTGAAATAATAGATAGCAGTGCGATAGGTCTGTAGTTGCTAGGTAGGGTCTTTTTCCTTTTAGGGACTGGCTGTACTCTTGCAATTTTCCAATTGGACGGAAATACTCCCAAATTGTAAGAGTGGTTGAACAACTTGCAAAGAACAGGTGTTAGTTCGGGGGCACATTCTTGAGAACAATCGGCGGGATTCCGTCAGATCCACAGGCTTTGTTGGTGTTGAGACCCAGCAAAATCTTTCTGATAGTACGTTGGCGAAAGGTGATCTCGGGCATGTGACTGTCAATAGGTGTAATGTTCGGGGTTGTTTTCCGAAGAATCCAGAGTGGAATTTCCAGCAAATAGGTGCGCAAAGATATTGGCTTTTTCCTGGGCAGTCGTTGCTAGTGTTCCATCTTCTTTGGTTAGGAGGAAAAGAGCTGGAAGTGAAGTTTCTTCCCACAGCTTTACGAAAGACCAAAATGAACGGGATCCGTTGGGACATTCAACAAGTTTTGATCTTATTTTGGCATTATGAGCATCTTTTGAACATTCTATTGTCTCTTTGCATATGCCTCTAGCCTCAACATATGCTGCTCTGGTCTCAGGTCCCGGATTTTTTTGCCATCGATGGTATGCTGCCTGTTTGGAAGCCACAGCTCTAGAGCAGTTTCTGTTAAACCAGGTCTTATCGGATGATGTTCTTCTTTCGGTATTCGGTATGTAAGTTTGCATCCCCAACATGATGATTTCAGAAATTGTCTCAGCACATCGTGTTGGATCTACTGAAGAGAAACAAACTCTCTTCCATGGAAACGCTGAGAAAAACATACGAAGACCTTCCCAGTCGGCCGAATTGTACTGCCACATGAGACGGGGTGGTATTGTGCTGCTCGATGGTAAATGGAAAGAGCATATTGTGGAGATGAGGGTGTGATCAGAGTTTCCAAGTGGGGCACAAACTTCTATTCTATACGGGTCAGGATTGGTGATCTGTTACATTTCTTATTGATATGCTCTATGCTCGAGATTCATTCACTTCCCTATTGAAAATCTTAGCGACATCCAACCGTGTGTAATGGAACAATCATTACTGCTAGGAAAAAAGAACTGTCGCAAAGAATCTGACAGTACGATGATATTTAAGGCGATGTACATGGGATTCTCGTCCCTTCTTCTGATCTTTCGGCAATTAAGATATATGGTTTTCTGAAGCTCGTCGGCCATTAATTAATGGAGTAGAATATGTCATGTTGAAATTGTTTATTACCTAGAGCATTTTCCTTTCTCCGCGAATATGATTTCAAATCAGTGAATAGTGTATGATGTCAAGGAGTTTTTCATGTTAAATCGCTGAGAACACACTCGATGGACCAGAAGCTGATGCTTGTGTTCACTTGATCGGTCGCCCAGCAGCTATAAGTACCCCCTGATTGCGAGCCAACCCACTTCGTAAGTCTAGCTAAGTTGACAGGGCCAAATTAATTATCAAACTAGAGAAGTATGGTATAACTGGAAAAGCACTCGACTGGCTCACTGATTACTTACAGAACAGAAAACAGGTAACTAAAATCAACGACACTTTATCAAATGAAGTCCTAAATAAAAACGGCGTACCTCAAGGAAGTATATTGGGACCATTGCTGTTTCTGCTGTATATCAACGATATTGTTCACTCGGTTGAAAACTGTCGAATCCATCTGTTTGCCGATGACACGTTATTGTATTACTGTTCTGAAGATATACAAACCCTAACAGATACACTCAACGCGGAGCTGGAAAATATTTTACAATGGTGTAATGGTAGTTTGTTGAAACTTAATGCAAAAAAAACTAAATTCATGTTAATAAGCAACCACAAAAAGTATGCGGAGTTCAAAGATAATAATCATAGGATTAAAATTGGTAAGGAGGAGGTGGAAATGGTGGATAAGATTGAATACTTGGGCATTATTATCGATAGAAATTTAACTTTCAAAGAACACATTTCATACATTACCAATCAAATATCAAAAAACATAAACTTCTTGTTTAGAGTGGCACCATCTTTAACACCTTGGTCTAGAAAAACAGTATATAATACGATAATATTGCCCCATTGTACCTTTGCTTCGTCTATACTGTACCTGGCAAATAAAAATGAGATGGGACGGATGCAGAAATTGCAAAATAAAGCCATGAGAACTATATTGAATGTTCCAAGAGACTCGTCCATCAAGTCTATGTTACGTACATTGAATTGGCTCTCGATACAACATTACTTGGAGTACCATACTCTGATTTTAATCCATAAAATGAAAATGTCATTAACCCCATCGTATCTGTCATCTAAATTAGTATACAACAACAGTTTGCACAACTACAACACACGAAGGAGAGCTGATATACGAGTCTCAACAAAAAACAAAAAAAGCTCAGAAAACTCTATTTTCCATAAAGGCATAGTGCGTTACAATGAATTAGAAGATTTCTTGAAAACCTGCGGCACTATTACAATTTTAAAAAAAGAATTGAAAATATGTCTGTTACGCGAGTATCACACATGATTTTCACTATTACTCTAGCCTACCTACCCAGTTCAGAAGTTTTAATGTGTTTGAATTACAATGTTTCTACTATTGTTTTTCTATTGTATAATTTATTTCTTACATCTTTAGTGTGATATATTTGTTATACTTGTGACTGTATTTTTACTTTGACAATGTGAACTTAGCTTTATGTGCTAAATAAATAAATAAATAAATAAAAATAAGTGCTAGACAAAGAAAATACAATCAAGGTACATCGACATCGAAAAAACCGACAGATTCAGCAAACAAAACAATATTAGTTTTCTTACATTGGAATTAAAAATAAATTTCGCAATCAAATGTTAAGGAATTGGAAAATGTAAATTTTGTAAATAGATTGTTATAAGTTGGTAATTGTTTTATTGCTGTAGGTATTTACAGAAGGAAATTTATATGATTTGCAATCATTATTGAATAGGGAATTTGGATTTTTGTCCTAGTTTAAATAAAAGTTCTGGCGTCCATTCAAATTCACAATTTCTAAAACTTTGCTTGAAACATAAAATTTTTCAAACTAGCAAGGCGGTCCAAAGAAATCCACACCGCTCTTCACTGAATAGTCTGGGCATCCTATTACAACAAATAACTAGTCTTATCATTACAGGTTCCATAAAATTTTGTTAAATCGATAGGTTACCCTATATATCGTAATACCGTAAACTTCAAAAATGCATATCTTAGGAACGCAACATACAAAGTTGATAAAACTATCGTATATTTTCAATATATTGTGAGTAAAATATGGTCAAATTAACGGAACGGTTTTCTACATATTCAATAAAAACATTGTAAATGACCTAAAAAAAATGTAACGCACCCTTTATACAGTGCTAGTCAAAAGTCCCCTCCCCCCCTCGTATCTTTTGAAGGGGTATACGTATAATAATGAAATTTGGAGGGTGGAAATAAACGGATGTAGGCTTCTCAACTGGTCATAACAAGTGACGCAATAGTCATAAATGACGTCACAAGGCCACTGTGACCAATAATTTTAAATGGGACCCTATGGCAAGTGACAGCTCGTTTGAAAGGTATTGACAATACCTATTCAGTCATACCAATTTTGTTTGGGTTTCGGCTGATTTTGATTGATAAATTGAAGAAATACGAAAATTATAGTTTCGCATTTAATTAATAAAGATTTTAAAGTACGCCTCTGGTTAATTGTCAAAAAGGTTGACGTTTTTGAATTCTCTACTTGTCAAAAGTGTTTATACCTTGAAAATTTACCTAAGCTATTGTTTAACGAGACGTTTAAGTGTTTACATAGGCAAAATGGTACGTACTGTAGTCGACAAAGTAGCAGCTATCTTAATAATTGGTGAATGTAGAAACAATTTCCATGCAGCGGAACGACTGTTTAATGAGAGGTACCCCGATCGCCCTATATCGAGGGTTTATTTGAGGGAGCTTCTTCGGAAGTTTGAAGCATCAGGTAGTGTTCAAGATGCCAAACGATCTGGTCGACCAACAATTAGTGATGACAAAAAAATTGACATAATTGGAGAAATGGTAGTAAACCCTATTTCTTCCACAGTCCAAGTTGCGTCTATCTGTGAAGTCAGTCAAAGGACAGTACATAGGGTGTTGGCTAAAAACAAATTTCATCCATACAAATTAAAAATGGTGCACCAACTTTCAGATGATGACCCCGACCGAAGACTAGAATTCTGTGAAACTATGTCCAATAAAATGAACCAACAACCAGGCTACATACAGACAATTTGTTTTAGTGACGAAAGTACTTTCTTTCTCAATGGAAATGTTAACACTCAAAATGTGAGGTATTGGAGTGACACAAATCCTCACATCTTTCGTGAAAAACATACTCAATTTCCAGAAAAAGTAAATGTTTGGGCAGGTATTTTGGGAAACCACATAGTTGGGCCTCTTTTTCTCAATGCTAACTTAACCGGTGAATTGTATCTGGAGATGTTACAAAATGATATTAAGTCGTTAATTCTTGAAATTCTAGAAGATAATCCAGATGAATTCGACAACTTGGAAATAACGTTTCAACAAGATGGTGCTCCTGCACACTATTACGGTGCAGTAAGACGTTACCTAGATGAAGAATATCGTGGTAGATGGATTGGACGACGAGGTTCGATCGAATGGCCAGCTCGGTCACCGGACCTTACACCATTAGATTTTTTTCTATGGGGGTACTTGAAATCTAAGGTTTACGCTACAGCACCTGACAGTATTGCCATTCTGAAACAACGAATTGTTGAAGAATGTAGGGCAATTTCCGCTGACACACTGGGACGAGTACGACAAGAGTTTAGCAATAGGATGCATTACTGCCAGGAAGTAGATGGAGCACATTTTGAACACTTATTATAAGAACTGGTTCTTAAATCTTTATTAATTAAATGCGAAACTATAATTTTCGTTTTTCTTCAATTTATCAATCAAAATCAGCCGAAACCCAAACAAAATTGGTATGACTGAATAGGTATTTTCAATACCTTTCAAACGAGCTGTCACTTGCCATAGGGTCCCATTTAAAATTATTGGTCACAGTGGCCTTGTGACGTCATTTATGACTATTGCGTCACCTGTTATGACCAGTTGAGAAGCCTACATCCGTTTATTTCCACCCTCCAAATTTCATTATTATAAGTATACCCGTTCAAAAAATACGAGGGGGGGAGGGGACTTTTGACTAGCACTGTATAAATGAAAGGTAATATTGAACAATTGAGTTCATCGGAATATTACCCTATCATTTAATCAATGAGCAGTGGCAATTAATTCCTTTTTTTGTCATCAAAAACGATCTGTCAATTGTTTTCAGTATAGGGGTATACTCAAAAATTAAAAAAAATATATATTTCAAACAGAGAGTCATCAAGGAACAAAATACGTTTTTTTCGCCTACAATAGACTGAAACTATGATATCTTAACAAAATATAACTTGTTGGTTTTGAAATAGTGCTGGAAAAAAAATCGGAAAAACGATTTTTTTTACTATGCCCCGTATACACCCTAATGTACTATCATCAATAAGATTATAATTGAACATGTTTATGAGTTCCGAACAATACATTTTCATCCTTACTTCGTCTTATTTCGACAAAAAAAACAGTTTCTTTCTTTGTCAATCCTACCTTAATATCACGTTTTTACGAACTTTGGCCGTCTATATCTCAGAAACTGAATATACAAAATCATTTTAACTCACACTTTTTTCTAATGACCCAGTTTTGTAATTATGGTAGGATTCGATTCAAAATTGGTATGTGGGGGTTTTTGGGGTTGGAGATTATGAATTTTTTTGTCAAAATGTGTGAATTCAAATATGGTATGTCGGGGGTTTTTGGGGTCGGAGATTATTGATTTTTTCTTAGAATTCATAAATTGAAGATGGTCTATTTAGTGCAGAATTTCGTTAGTCCAACTTGCAACATTTTTGTTCAACAGAATACAAGGAAAAATATATAGAACTCAGGAAATGAAAATTATGTCATTTTCAAATGGGATTTCTGGTTGCGATTCGATTTTCGTGGGCATAACCTATAGAAATTCGACGAAATTATGATTTTCTCCAAGAATTGAAACTGTCCCGGTAATCATACCGACAATGTGCTCCCATCTCACTGCATCTGTTCTCTATTACTGTATTTTTGTTTTATAATCGGAAAGGCAAAACTGAAATTAAATTTCGTTCCGCATAAAGTTTTTCGTCGGTTCCATCCAAACAATAAATTAATCACTCACGTGCACTAGTCACTTCCAAAGTTATACAACTTCATTTCTGAGTTCGGAGTAGTCTTGTTCTGGCACGAGTTCTAATTTCATTGTTGGTTGTTCGTGAAGTTTCTTGATTCTCAACTCCTGTCACCGGAGATCTCAGGTTGTGGATGGAATTTGGCAGTAAATATACCTCGTATATCTCGTGCCATTGATTCGATGAAAAATCGCCACTATACGCACTGAAGTGGTACTTCCAGGCAATGGAATTCATTTTACTACCAGGATTATGAAAAAAAAACCTTTCGATATATTAGATTGAAAACCTTTCGTTATATTGCATGAAAAATATATGTATTAATTCAAAATTACACGAAACGTTGAGATAAGAGTTTAAATAAAAGTATTATAGAAGATATACGAATTCGTGCTATAGCTAAAAAAGCTTGGATTTTTTTGTTCTCATTGCTGATATCATGTCCATCAAATTCTCAACATATTATCCAACGACTGTTGGTTAAAACGATACATGGTATTGAACCAATAAAGAACTACAGGTAATATGAGTAAGAAGTAAGAAAGATACTGTGGAAAAATATTTAGTTTTGGTTCTTTGAACGAGTTTCATCTTTTTTATATTTTTCAAATGAAACACCCGGTATATTTTTATATACTCCAATCGGCTGTTCCATTGGCTGCTCAACGATTTTTTCAATTTTGAATTCCGTTGCGGCGTTGCCGAGTTATTTGAAAGAAATCTATTTTGTAGACTTATTTTCGAAAAATTACCTATTTCACATTTTGAAATATTTAGTAAAGATAATTGGGGAATCGTTGTGCGATATGATGATGTTCATTGAGAATACCAAGAATTTGGAATGAATTGTACAGGATGTTCGATACAACAACACAAACTTAGCCGAAAAGGAAAACATTCTCAATTGAATATTGATAGAAAGATTTTTCTGTGAATTGAAAAATCCACGATTAAAATGAAGTTATTTTTTGTGAATGTCTAACAGAAAACAACTACTTCCCCGGCTAAAGTCACGCTGGACATTGAACTACATCTGATAGATATTCTGAAAAGGCCCTAACTCAAAAGAAAAAATCTGAAATTGAAAATTTGCATTTTCATTCAGATAGTTATTTGATTTTCTATTCCAGTCTTAATTGAGAACTCATAAAGATGAATCAGGCAAAGAAGAATGTTTTCCAAAAGAGAGTACTCACCAGAAATCATTCGTAACATTGACGCAGGAGAAACATCGCATTCACTAGGTCTTCAATACATTTTTGTCGACGAAAATCTATTTCACGTTTCCACGATCATCAGGAAGACCGGAAGAAATGGGAAACACATTTTCAAGAAGCAATCTCACTTTGCAAAGATGGAAAAAGTTAGAATCATTTCTTTTGGAGAGACACTTTGAAATTAGTGTTTTCTGACATTAAAACCTGTCATGGGGTATGATAGAGGTTATCTTGACGATGGAATATAGTGACTAAAGTTTATCTTTCAGTCGCAGATGATTCCACATCTGATTTTATGAACATCCTGTTTATATTTTCAACAAATCAACAAACTTAGCCATTTTCAAACATCAGTATTTTGATTTTTTCAAATGGAACACCCTGTATATTTTCATTTAAATCAACTCCTTTTCAATAACTCTACACTTTCCATTCTGCATGTCATGTACCTAAAACAAGTCGTTTCCGAGATATTCTACATTCAAAAGATGGATATTTTTCCACATAAAATATTGACAATATTCGCCTTTGGTATCATATTTGGAATTAAACTTTGCATAAAAATAATATTTATACGAATCTAACAGAAAATGACTATAATTAATGCAGCAAATGATCAATGTGCCTGCCATTTTCACCAATACACACTCTCAATCTGTTTCGGAAATTTGTATTCACATGTGCCAGCATGTCCTCTGAAAGCAGTACGAATTATTGCTTTCATATTTTCAGGAGTTGTAGGCGGAGTTTGATAGACAACCCATTCAATGTACCCCCATAGAAAAAAATCTATTTTTGTAAGATTCGGTGACCTTCGAGGCCACTGAACTGGCCCTCCTCTACCTATCCATTTTTCACGGAATTCATTATCAATGTATTCTCGTACATCAGTGTGGTAATGTGCAGGCGCGCCATCTTGTTGTAGCCACATTCTCTGCCTTATTGCCAATGGAATATCATCTAATACATTTGATAACTGACTTCGCAGAAATCTTAGATATTTTCTTCCATTGAGATAACAGTTGAAAAAAAGGGCCCAATTACACACCGTCCAATGATACCTTCCTAAACATTCAGTGACCAACGTTGTTGGTGATTGACATATCTACCAAAATGGGGATTTTCAGTTGCATAATAGTGCATATTATGCCTATTCACATGGCCATTGTTGTGAAACGTGGCTTCGTCCGAAAAGAGAACATACACAAAAAAATCAGGTTCTTGGTTGATTTTATCTACACCCTATTGGCAAAACCGCATTCGTTTTGGAAAATCTCTTTCAGTCAGCTCCTGCATTAACTGCATATGATATGGATGGTAATTGCATTTTCTCACCATCCGAGAAACACTACTTTGAAATATTCCCAGCTCCCTACTCAAAATACGTGTACTCACATGGGGATTCTCGGTAATATGCAATGCAATATCAAGAGTATTTTCATGAATCGCTACAGGACAAGCACGTTCAAACTTTTTGTAAAATACTTTTCCGGTTTCCTCAAATCTTGTTTTGACGTCTCGAAATGCTCGCTGGTCCGGATGTCTTCTCTCAGGAAACTTTTGTTCGTATAATCTAGATGCCAGTAAGCAATTGCCATCACTTTCCCCCAAAGCATACATCATTTTAACCATATCCTCTAAACAATAATTCATAATGCCACAATAATTTTCAACACAACTGGATTGTAGTTTGTCATTTACCTCTATTTACAAATTCTGATAGTCATTTTTTCAGCGGTAGTCATGGATAACTAAACTAGAAAAAATAGTTACATTTGAAAATTTCTTTTGCTATGCTACTTATTCATGAGTTGCCAAGAATGCTTTTGAAAATGAAAAAAATTATTTAAACATCATTCAGTATCAGTATTTTCTATGAACAACAAATCTATAGAATTGTTGATTTGATATTGAACAATTCCTTCAAACCAGAATATTTCGGAAACAGTTTGTGTTGTTGTATCGAACATCCTGTACAATTTATTCCAAATCATGGGTATTCTCGATGAACATCATCATATCGACCAACGATTCCCCAATTATCTTTACTAAATATTTCGAAATGTGAAATAGGTAATTTTTCGAAAAGAAGTCTACAAAATAGATTTATTTTGAATAATTCGGCAACGCCGCAACGGAATTCAAAGTTGAAGAAATCGTTGAGCAGCCAATGGAACAGCCGATCGGAATATATGAAAATATACCGGGCGTTTCATTTTAAAAAGAACAACTTTGGTTAGCCACGCATCAATGATGCACCCTGTATGAATGAAAATTAATTTGGAAGGTGGTCTTAGATGGTCCCTTTGACAAAAAAAATATATGAAATCGAAATGGTGATACATTAAGGAGCAATGAACCACGGGAATCCTGTTGATCCACCCTGTAGATACTTTTGGTTGATATCACGCTTGACAAATCACACACCATTTGCCCGTTGTTATTCCACTGAATAATTTTTCATTTTTAGCCTTGTATCCTGGCCTATAAAGCACAACGGCGGACATCATTCTCATCTCCGCCATATTGATTTTTTATTTTTGCGGTTTCCGGCTAATGTGTTCGGGTATTGTTCGCTTTTTATTAGGGCATAAAGGCCCATAAATCCGGGGCCCTCAAGAAGTCCGTTCAGGTCAGTGGATATCGGAGAGCCACCGACCGCCGCGAAACAAATTGGCAGCGGGACAACACACACAAAACGGCACAAAAAATATTATTAATTGCGGTCACAGGCCAAACATGACATTGACAAATTATGACTGGGAGCAGTGAATACGACGGTCTATAACTTTTTGTTGGAGATCATAAAGCTCGCGTCACGCTTCGAAATGTGTGGAAAATGGGAAACATTTTATTATTGCATGGCTCATATGATACAGAATTGTATTTATACAGGGTCGTTGCCAAGTATGTGGGAAAAATTACCTGGATAACTCCCGACGCTGTTTATGATCTTGTTATATTCACAGATAAATGCATTGAAAGTATCTGCTCATTCCCAATAACATTTGTTTGGTACATGTCTTTATTCTCAACCATATAAGTAATTTTGACAATGCAGACTTTTCAAAATTCTTGAAAGTGTCGCATTTCCGTTTTCTTACTTTCTGTCGGGACAGCACCGCATTTGTTTGCCCAGGTAGAAAAATGCATTTTGATCCCCATTTCTCCGCTCGTTTTTTTTTTAATAAAATTTTTCATTGAAAATGTAAATCAAAGGAGTATTGAATGGAGAATAATCTGATAGTTGACTTGTTGATAATGTTTGGTTAACTTGTCCTAAGGCTCTATTTCATTCATTTTTTTTAAGATACTACTTCTGATGATTCTTACGTCAATCGAATTGTCTTAATCTGGCGAGTGTCACTAAACACGTGACAGTAATCAGAATTCAATATGGCGACAACCAGACGCGATATTGTGAATTAAGAAATTACAGTAATAATCAAAATTCAATATGGCGACAACCAGACCCCATATTGTGAAAAACTATAGCTCATAGCTTGGTTCATCAGTAATTGGTTGACTTGCTCGTTAGTTGGTTTATTTTGGTTTCAGTTACTATTTCGTTTTCGTTAAATTGTTAATACACTATCACTTGAATATTTCAATAGAAACTTACTTAAGTACAGTCAAACTCGGCTATAACGAACGGCATAATTACTAGAAATGGTGTTAGCTATGAAGAAAATATATAGTACATGAATCCTGGTAGATTTTTTTTTTCGCGTAAATTGACGACAATTTTTTGAGACCATAAATCCTACAAATTTGTGCATTTGCGCACCCACTGTCAAATTTTATAATTATTTCTAGCTTAACCGACAATGTAATAGCCTTCCTGCAAGCTTTTGTAGTAGGGATATTGGTACAATACAGTTGAACACGTGCTAACAGTACGCCATGTATCTAACAAATCCCTAACAGAGAAAGAGGGGAATCCCAACGGTCGACTGCGGTCGTAAAATTTTTCAAATTATCGGCACTTAGTTCGTTATAACCGAGTTTAACTGTATCTTGTTAGTGACTGAAATTATCCATCTACTTTGTTGTTGTGTATATTCATTTGTTTTTTTGTTTTTTTTTTCCTGCTTTATTTAACGTCGGCCTATTTCTGCTACCAAATCTAAACACCGACGCCGGTGAGCACACTCCTCCCAACCGGAAATTTTGCCGAATCCTCTGTTGTTTCAGAGGTAGGGTTCTTTAACGAGCTCGACATCTATGAACTCGGGACCGCCATCTTAACGTTGTTATTGTAGTATATTCATTTGTTATTAGTGAAATCGTTCATGTACTTTGCTAGTGTATGATTCAGGACACATCGTGAGAGTTTGTACATATTTGTTGTATACCTGAGTATTATATAACTCACAATGTTACGAGCTCAAAAACGTCGTCGGTTGTGTGCAAATATTTCTCGTAAAACCAAAAAAGCCCGACAAGAAAGTGCACGTCGCGAAACTCAGTCTCCGTCATCGCGACAGAAACTATTGCAACACGTTAGAGACCAAATTCGTCTTAGTTATAATAGCCAATCACCCACAGAAAATTTACCGTCTTATAATCCATACTAAAAAGTGTAAAATAAAAAAAATTTAAATAATGACTTTAGTTTATTACCGTCTTATAAAAAACCCGACTGCGTAAAAAAGTGTACTTTAAAAAAGATGGAAACAAGATGCCCAGAAAATATTGTTAGAAAATTATATTTCAAGAGGTTAACTATTAAACTTAATACTGTAAACAATCTCACGCAGTCGGAGGCAATAATAGATCTTCATTTCAGATTAAAGAAGATGCCTCCGACTACGTGAGATTGTTTACAGTATTAAGTTTAATAGTTAACCCCTTAAAACATTATTTTCTGATAATATTTTCTGGTCATTTTGTTCCCATCTTTTTCTTTTTTTAAGTACACTTTATACGCCGGGTTTTTTAATTATTTAAATAAACTTTTTTAATCGTTTTTATTGAAACTTGTGAGTTACGTTTCTGTTTCCGTGTAGAACATTGAAGATTCGAGCTGTTGCGCAGTCATTTTGTGCAGCACAATTGATGCAAATAATTAATACAACGTTCTTGTTTTTTATGTACATCATTGTGATAGAATTCAGAATTGTTGGAATACTTGGCCACACATCGATTTCACACCAATTTACACAAAAATGGTTTATTTTTTTCGACATATTGACAACAAAAAACTAGAAACGTGTACTCGGTGAGCAAATGAAATAATAAAATCGATGGATATTTGAATCGAACAAAATTTAAATTATTTCACTTGGAACATCTCAAAGCAATTTCAAGTTGTTTTTTAAATTAACAGAAATATGATGCGCTGAATCTCTCCGTTATTCCAGATTATGTCTTGGATCTTGCGGCAAAATTTTATGAAATTGGAACGATCGCCAAGAGAAAAAGAAATTATTTGAGATATGCTCGAAAATCTAATTGAACCACTGAATATGGAATCCGATAATGATCATATGAATTGAATGTAGAGAATACCAAAGATTGCTTATATTAAGGAGAAAATATGAATAAAATTATTGAGTCGTTTTGTTGATTTGTTGGTCGAATCTCGAATTTGAGTCTAACAAAACCCAAAGGCATTTTCCTTTCTTTACTATTGCTATTTTTTCTTTGTTAATTCTTTCGGAACGAAGTTCCTTTGCGCGACACGGTAGGTGTTGAGTGGTAGAAATCGTCACGTAAGAAAAAAGCGTTATGCCCCTCCACCAATGCTACTTTCTCTCTCTCTCTCTTTCTATTATATGCGAATCTGTGTGATAATCGTCTAACTTTTGCTCATACTATTCCAAAGGTGTACGAAACCACCCGAACTGCTGTTCTGCTTGCGGGAAATTTAAAATGATACATGAGCGGTAGGACACCGAGCGGGAATACGTAAGAAATATTTTTGTTTCTTTTATATTTCTATATAACGTGTGTTTAGATGATTATATCTTTTTTGGACATAATTTCTTATTTTTTTTTTATGCCGAAGTTGGCTTAATGGTTTACATTGAAAACGTGACACGTCAAGTGGATATAATATAACGAATAGTTATAATAGAACAAGAGAGTGAGAATTAAGTGAAAATAATTCGACAAATTTTCGAAAACTTGTTGCCAGGCAATAAAAAAAATTTACCTCAAATTATTCCCGCGGCAATTTTCTTGGTAGAATATTCCCTCTATAATTTGATTGAAAATGCGAGAAAACATTTCGAAATTATATCACTATCAAGTAGAAGAGTGATCTCTGATATTTTATTTTTACACAAAATTATATCAAATTCCGTAGATAATGCATACTGACTCAAATTCAAATCAACGTTCCCATTCGGCCACTTAGAACTAACCACTTGTTCCGCATACCATTTTGGAGAACTAATTCGTCTCAAAACTCTCCTCTATATAGAATTGTTCGAAATACTAACAGGTACACTGATCAAATCGATATTTTCTCTACATCCCACCAAAAATTAAAGACCACTTTGAAACGACTCATGTAGCAAGGAATTTCTGCTTAAATTAGTAAAAGCAAACAATTAATAAAAAAACACTTTGTCTCTGTTACTTTGTCTCAATTGCTGCCTGAAATTAGTATCAGTACATAAGTTTATGTATAAGTAAAATTAAATGTAATATTGTAAGTACTTTAGTGGAGTTTTGTCTGTCTGTATCTTTCATGACCATTAAATAAATAAATAATAATGTTTTTATTCACCAAAACGTACATGAATGATTTGAATGGAAAGTTTCCATTAGTTTCTAAAGATGTCAAAAAATAATCAGGGATAAAATACCTTTTATTGTGGCGGAGGAGTTTGGAAATATATATATATATATATATATATATATATATATATATATATATATATATCAAACTTTATTAGCACAGTGCTCTTCATTACAATACATATACATAGAGTACAAAACGACAATAAGTAAAAGAAAAACATAGAACTCAGATACATACATTAACGTCATATTTTAGGATAAGAAAACAAATAACTAGATCTCTATCATTTGGTAATTTACTACTTACAATGTTCTCCTTTCTCAATCAATAGTTTTCTTTCACGAATAACACACACGAATTTTAGAAACTATTTAGTGACATACATCTTTTTATTTCATAAGGCAAATTGTTGAACAAGACTAGACCTTTTCTAAATAAAGTGTCACAGAAAACATTTTCAGAATTTATATATAAATCGTTTGCTGCTTGCCTTCTAGTATTGTGGCAATGTACATCTTGAACATAATTCAGCTCATTTGATAGATACGAGGGTAACATGTTATTTTTCAATTTGTATACAAAAGTTAGGGTATTATATGTAACTCGTTGTTTAATGTTCATTAATTGTAGTGTGTTCAGCATTATTGTGATTGGAGTACGCCTTTTACAATTGAAAATTGCTCTCATTGCACGATTTTGTATTTTTTGTAGTGTAATAATCTGTTCATTACTAAGGAAACTTAGTAAGGTGCCACAATAATCAATATGAGGTGCAATGATTGACTTGTAGATGTCAGTTTAGTAAAATGAGACACTTTATCCCCGAACCTGTACATGTAACCAATTTTTGGCGCCATTTTCTTTTTAATATAGTCACAATGACTGTTAAAATTCAGTTGGTTATCAATGATCACTCCCAAATACTTGAACATGTTCACTTCTTCAATGCTTTCTCCGTTTATTTGAATATTGTATTTTATTTGATTTTCCTTGATGTTTTTTATATTTGCTTTCGAGGATAAAATCATGAATTTTGTTTTTGTAACATCAATTTTTAGACCATTATCACAAATCCAGGTGCAGATATTCACAAGATCTTCGTTGAAGAATTTTTCCACATCCTCTTTTTCACCAGAGAAGTAAAGTAGGGTATCACTCGCAACAAGTTTCCGCTTACAATTTTGAACGTGATGTATAACGTCATTTATATATAAAATAAATAATATTGGTCCCAGTACCGACCCTTGAGGCACTCCATTCTCTGTTGGGGTAGAGCTACAAATTTCCCAAGAGTTTTTGTAATTCAAAAGAAAATCGTAAGATTGATTTTTAAAGTTGGATATTTAGATAGCTGTAAACCAATTATGATTCAGAATCAAATCCTAAGCGCTCCCTGTATATATATTTTTAAGTGTCTTATGTACGCAAGAAAAAATCTGAAATACCTACCCACTCTCTCAGCTGCACATGAACACAATACACGCAACAGCAATACTTTAATGGTACCTACACATCGAACACTAGCATATGAGAGATCACCACATTATAATGCAATAAAATTATATAATAAACTCCCACTGAAAATCAAGCAAATTCCTGGTCAACTTAAATTCAAAGCCGAGGTAAAAAAACTTCTTGTGAATAAATGTTTTTATAGCATACATGAATACTTGGATAATAACCAACTATCTGTATATTAGGTTTGAATGGTGCCTTCCTGTTTGTAAATGTTTATCTCCATCTATTGCTATTGCTATATATGTTTTTTTAAATGTATATGTTTTTTGTATAGTACTTATTTATTTCACCATAATATTTATATTATCTATTTATTTATGACAATCACTTTATGACGTGCCATATGTACTACCTGTACCTGAATGGTTAAAAATTTCTATTCTATTCTATTCTATACTTGACCTGCTTTTCACTTGAGTATATGTTATTATATTTAACAAAAGTTGTTTTCTATTTTGTAAATAGCTCTGAAACCACTCAAAATATTCACCTACAATTCCATATTTACTTGATTTTTTTAGAATTAATTCTGTATTTATAGTTTCGAAGGCCCTCTGTAAGTCTAAGAAAACCACCCCTATGATTTTCTTATCATGAATGTCCACTTTCCATTTGGATATCAAAAACTGCAGTGCCGTTTCAGTGAGATTTGTTAAAACCTGATTGTTGTTCCATTAGTATTTCATTAGCACTGGTGAATTCAAGGAGTTGATCTTTGACTGCAAGCTCTAACAATTTCTCAAGTATTGGTAATGTATTGATTGGGCGATGTTCAGCTGCATATTGTGTATTAGGTACTTTTGGGATCGGAATCACTGTAGATATTTTCCATACCTCAGTAGAAACCCCAGTAATAAAAGACGAATTTATTGTATCAAGAAATCTATTTTCAATGATGTCAAAAGCCAGTTTAACCATGGTACGATTGATCCCATCTTTGTCACTCGAGTTCTTTTTCAAAGATGCAACAATATTCTTTAGTTCATGCATAGTGATTAGTACTTTTCAACAGATTATATAGATGCATAAAATTTAATTGGCGGAATTTACGTGTGTCCTATCAAATATAATTTGCTTTCTATTTTGATATCTTTTTCCACCTACCAATTCTTTTAATGACTTCCACATTGCTCTGGGATCATATTTATTTTCATCAATCTGTTCTGCATAGGAATAGTATTGCATGGTATAATGACAATTGAATGTGATGGAATAGGAAACGTCAACTTTCGAAGGGAAAAATATTGAGAAAAAAGAAACTCAAAATGGTGGATACATGATGGCAACACATTCTGCTACCTCGATATCAATTGGATAGTTTGGAACCATGGAGGGAGTATAACGCTTTTTCCTTTCGTGACGAAAATATACAAATATAAACAATCTAATTCTCCATATTATTCCCTTCACTTCCTATACAAAATACTTACCTAACTTCAATGCATTGACCATACCGAAGGAAAATGAACAACCAATCACTATAACCTCTGCTACAAACATCAAATATTTTGGTGTATATATTGATATCAACCTGAAATGGGATGTTCATATTAACTTCTTAATAAAAATAACTGAGAACGGTACTATACAAAATAAAAATTATTACCGCCGTCCATAACACCGAACAGCTGCATAGAATTCAAAGTCATTTAATTGACGGTATTATATCATGAGAACTCACATATCAGGACTTGAAACTATTAAAAAATATATATTGAAAACCATTATAAAATCCAAAAAGTACCCAACAGAGGAACTCTTAAAAATTTCCAAAATATTTGATAAATTCAACTTTATTTCCTAATTCCATAATAACCAAAAAGGGAACTTCACCGATAGAACACCACCACAACACCAGATATAGGAATGCAAAGAATTATTTCATCATTAAACCAGAAAAATATATCATGCAGAGAGCTTACCTTTATCTTGGACCAAAATTCCTCAACTCCCTTCCACAAACACTAAAGCAAATGATACCAGAGATCCCATTTAAAATAGAATTGAAAGTATATAAAAAAACACCCCAAGAATTCTGATATCCATATTTTGTACAACAGTAAAGCTGCAGTTTCAGCGTTCGCCTGTAAATCACTAACACACTTCAATGAGTGTGCAATGTACATTGTGAATGATGAGGGGCCAAGTCTTGCTGAATTCCAGAAGATAAGGAGAACAATCACTATTAATATCCACTTTTGTTGACTTCTACTGATATATGAACGCAATACATCATAAAAACTTTTTAACAAACAATTATGAAAGAAGTCATCAAAACGCAGCCGTGCATCTCGCTGCCATCATTTTACGCTTCACCTAATTGAATTGCTAGTTTGTTTGGCGCCGACTCAAAATCAGTTACTTACATTAGTTTAGGAGCTCAATTATCAATTAGACTAAAAAGGTTTATTTTATTTTTTGCTTTTCAGTTGATTTTCGTCGGTTTAATTTTTTGTTAAAGAGTTTTTATTTTTTACTTTTCAGTTCCGTATTTCGCCGGTTTAATTTTTTGTTAAAAAGTTTTTATTTTTCAATTTTTTGTGGCTGAAATCTACCAATTACTACCTACTTGTTTTTTGATTACTCCCAAAATACTTACTTACCCACCTTACTTCGACTATTACCTGTTAAATAATATGATTATCTACTTTTACTATTCGTTGTAATATGAATTATTTTCGTTGTTCTGGTTAGTTTATTTCATTACTTTGTATATCATTCCATCCTCTCATAAAATATACTGATTTTGACGGAACAAGAATAATGTCAGTAGCGAGCTGTCATTGTCAACTAGTATGTGTGTGCCAATGTTCACTAGTGAAAAATCAATTATCCCCTATTTTTCTACCCGTAAGGGTGGCTAATTCCTTCCGAAATCCAAATATAAGGTATACCCTATCTATTAAAAAAAGAATCATCCAAATCGAAGAACCCAGTACAAAGTTATGCCTGATAGAATCGGTTAACGGACCAGAATTCAGAGGGTGAGTGATCAATATCCTTCATTTCGCTACCCTTAGGGGTGGATTTCATCTTTTTAATTCAAATGGACCAAATTCGAAGTACACCCTATCCACTGAAAAAAGATTTATTGGAATCGGACGCCTCAGTAAAAAGTTATGCGTGATCATACATAATTTTTTTTTATGGAAAAACATAAAATATACGGGTCGAATAGAGAACCTCCTCCTTTTTGGTTTCGTCGGTTAAAAATGTGGAGAATACCTAGCAACAATGTATAGGGGAGCAGTCGTGCAATTGTGTCCTTTCCGATATCCAGATTGAATTATTATAATAAGGAATACTCAATTAAATGCCTCTCCATAAAATCAATTTCACAAAATAATCAGAGTTGGCCACAACCTCTTCCCACGTCCTATGAGAGTCTGCAACAGATGTTTCAAACAGAATATTTCCATGTTCAACTTGTGAATATCTAATTAAATATTACAATAACATATCGTGACAAGAACCAAATATTTTGAAACACTGACTGTCTGTTATAAATTTTCACTCAATTATGAATTATCGGCATATTCCATCAAAATAGTTAGACTCGCATCCAAAACCTATCGATGAAAATTGGTGATTCAGTGTGAACCGTGTACGCCAATGAAATCCGCAAACGCTATATGCATTGTTGGTTCCATTACACGTCTATTAAAAATTGACAATAAAGGCTATTCAATGCAACTCAGTGGGCTATGCAATGCCCAAGTGGTAAATAAAATATACACACCAATTTTTATCACCGAGCACTGTTGTATTTTTGCGGCTATTAACGCCAATGAAAAATTGGGAATTTTTCATCTGCCCAATAAATCAACCAGTCAATATAGTCGATATTTGTAGAATTAGCGGTTTTTCAATATGATAGCACGATAAATTCCAATCAGCATATTCAACAAATTCAACCAAATTATAGATTTTTGTTACCAAGGCAACGGAGTCTGGTGGAATGAACACTGGGAAACCCTCAGAAGTGCGTAGACTATTGAACAAAGTAAAATCCAACCAAGACCGGACGGAATATAGAGTTACACTGACGCGGTACAACAAAGAAGTAAAAAAAGGAAAAGGCAATCTTTGAAGAAATTCTGTGAAGAGGTCCACAATCCACAAGATACTAGTCAAGGAAGGTACTGTAGAACAAGTAGGTTTCCTAAACAATGAGGATGACACCTACATAACAACGTTTAAGGAAAGTCTATCGATGCTCATAGAGACAACAAAAAATCTAACCCAATCTACACAGTGATAATTTTTCACGATAGCCGTCCAGTTGAAAGTTTTATTGGCCAAGAAAAAACAATGAAGAAATCTAGAGAACAATAATTATACAAGTAATTTTTGGGAGAAAATCCTTACATATATTGTTATGAACACTCCTACTGTAGTAGTACTTCGCGTCCATGATATATCGAGAATTTCGACACCTCAACATCACTCTTTATAAACCTCCATCTCGATTAATGGCAAGGTGGTGGACTTTTTCTTCATACGAGGACACTCTTTTGGACAGTTGTTCGATGAAAAACTAGACCGTGTTATTCAATTGACTAGTTCGATCAACCAAACAGAAATATTCAATTATCTCCGCAAAAAAAAATGATTACCAAACATACACAGTCCAATAGTCAATGAGTGTGATGTAGCAGGAAGTGAATACATTTTCGATTGTATCCAAACACTTTGAATGATGAATTTAATTTGAAATATTGTGCATCGTTGATTTCAATTCAAATCATGCGGTGATTTTTATCGATGTAAAGTGTTCAGCAAATGAATTAATAAAAAATCGGTGAAAATAACCAATGATATAATGAATATACGATTGGAATCCTGGTACCACATAAATCATTTTTCGACGTAAACTAAAATGGTAAGGACTAAAAGAATGCAATGGTTGGAAAATCTTCATATAAACGCAAATAGAATTTTTTGAATCCCCCCACTAAATTTATGAATATCGTAATGCTGTCTCTGAAAACTATGAAATAAATATTAATATCTTCTTGCCAATCTACTCTACTTCGAATTCGAATATGGAAACCGTGCATGCTGTTCAGGTCACGCACGATACCCACATTAGAATTTCAATTACAGAACAGAATGGAAGTATTTACCATATTTTTTGTTGTGGGCCTATAAAAATCGTCAATTTTCATTCATTATCAATTTGACTTCCAATCAACATACAGAATAACTACATAGAGTTGTGCACTGATTGTCTTAGGTTTTTTGAGACAATTTCAATTCATGTGTCAGAAACTAATATCCTGTAAAAAGCATCCTCTCAAATATCTATGACACACGTGCAAACAGCTTTTCGAAATATATTTTCAACGTAAAGAATTACGGATACTCTCTATAACGTTAATGAATTTCGTAAAAGCACACCCCGTGAAGTCACTTCCATCATTTTAACTGATTTGTTTGTAGCGTAAAAAGAAATGATATCAATAAATTCAGAACAACGCTATACTGGTTTCCTGAGTTATATGATGGTGTGACTGATATAATTTTTTCGCATTTCTCACAATATGTTTTCTGGTGCTTCAATGTTTCATGCGTATCGTTGTGAATTCCAAACTTTAATATTGCAAAAGAAAAAAAATATCTTCCATCATTACTCCGAATAGGATGACAAAAGTATCACATCTGAATAAAAATGCATATTTTCAATTTCAGATTTTTTCTTTTGTCTTAGGGTCCTGTCAGAATATCTAACAGATGTAGTTCAATGTCCAGCGTGGCTTTAACCGGGGAAGTAGTTGTTTTCTGTTAGACATTTACAAAAAATCGTGTGCGGTCGGGGGACCCTAACGAAGTTCCTTTGCGCGACTTGCGGTAGCTGTTGACTGGTAGAAATCGTCATGTAATATCAAGCAATACGTCAACCATATATCCTTTTTCCAAACTCATCTGATACAATAAAAGTTATTTTATTCCTGATAATACTATTCGTTATATTATATCAAATTGACGTGCCACATATTCAATGTGAACCATTAACCCAACCTCGGCATACATAAAACATAAGAAATGCCCAAAAAAGAATATAATCATCTAAACACACGTTACATAGAAATATGAAAGAAACAAAAATATCTTCCACGTATTATTACTCAACGATAATATCCGACTTGTATTCGCATAGATATCTTACCGCTCATGAACATTTTCAAGAAAGCATTTTGCCTGGAAATTTTATCGAATGCGATTTCTTATTATCTGATTGAAAGCGAAGCTTGAGTGGTTTAATATTCTATAATAAGGCCGCAAATTGCACGAGTTAAATTGCCTAGAAGCAAAATGTTTGAGGAAAAAAGTAGTGAAGCTATGCTCGTTCTAGGGCGTAGTTCACAATTTGTTCGCTAGATGGCGCTGTTCACATAAATTATTAAGTTTGATGTATAGTCCACTGTAGAGCATCAATGGATTCGTCTCGATGTCAAGAATCATAATTTAGCATTTTTCGATGCCAAAAGGGCCCAGGAAGCTAACTCCGTTATTATTAGAGATACACCAGCGTGCGGGTACTCTAACAAGACAACTTTTACTGGAGATAATGAAAATTGAAAGTTTGGGGTGGATAGCATAACATCTATTTAGAAATTGGGGAAATTTATTATCTCTTTCACAAAATATGTATGCATTGAAAGGAGCGGTAAACTACATCAAACTTCATAATTCATGTAAACAGCGCCATCTAGCGAACAAATTGTGAACTACCCCGCAGAACGAACATAGCTTCACTACTGGAAAATTTAAGAAAAATGCGATAAAATCCTCTAGCAAGAATGATATTTGATAAGAATTTTTCCCGAATCACATTTAAAACTGGATAAAATTAGCAGACTTCATGTTATATTATAATTTTCAACGGGGAAAGTTACAAAAATTATTTTTGATCCAAAATTGAAGGAATCCTGTCCGAATAATTACCGTTTCTAAATGCTTTGTTTTACAGATACATTCATTCACAATGATCATTCACTGCTCTGGAACTCACCCAAAAACCTAAAATATATATAAATTTTTCACTATCACTATGTTTGTATCTGACACCGATTGAAAAAAAAAATATTTCTTGGTATGGGATCGTACTCGGTCCTTCCACGTGATAGCCTATAATGCTAACCACTGCTCTACGAGGACTTTTATTGTTATACAGAAATTGAGACAATTAAATTATTCATTGCCTTACTTGAAAACTGAGGATTTCTAACATGCTGAAAAAGGTATATTTGAATGTAAATATCAAATCACTGTATGAAGTTAGTTCAAAATCTCCTATTCCATCAATTTTGCAGAGAGACAGAGAGAGAGAGAGACAGAGAGGAAGTCGCTTGGAGGGGACATAACGCATTTTTCTTACATTACCTTTTCTATCAGTTAACACAGCAAGCCGCGTAAAGGAACTTCGTTCCAAAATAACTTCATTTTTATCGTGGATTTTTCAATTCTCAGAAAAATATTTCTATTCAATATTCAATTGAGAATGTTTCCCTTTTCAACATGAATACCCCACAAGAGGTTATCTTGAACAATGAAAGATAGTGATTGAAGTTCATCTTTTAGTCGCAGATGATTCCACATCTAATTTTATTAACATGAGGTTCATATTCTCAAACAAATCAATCTATCACATGCGTTTTTGAAATTTTAACAGAAAATTCAAATACAATGACAATATGCCTGATTTATTCACCATCGCCCGCCTTACTGACATAACCGACTTCCGATTAGTTGAATTTCTATAACAAACAATTCATCCCACTGCTGACACCATTGGATACAGTACGAGACAGCCCAGGAAACTACCCGCATAGATCATTACATGGCTGTAATCCAATTTTAATCTCGGTTCGTCGAGCATATTCCAACTATTCCGTTGCAGATAGATTTGTGCCTCCGACCAATAAATCAGGGCATTCCGCAAAACCAATTAACTTCGCCGATTCCTGAAAGCCCAAGAATTATCTGGGAACTCAATCATAGACCACTACCTCGGATCTGGGTTGTTTCTGTGTTGGCGCCGGACCAAATACTAAGATATTTCTTCAACGTGTTTCACTAATGATTACCACTATGATATTTGATTTCTTAGACTCAAAATTGTTCAACAAATATTGAATTAATGTGGTTTTTTGTGGAGGAACAATATTTTTTGACATGTTTTTTGGGTAACCTTCCACAGTCTAAACATGAAAATATAATCAGGAAAATCTATACAAGTGTAGAAAGAGGAAACTAATAATTAGTTCACCCCGATAAGTTACTACGTTCACCAAATTATATTTCCTATAGAAAAATGATTCGATTTGTCAGTAACTTTTCGTTCCCTGAATATTCCTATAAAAAATAGTAAAAATTCAAAAGATACTTCTCTATATAGTTTTTGATTGACGTTTCGGGGACTATATCTGCCCCCGTTCTCAAAATCTTCTGAATCTCCTTTAATTGTTGGAATAATTTGTATTTTTTTTGCAGAGTCTTTTTCGCTTTTCCAACTGATGGATGTCAATCAAGATCAACCAACAAAATTTGAGAGTGACGTATTGCCCATTTGATATATGGGGTGTTGTTCAGATCAGTTTATTAGCATTCTACCATGTCTCACTTCCTCTCTGAGTAGAGGTAACCATGTATGGACCATTTCAAAAGAATTTTTTGAAAAGCAATTGTTATTGGAAAGAAGAAAATAGGCCGTTTCTTTCAATTTTCTCCTCTCTTGATGTGGTCTTTTCACTAAGATTTTTGTCATATTCCATTCAAAAGTATGATCGCCATTGGATGTGAGGATATGTTCTGCAATTTTTGATCCGGATCTTTGTCGATTTCTGATGTAACTCTGATGTTCACTTTGGCGCACTTCCAATGGTCTTGACGTTTCACCTATATATAACTATCACCACACGAACAAGGTATGTTGTAAACACAGTTTTTGGTACTTTTTTCTGGATTTTTTTGTTTTGTTTGTGTTAGTATAGATCTCAGTGTGATTGTTGTTCTAAATGATGTTCTCACATCATACCTATGTCCAATTCGTTTGATCTTTTCAGATAATCCGGGGACATAAGGTATTATGTTGGTTGTGAAATATGTAGGTGGTGGAAGTACTCCTGTTGGTTGTGTTAATTGGTTGTTTGATGGATTTTTGTTTTCAATGTCAGTGATTGTTTTTTCCACAAACTGATCCGGATATGCATTTTCCTTGAGAATAGATTTTATGAGGTTTATTTCTTCCTGTAGATTCTGGTTGGAATTGCAAACTGTTTGGGCTCGATTATAGAGACATTTAACTATGCCTTTTTTCACACTGGCATGATGGTTTGAGTTGTAGTGTAGATATCGATTGGTATGCGTCTTTTTTCTGTGTACAGATGTTTCCATTTGAAATGATGATTTTCATGACATCTAAAAAGGGGAGTTGGTTGTTTTGTTCTGATTCTAATGTGAATTTGATCGTCGGTTCTTGACCGTTTATATTATCCAAGAAAATGTTTAATTCTTCTTCACTTCGATTCCAGATAGCGAAAACATCATCCACGTATCTCCACCATATTTTTGGACCATTGTGGAATGTTTCAACGAAGGATTCTTCAAAGTATTCCATGAATATGTTACTTAAAATGGGTGACAAAGGAGAACCCATCGCCATACCAAACTCTTGTTGATAAAATTCGTTCTTGAATTGGAAATATGTTTTTTCTGTGCATAGTTTCAGTAATTCTATGATGGCACTGACATCCAGTTTTGTTCTTGTTTTCAGTGATGTGTCATTTTCTAATCTTTCTTTCACGATTTCAAGAGTTTTATCAATAGGGACATTAGTCAACAAACTTTCGACATCAAAACTCACTAGGAGATCTCCATCTTGAATTTGTAAGTCATTCAATTTCTCCAGAAAGTGGGGGGTGTTCCTTATAAAACTATTTCCATTTCCAGATAGTAGTTTCAGAATATTGAGTAGGTATCTAGCGGGTTTTTGTGAAGGAGACCCAATGGAACTTACAATAGATTATATTTTCATTTTCAGACTGTACCCAAAAAACATGTTCAACACCTTGATTGAACCTGAGTCAAAATCAGTCTTACTTACATTTTTATGAGTAAAGGTATTATTTTTTGTTTTCATTAATATTTATAAAAAAAAAATTTTTACAGATACTATTTAAAATTAATGAATTAATAACGAAATTTCAATGTTGAATTATTTGCAAAAAGAAAAGTTTTTCAACTCTCCTAGTAATTCATGATTTTTCATGTCAAGGTGAGCATGGTAAAGCAAAAACTGGGCCCCCAGCCATGACAACAGTTTGCATCATATAAAAAAAGGTTTATAGATTCTTTGTATTGTTTTAGGTAGTGGCATCTGTGAAGGGTATAGAAGAGATGAACTCTACAATTTAAATGATGAGAATATAGACCAAAAGTTACAGACCAAAAGTTACGTTAGAAGGGTGTTTACTGTAATTGAAGAAAATTTCTTACAAACTTTCCGTCAGTATCGTAGCCTACAGCATTCTGAAAACCTCCTAGAAAAGAATTTTTTATTGGTAATAGAAAAATTAAATATATAAACCAAAGAGTGGGCATTCATTCAATAGGAGGAGCTCCCAGAAAAATAGCGGAGTTATTGAATTTGGGCAATCCTGAAAGATATACAGAGCATTATTTCAGGAGGACGTGACGGATATTAATGTATTGAAGCGTCACGGCGGCTGAAAGAGCATCTCTGTTGCGGAAAGATATGTAGAAGAGTCTTTGGAAAGCAAAATAAAGGTGGTCGAATGATCCAAGATGGGGAAACCTGTGCAGGTTCTTCATCTTTGTAAACCAAATATAAATCTAAGATTATATATCTGCTCCTTTAAACAATTTCAATAAGTCAAATTGCAGTATTACTGCTAATGCTTATAAGTAATTTCATTATAAATTGCATTCAAATACAATATTTGTTGAAAATTAACCCTGTGTTAGTTGAAATACTAAAATTCAGTTTCCGTCCGAGAAAATGACTTTCCCGGCCTAGTGATGTAATGTATCATTTCCCGGACTCAAACTGACATCGTAATGTAGTATATTACGATACAGTATAAAATAAAATAATGAATCGTTTCCGTAGAACACATCCTCCTATATAACGCTTGCTACGATTTCAACCATTTAAAAATAATCCACGTTTCGTCTATAAATACTATTTTTCCCAATTTTGAATGTTAATTTGGTGCATTTTTAAACTGTACAAGTTTACTCACTATTCAGGGCTTTTCATATTTTTCGGTTACTATTTTGAACCTAATCATTTTTGATAAAGCACCAAGTCCTATTTTAAATTTTCCGCTTTTTCAGTGCATTCTCCAGAATTGGAAAAGTCACGTTTTTTTTTCAGTTCATATAAATAAAATTGTCAATCGCATTACGAACTTCCATTTCCACACCTCTCAAATCGGCGATCTTTGACTTTTTCTTCTACACTTTTTCGTATTATTGGGGATTATATTATGGTTTTTATTCACAGTAAATTTTCTGTACAGATCTCAAACTGACTTCCAGTGGTTTCGCTACTGTTTCCGAAGCAAATCTGATTCGGCTTTTTATTCTTGGAATAATTCAAAAGACTTAGTAGTATTTTTTTGGCCCGAGTGTTTAGGAGACTAGTGAATAGATTTTTACTTTCCATTTTCCAAACTACAAAATTATCATCTATCATTCAAAATGGAGCCGGTAAGTCGAAAAGTTTCGAGGAGCTGAAAATTATGAATTTATCTAATTTTTGCTGTGGAAATCATGTATGTCCATCTCATTCATTACAAAGATTTTATTTCAAATGGTATTAAATGGAGATGCAACGAATAAATTGGTATGATTATGAATATAGCAAGCACAGCTCGGGCAGGTGCATTTCAATAAGGGTTCGAATTGATTTAGGGTCTGTTTATACTATTCTGATCACAAACATAGTTGGTCGAGCCCTATATAGTCACGTCTGTTAGCAAATCGATATGCTTCCACTGGAATATATTGCGTTTCCATAATTTCATTCTCGAACAAAAAACATCAGGATCTTCGATATTTTGCAAGATATATTTCGTTTTTTTCACATCTGTTTCCCAAAATATTCACAAGGTACATTGAAAACGTGCAGTGAACCCCTCATAATTCCTTAATTAACATCCTGTTGGATGTGCCTCAGTATATTCTAGTTGGACAGAGATTATGTATCAGTTTTAATACTTCCTAGGGATTACAGTTAGTTTCTCATTAGGCCTCATATTTGGGCTTGAATGAATATAACTACATAAAATTCAATGCTGTGGTAATGCTATACGGGGTGTCACAATCAAATATTCAGTTTCAACCGATATTGGGGGTTTTTACAAGCTCTTATTTAGTTTCACTTGTTAGTTCTTCGTTCGTTCGTTCGTTCCATCGTTCGTTCGTTCGTTCCATCGTTCGTTCGTTGGTCGTTGGTTCGTTGGTTCGTTCGTTCGTTCGTTCGTTCGTTCGTTCGTTCGTTCGTCCGTCCGTCCGTTCGTTCGTTCGTTCGTTCGTTCGTTCCATCGTTCGTTCGTTCGTTCGTTCGTTCGTTCGTTCGTTCGTTCGTTCGTTCGTTCGTTCGTTCGTTCGTTCGTTCGTTCGTTCGTTCGTTCGTTCGTTCGTTCGTTCGTTCGTTCGTTCGTTCGTTCGTTCGTTCGTTCGTTCGTTCGTTCGTTCGTTCGTTCGTTCGTTCGTTCGTTCGTTCGTTCGTTGGTTCGTTCGTTCGTTCGTTTGTTCGTTTGTTCGTTCGTTCGTTCGTTCGTTCGTTCGTTCGTTCGTTCGTTCGTTCGTTGTTCGTTCGTTCGTTCGTTCGTTCGTTCGTTCGTTCGTTCGTTCGTTCGTTCGTTCGTTCGTTCGTTCGTTCGTTCGTTCGTTCGTTCGTTCGTTCGTTCGTTCGTTCGTTCGTTCGTTCGTTCGTTCGTTCGTTCGTTCGTTCGTTCGTTCGTTCGTTCGTTCGTTCGTTCGTTCCTTCGTTCCTTCGTTCGTTGAGGTCAAATCTTGCAAGTGAATTTTAACCGACTTCTAGTCGTCCGATTAATTTGAAATTTGGCAGGTATTCATAACTCCGGTGACAATGCATTATAAAAATTTTGTAAGAGAAAAAACAAAATGGTTGCTCTAAGATGGCGGACGAGATTTGTAATTATGGTCCGATTTAATTCAAAATTGGTATGTGGGGTTTTCGAGGTCGGAGATCATGAATTTAAGATGGCGGACGAATTTGTGATTATGGTCCGATTCGATTCAAAATTGGTATGTGGGTCGGAAATTATGAAATGTTTGTCAAAATAAATAAATTCAAGACGGCGGCCCCCAGGAGTTTTGTGATTATAGTCCAATTGTATTCAAAATTAGTATTCGAGAGTTTTCGGGGTCGTAGACCATGAAATTTTTGTCAAAATTCATGAATTCAGGATGGCGACTTTGAGATGGCGGACGAGTTTTGTAATTATGAAACGATTCGATACAAAATTGGTATGTGGGGGTTTCCAGGGTCGGAGATCATGAATTTTTTGTCAAAATTGATAAATTCAAGATGGCGGCCCCAAGATGGCGGACGAACTTTGTGATTATAGTCCGATTCGATTCAAAATTGGTATGTGGGGGTTTTCGGGGTTTGGAAACCAAATAATTCAACAAAAAATAATTAAATCATTGTCAGCGATGACTTAAATTTATTTGATAAGTTTTAGTACACGGCTTAAATAAAAGCTTGTCTTTAAAAAGTTATTTTATTAGTTATTCATTATATTCATATCAACAGATTCTAGAATAGTTCAATCAATTCCAAACAAAAGTATATCCGTGTTCTGACATTTTGAAAACTACAAACATGATCATTCATCACTTGAGAGTAATAAATCTTGCTGAATGTTCCTCGAGATGCTTTCACTTAGAAACCAATTATACCCCAGTTGCAATACTTCCGGTCCGTAATTAGTTAACTCTTAATTAGAACCATGTCTATTCCGGCCAAAGTAAACGGAACAATGGGGAATTTTGTATCACGACTCGGACTTTCCTCAAATTGAATCGAGCTTTCAAACTGAGGTGACAAGGGGTTTCTCTGAGAAAGCTAATTTCCGGGATTTCCATTCAACTTGGTGGTGTTGATCATTGTTCGAATACGGTATAGATGGAAAGTTTGCTTGTTAGTAACGTGATAAATCATACTGAACAAAAATATAAAATTCGTATTGCGTGAGAAGCGTTGGAGTACAGTAAATTTAGTGCCTAGCATATCTAGCTAGTTATAGTTTTTTCAAGTACCTTCCTTCCCGAAAAAATTTCAATTCTTTTTTTCAAATATCATCATTCGAAATGAAAATATAACTTATACATTTGAGCGGAATCATCATTCGTGTAGAGAACCATACCAGGAAGAAAATAAATATTTCCACCTGAAATTCAGAAATATTAAATTTCAATATGGAACAGAGCCTGGGGTTGATTGTAAGCAATATTCAACGGGAATTAGTTTTTTATGAGGCTCTCATTCTGCATCCAGTAGTGCATTCAATTATTGATGTTTTGGCTTCATGAAACTTTGCGTGATGTTCACCGTGAAAGTCATGAAAACGTGGAAAAGTTAGAAAACAAAAGAAGGAAAACGATACAGCTCTTGGAGTTCATGAAATATCACTATCTAAGTATCAAGAAAAGTATATACATCGACTAAGGGTTGGGTTTGCCAAGAAGGGTAATTTATTTTATTCTATTCTATCATTTTATAATAGACTCAAAATTCGTTGTCAAAGTAACAGTTCATTCAAAATAGTGAAACCAAATAGTTTTTACTCACAGATGTCAATATCACCCACTCATTTATTTCAAAACTAATAATATACCCAATATGAATTATAACTAGAATAGCCTTCAACATGGAGTAGTAAGACCATGAAGATGATTTTCTTTGCTTTTTCAGAAAAGTAGGCCAACAGTACCCTTTTAGATACTCCTTTTTCATGGTATTCCATCTTTGTAACGCCATACTTTAGGCGCAATTTCTGCGGCAATAAACTGTTCACTGCATCTGCAGCTTCAATGTCTACATCTTCGGGCAAAGTATCTTCATCACTATTTCCGTTTTCTTCATTAAAATCGCACATTTTACCACGTTTATATTAGGTCGCTTTCGTGTCGGTCCGGTACAAATCTTTTTATTCAGATACGATATACAATTTGAGTGTTTCAAATAATTGTTTATATGATTCCACTTCAGAAAAAAAACAAGTGACCCACCTAAGCAATCTGTATGCTTGTGTTGTGGCATCACCTATTTTCCGAGTGGACTTGAGTGAAATCTGAATTTACAGAAGACAAAAGAAATGTAAAGCAAATAATTTACAAATAAACATTAGCAATAAAATGGTCATAATTCAATATCAGCAATCGATTTTAAAGTAACTTACCAATGAACTAGAGACTTGAAACTTCGGAAATGGCTCAGAACTGGCTGACAATACAATATTTTCTTAGCTGTCTGTTTTATTACGGACCACAAAACGTGAGGTTACAATCTCTCCATACCGGAGACGAGTGGACGGTGTTGATCTAGTGAACCCTTTTGCGATTCTCGACCTTGAAGCGGTGTGATTCCGGGTATCGTAGAATGCCACTTTCCATCGAATGAGTGAGATGGACTGAATTGGTTTATACTTTTATAGGGTACAGACAGAAAAAACGAATTTCTGCGAACTCCAATCGATTCAGAATGGCCGAATTAGTCTAGATTCCGAAAATATAGCATATGTAGTATCTCAATCCGACAAATTCGCCATGAATCCTGAAAAATCGAGATAACGGCGAGAGAAATCATAGATGGCGCACCGGACGACTTTGACATATGTCAAATGAAAAACCATCGGAGCGCAATCTGAAAATGACTTTTCTATACGTGAAAAACTCCGCTGAATCCAAAAAAGTGACCATATCGTCGATAGGACATGGAATAGAGAAGCTATTACCATCTAAACCTAAATCCGCGAAACTTTCGTGTCTGTCCGGTACAAATCTTGCAATCGATTTAAAACTAACTTCCCGATGGACTGAAGACTTGAAACTTCAGAAATAGCTCAGAACTGGATGACAATGCAAAATTAAGTCGGTTTCTTGTCTGTCCGTTTGTTCGTTTTCTTGCGGAGCACAAATCGTGGGGTTAGGATCACACAACCTCTCCATAGCAGAATGATCTATGAGTGATTAGGCACTAAATTCAACTGCCTTCCAAATATTCACTCAATATAACAACGAAATTAAGCAAAAATAAACCGTTTGTCGGTAATGATAATAATATTGAGAAGCAATCAATTTTAAACGTTTTTCCTGGTGAGCTAGATACTTGAAACTTTGAACATAGCCAGTACTGGAGACAAAAATTCTTTTTTTTTAAAAAAAAGAAATGAGAAAATTCTGATTAACTAGAGCCTTGAAATTTCAGACATAGCTTAGAACTGGATGACAATGCGATATAACTGGCTGTCTTTTCTGTCCGATTGTTCTTTGTCTGTAATAATAATAATAAGGAGCAATCGATTTGAAACTAAGTTGCCGATGAACTGAAATAATCCTGAAATTTGCCACATGTCTTTATAATAAACTCACCAAGATGTTCAGAATTTATTACAAAATTTCACACACATACATGATGCATGATGAATAGTTTACTGCAAATGATATGAAGTGATGTGTGAGTTTTCTCAACGACAACTACTCCCTACACTCCTTACTATTATTATATTGAATGTAATAGGGCTCTAATCACAAAACTCGCCGCCATATTGGAGCCGCCATCATTAATTCGTGGATTTTTACGAAAAAATAATTATCCCCCTACTCAAACACATATCAATTTTTACTGGAATAGGGCTAAAACCATAAAACTCGTCGCCATATTGGAGTGGCAATTTTGTTTTTTCCCTAGAAAAAAAATTACATAATGCAATGTCACCAGAAATATGAATTTGACGTTAATCGGACAACTTCGGTCAAAATTCACTTTAAAAATTTGAACTAAACATAGGTAAATAAAAGTTATAAATAAAATAATTGATAAAAAAAACAAGCTTTTATTCAAATACCCTAAAAAGTAAAGAATAATTGCTTTGGATGTGTGACGTAGGTTATTCCGTAAGTTATAGAATCAAGAGCTTGTCGCGCAAAGTTTTCATTTCGAATACAGATGCGACAAGCTTTTGAATCTATAACTCACTGAATAACGTACGTCGCACATCCAAAGCAATTATTTTGTACTTTTTAGGGTATTTGAATAAAAGCTTGTTTTTAAAAAGGTTTTTTATCAATTATTTTATTTTGAGCTTTTTAGTAAGTACCCCTAACACCCACATACCAATTTTGAATCGAATCGGACCATAATTAGATAGATAGATCTTTATTTAAATAGGATATCCTAATATACAAATCGGCTAAAAAAAGTTAAAGTAAGAGATATGTGGTACATATTGAAAAAATATACAATAAAATATATAACAAACATTAAATGAAATACATCAAAAAGCTGGTTTAAATAATAAATATCATATTTGTGCATTTGAAACAAATTTCTTTAGTTCATTTTTGAGAATGTTCAGAGATGGGCTACTTTCAATTATATTTGGTAATTTATTGAACTGATCGAAACCTTTGAAAATCAAAGAGTTCATGGTGTTTTTGTGAATTGATCTATTAATATATAAATTATTATTATTTCGAGTGGTGGTGAAGGTCATGATTGAAGACAATGTACTGTTTGAAATAACATGGCCCTAAATTGTTCAGTATTTTCTATACAAATATCATGGTGAAATAAAACAGTCTTTGGGAAATAGATTGCCAATTTAAAACATCGAGCATAATCTTAATAGGAGTATCCCTACCGCACTTCAAAATGATCCTCATACCACGATTCTGAAGTTTTTGGAGTTGAGACAATTTATTCGGATCGAACAGATATAGGATAGAGGAACAGTAGTCGAAGTGTGGCTGAACAATTGTCTTATAAACTGTGATTCTTGACTCAGTTGACAAATTATTGGCAATTCTAGAAAAAAAGAATGATTTCTTTGAAATTTTTTAATGAATATAATCAAAATGATTATCAAATGATAAAGTAATTACAAAACTCGTTCGCCATCTTGGATCCGCCATCTTGAATTTGTGAATTTTGAAAAAAAAATCATAATCTCCGACCCCCGAAAACCCCACATACCAATTTTGAATAGAATCAAACCATAATCACAGAAATCGTCGGACATCTTGAAGCCGCCATTTTGATTTTATGAATTTTGTTAGAAAAAATCCTACATACCAATTTTGAATCGATTCGGGCCATAAACATAAATCTCGTCCGCCATTTTTTTTTTCTAACAAATGCATAATGCATTGTCACGGGAACTAAGAAGCTACCTTTCTTCCAGAAATCAGTGTGTGAGGGTCGGTGACTCACTCAGTCGAAAAGAAAAAATTAGTTACGGTGTTCCACAAGGCAGCGTGTTAGGTCCACTATTATTCAACATCTACATTAATGGCCTGTTCTCACTCCGGAGTAGCGGAGAAATAACCGGATTTGCGGATGATACAGCTATTTTCTACGAAGCACACGACTGGGATGAGTTAAAATGAAAGCGCAAGAGGACTTCAACAAAATTAAAAAGTGGATGGATTATAAAAAATTAACGATAAATTTACAAAAAACTAATTATGTGCCATTTACATGCAACAAAATTAATACTCCGCCTTTTAGCACGCTTGAAGTGAAAACCAAAAACACCTCACTGACAATTATGCCCAAGACAAACATTAGGTATCTAGGGGTTATAATAGACACGCATCTCAGATGGGATTGTCACATAGACTACGTAATAAGAAAACTGCGAAGTATTTTGCACGTATTTAAATATCTGAAAAAATCTTTACCAGCACAGTACCTCAGAACTCTTTATTACGCACTAGTGGAGAGCCATTTACAATATGGTATAACAGCATGGGGTGGAGCTCTGAGAACCCATATCAACGCACTCGAGATTCTTCAAAAAAGATTTCTGAAACTGATATTGTCAAAATCACACAGATACCGTTCAAATAAGGCAATTATATTTTTATAAAGTCAATTTAAAATACCACCAAAACAGACACTCAGCCAAAATACCTATCCACACCTACTGCACACGAAAACGGCATCTTCACACAATCCCAGTTGTACATAAGTCGGTTTCAAAAAGATCTTATTCATACATGGCACCCAAGCTGTATAACTCGCTACCTGACACCGTCAAAACATGGAATGGCCTATTACCATTCAAAAAAGAATTAAAAAAACATATCTTCAAAAAAATTTTTAATTTTTTTTTTGCTATTCATCAACAAAATCTTAAAAAACACAACCCATTTTAACATGTACTCATTCTTGCTTATCATACTGTGAATTTTAATCTTTATTCTTTATGTTCTACAAATACCTAGTACAAATAAGTCCTACATGTCCTCTATACATATATGTATATGTCCTACTTATGTTTATTTCTCGAAACAAGTATTAATTTACTTATCGAGTATCATTTATTGATAAACTATATGAATCCTTAGAATAGATATAATCTAATTTTAAACATATTTCATTGATTTTATATTTATTATATCTTAAAACCATGTACCTTACTATTATTAATATTGTTAACAATAAATGAATTTATTTATAACTATGAACACCTACCAAATTTCACGTTAATCGAACAACTAGAAGTGAGTCAGATTTAACTTGCAAGATTTGATGACAAACATCGGGACAGGTGAAACTAAATAAAAGCTTGTAATTGTAAAAATGAACCCATTAATTTGCTTGTTTTCAATTTAACGATTACTTGATGATGTTAAGTAGGTTATTTATACATATGCAACTCATTTCATTGTTATATTGAGTGACTTTATGGAAGACAATACAATTTAGTGCACATTGACTCATCGATCATTCTCTTGGTGCTATGGAAAGGTTTTGCCATCTTAACCTCACTTTTCGCTCCGTAAACGTTCTACAAAAAATGAACAAACAGAAAAGAAAGCGAGTTAATATTGCATTGTCATCCAGTTCTGGGCTATGTCTGAAGTTTCAAGTCTCCAGTTGATCAATTGCAAGATTTGTACCCAACAAACAGACACGAAAACGAGCTAATATAAACGTGGAAAAAAAGGGTTGATATTGATTTTAGGATTCATTTTGGAAATAAAGCAGCTTTTACGTACAATATTTTCGAATCTCTCCTTGTATTGTGAGCAAAAAACATCACACGCCACATTCACTACAAGGCTATTCTCTTGAGATTCAAAGTCGAAATATAAAAAGTCGATCAGCATTCCAGTGGAGAATTCCATATCATTATGGAGGGACATTATCCTAACAATATTGGTATATTGTTGGGATAAAAGCGCTCATAATGGCTGAAGCAGAAAACATAACAAGCATTGGCTTCTTGCTGGAAAAATGCCAACGAATACGTAATTTGTGTTTCGTGAAGCTCTACCCAAGCATCGTTTTAATTCTAGAGGCGATATTCAATATTGGATTCATTGAAGCTCGATGGGAACATAATAATTAAAACAAGTATTCAGTGTTTGGGGGCTTTTCACGAAAAACAACAGCAATTGTGAGGCAGGCCATAAATAAACTTGTTCCGTAATATTTTTGCTATATTAGCATGGAAGTAGCTACTAGGGAGAGGGGCACTTCTCGAATTTTATTAGTTATTCTGGTTATACCCTCCAGTTATGCTAATGTCTGACCGGTGTGAAGTTGGCCACATACTCTAAGAAAAAAGTTAGGTCAATACATTTTCAGCTTTTACCAAAGGAATTACGCGAAAAAAATTGTTTAAATCAAGCAATTTAGTCACAATAATATCATCCCTTCTCCTTTGGGAGGGGGGGGGGGGTTTTTAAAAAATTTAAAGGAAATAAATCGAATGACATCCCCCTATAGGTTGTCAGGCCTTAGAGGGTGGAAAGGGGGGTAGTTTTTGGAAATAATTCAATAACTTTCCCAAATTGAAGAGTACCGCATTCTGCTTTCAGGATGTGTTTCATGAAGGAAAAATAAATCGAATGACATCTCCCCTATAGTTTGTCAGGCCTTCAGAGGGTAGTTTGGAAAATAATTAATTATTTCCCAAAAAAACAAAAAATTGAAGAGTACCGCATTCTGCTTTTAGGATGTGTTTCATGAAAGAAAAATTAATCGAATGACATTCCCCCTATAGTTTGTCAGGCCTTCAGAGGGTAGTTTCTGGAAAATAATTCAATTACTTTTCCCAAAAAAACAAAAAATTAAATAGTACCGCATTCTGCTTTCGGGATGTGTTTCATGAAAGAAAAATAAATCGAATGACATCCCCCCTATAGTTTGTCAGGCCTTCAGAGGGTGGAAAGGAGGGTAGTTTCTAGGAAATAATTCAATAACTTTCCCAAATTGAAGAGTACCGCATTCTACTTTTAGGATGTGTTCCATGAAGGAAACATAAATCGAATGGCATCCCCCCTATAGTTTGTCAGGCCTTCAGAGGGTGGACGGGAGGGTAGTTTCTAGGAAATAATTCAATAACTTTCCCAAATTAAAGAGTACCGCATTCTACTTTTAGGATGTGTTCCATGAAGGAAACATAAATCGAATGACATTCCCCCTATAGTTTGTCAGGCCTTCAGAGGGTAGTTTCTGGAAAATAATTCAATCACTTTCCCAAAAAAATTAAAAATCAAAGAGTACCGCATTCTGCTTTCAGGATGTGTTTCATGAAAGAAAAATATATCGAATGACATCCCCCCTGTAGTTTGTAAGGCCTTCAGAGGGTAGTAAGGAAATAATTCAATAACTAACAAACTACCTCCGTCTGAAGGACTGACAAAGTATAGGGGGGATGTCATTCGATTCATTTTTCCTTCATGAAACATATCCCAAAAGCAGAATGCGGTACTCTTTCATTTAGGAAAGTTATTGAATTATTTTCCAGAAACTACCCCCCTATCACCCTCTAAAGGCCTGACAAATGGTAAAAGGGGTGCGGTGAATGGGTGGGGGATATTATTGGGATTGAATGGTTCGATTTGTACAATTTTTTTCGCGTAATTTCTTTGGTAAAGGTTGAAAATGTGTTGACCTAACTTTTTTCTTAGAGTCTACCTGTGGATGTGGCTAACTTCACACCGGTCCAGGGACACTAGAAGGGAGTAACTTGCAACTTATTCAATTTTCATTGCAAAGCTCATTGTGTGCTCTATTACCCCAATAAAACATCTGGGAAATACTCTATTTCTACTCGACAAAGTTCATTTTCTATTTCAAATCAATTTCTTGCAGTGGAATAGGTTTACGTTCCTCCAGTTGAAAGTTCATCAGCGAATCGAGAGACCGAACAACTCCCGTGCCACATATTCTCTCCGAAATCCTATAAAAATTGTTTTTATGGCTTTTTATAGACTTAGTACCGGATCGATTTTCACGACCCTAATCCCGATATACAGGCGGACGGAGCGAAATTTAGTGCTGGAAAGTATCAACGGTATACGCTGGAATTGAATGTTTATGTTTTCAATCGATACGTTTTTCGATTACATTGTAATCCTTCGAATAAATAGAGCTTACGCCAGGTCGGATGTCGAGTCTCCCCTTCTCCCTTTTTGTGAAACCTTGTCGACAAATTCACGATGAGTTCTAGGGGAATTGGCTTTCATTCATCAGGTGAAATATAACCGATTTTTTTCACGGAATCTTTTTGTTTGGTATAGAAATTCGTGTTGGTAGTTTTGAAGACAAATTATAGTGAAATTGATTTTAAGCCACACTGTCGGTAAAAATTCAATGCTTCAAGAGTGGTTTGGGATACCACTATGATAGGTAAGGTTCCCGTTATCTCATTTCGTACACAAGTTTTCATTAACATTTCTGAGGGTTGGCAAAACAACTGAGATATCGATTGAAAACATTTTGTGCCTGAATTTATCAACGTAAAGTTGATGTTTATTGAGAAATGTTTCTTTAGTGCTTGGCGTGCTTTGAAATCGTGAAAAATGCGCATCGTCAATAGCAAACACTGAATAAGTGTTCTTCAGAATTGCTAACTTCCAAAGTTATTATAGAAAGCAATGATACCAATATTCAGAATACGGCTCCTGAGATCAGAGAGGGTTTAGAAGCAAGTTGGAATTTTTTGCCAGAGAAATCAAAGGTGTTACAAGAAGCGATATGATCTCTTTGTAAATGGGGTGTGTCGAAAAAGATATACAATGTTTAGAAGATGAACTTGTGCCTGGGAAAGGAAAGACACAGAAATCACTCTGATCGATTTATTCGATGATAAAATTCACATTACCCAGGTCGAACAATATTGACATGAGTTGCAGATGCATTTTTGAAAAATCAAACAATTGGATACAAACTTACTAAAAAAGGTACATTCTTCGTGTTGACTCTTGTGGGTTTTGTTATTCAATATTAGACCAGGGTCGATAATTTTTGAAACAAAAAAAAAATTATAGTAGAATGAAACTCATTGGAAAAGGAAGAGAATATAACAAAAATGAAAGGAAAAATAATTTACGGGCGATCTGAGGTCGGGAAGTGGAAGGGGGTGAGTGTTTAAGGGTAAAAACGGTTTATCTCCTATGGAAAAAAGTTAAATGGCAAAGTTGTAGGTAATAAAAAGATCTACAATTTTGGTATTCAAACTTTTTTCACATAATCTTGAAATTTATGTGACAAATAAGTTTTTGGTTTTTTATTTTTACCTTTTACAAAAAAAAAATTTTTTCACGAAATTTGGTGAAAACTTACTTTTTTATGTCCCAAACACACTGCATTTTTTTTTATTTGAAATATTTATTTTTCCACCTTATTTTGACTTAATATCGAAAAAGCACCTAATTTTCAATCAGAAATTCTCCCGTCAAAATATCAGGTTTTTAAAAAAAGTCGGTGGGCTTTTTGTTCGTTGAAATCTCTACTTTCTGTGGTGTGGAAAAAATATACATTACTATGGTAAATGTTCTCAGAAAATGCAAAGAAATAACAGGTAGTAAGCCCAGACCCTCCTAGCCCCTTCCCACTTCTCTATGAAATACCTTTTGATGGGCTAAAATTTTCCGTAGGTCTCTCAGGTATATAAGTTACCTTAAATTAGCAATAAATAGGCATATAATTTAAAGAAGATTCTACAACTTTCTCAAAATATTGTAGATGTCTTATTGAATTCGGATTCGAGTTTTTTTCGTTTCTTTGCATTTTCTGTCATAGTAATGTACTTTTTTTTATAACATCAGAAAGTAGAGATTTCAACGAACAAAAAGCCCACCGACTTTTCAAAAAAAAAATTGATATTTTGACGGGAGAATTTTCGATTGAAAATTAGGGTGCTTTTTCGGTATTAAGTCAAAATAAGGTGAAGAAATGAATATTTTGAATCAAAAAAATTACAGTGTGTTTGGAACATAAAAAGGGAGGTTTTCACTAAATTTCGTGGAAAAAAACAAATTGTTGTAGAAGATAAAAATAAAAAACCAAAAACTTGGTTATTTGAATTTTTCACATAAATTTTGGGGTTATGTGAAAGAAATTCAAATACAAAAGTAGATCTTTTTATTACCTACAACTTTGCCATTTAAGTTTTTTCCATAGGACTTGTAGTTTTGCCAGAAATCGAGATAAACCGTTTTTTACCCTTAAAAACTCACCCCCTTCCACTTCTCGACCTCAGATGGCCCGTAAATTATTTTTCCTTTCATTTTTGTTATATTCTGTTTTTTTCCCAATGGGTTTCATCCTACTATTATTTTTTTTCACTTTTTACCATTTTCAAAGGCTTCAGCACTGGTCTATATGGGTTTCAAATGTATGTGAAATATATTGAAGATAAATATTCTCTTTTAGTAATTATTATTGCTGATAGAGAGATATCGATTACTTTACCGTAAAAATAAAATATAAAAAAAATGCTATCAACTGTTCATCGTTCCATTAGTTCAATTATGAGCTTAGAATATTTCTGAGCTTTACTTCTGTGCAGTGCCGGTCCAAAGATAACCGACGAGGGTGAATTTAGTTGTTGATTTGCTCTATAGTTAAAGTATTTGGAGGAATTTGGATTTACAGTAAAGTGTGATTGCTAAAAAACTATTATGGCTATTTTTATTCAACATATATATTAAATCATACTGTATCGTTTACAAATGATTGATTGGAAATTATCTTCAAATACACACTTCAATTCAGTGGTTATTCTCTTCAATACCAAACAACGATTTAACGAAATCTTCGCCTAAAGTTTTTCTTTTACATTATCTGTCCATCAGGTCTTCATCCGATTACTTATAGTGAATTCATGAAGCCCTACTATGAATACTCTTGAGCCCTGATAAAAAAAAACCATGTTGGAACTTGGGCTAGTGGCTTAGTGGTACGAGTGTTAGACCAGTGTGAAGTTAGCAGCCACTTATCAGCAGTCATTTTCTCCCCAGCAGCCAAACGACCAGAGGCGGCGGTTATGAATGAAATACATTGATAATATAGTATTGAACAATTGGGAATGAGTTTCTCATCGCTACCGCATGCCGTCTTATAAGTGATGTTCATATACATTGCCTTAAAAGATATTTGAACCATTAATGAGCTTCCAGTTATAAATATTTAAAATTAAAAAAATGTTTTTTTCTGTTAAGGAAAAAAGTAGCCGCGTTCATAATTGGAAGAGAGTGTTTTATACACCAGGAGAGTACACTGTATGAACGACTTCGATTTGGGAGGTGTTTCTACCCTCAGGAAATCTTAAAAAATCACCCCTTGACGCTTCCCAAATCGAAGTCGTTCATTTTTTAAGATTTCCTGAGGGTAGAAACACCTCTTGACGCCTCCCAAATCGAAGTCGTTCATACAGTGTACTCTTCTGGTATATGAAACCCTCTCTGAGAAATATGAACGCAGCTATTTTTTCCTTCACAGAAAAATCTTTTTAAGATTTTATGGGGGTGAAACCACCCCTTGGACGCCTCCCAAATCGATGTCGTTCATACAGTGTACTCTTCTGGTATATAAAACCTTCTCTGAGGAATATAAACGCGGCAATTCATTTCCTTCACAGAAAAATCGATTTTTTAAAATTTAATGTGGGGTGGAACCACACCTTGGACGCCTCCCAAATCGAAGTCATGCATACGGTGTACTCTTCTGGTATATAAAACCCTCTCTCAGAAATATAAACGCGGCTATTTTTTTGCTTCACAGAAAAATCGTTTTTTTTAGATTTCATGAGGGTGGAACCACCCCTTGGACGCCTCCCAAATCGAAGTCATGCTTACGGTGTACTCTTCTGGTATTTAAACCACCCTCTAAAAAAATTAACGCGGCTATTTTTTTCCTTCACAGAAAAATCGATTTTTTAAGATTTCATGAGGGTGGAACCACCCCTTGGACGCCTACCAAATCGATGTCGTTCGTACAGTGTACTTTTCTGGTATATAAAACTCTCTCTGAGAAATATAAACGCGGCTATTTTATTCCTTCACAGAAAAATCGATTTTTCAAGATTTTATGAGGGTGGAACCACCCCTTGGACGCCTCCCAAATCGAAGTCGTTCATACAGTGTATTCTTCTGGTATATAAAACTCTCTCTAAGAAATATAAACGCGGCAATTTTTTTCCTTCACCGAAAAATCGATTTTCAAGTTTTCATGAGGGTGGAACCACCCCTTTGTCGCCTCCCAAATCGAAGTCGTTCATACAGAGTGTACTCTCCTGGTGTATGAAACACTCTCTTCCAATTATGAACGCGGTTATTTTTGTCCTTCACAGAAAAAAACCTTTTTTTAATTTTAAATATTTTAGAGTATAACTGGAAGCTCATTAATGGTTCCAGTATCTTTTAAGGCAATGTATATGAACGTCATATGTAAGACGACATGCGGAAGCGATGAGAAACTCATTCCCAATTGTTCAATACTACATTCAATGTATTTTATTTATAACCGCCGCCACTGGTCGTTTGGCTGCTGGGGAGAAAATGACGGCTGAAAAGTGGCTGCTAACTTCACACTGGTGAGTGCTAGTATGTACCCGCTGTTTCCACCCGACACCGATTCAACTCCCACGATCTGTAAAAAATTTCTCAAAGCCCCAAGAATGGTTTCGGAACCCACTATAAAAGGTAAGGCACCCTCGTACAAGTTTTCATTATTTTCTGAGGGTTAGTAAAAAAACTAAGAAAGCGGTTAAAAACAATTTTACAACATTTTTTTTTACAATTTCGTTTTCCTGATGAGAGATCTCTTCTGTACGACCATGTGTTCAATGTATATTTACGCAAAACTGTTATGGTGCATTTATTCCTCAATCAAGGAACAATACAAACACATCAACTGATTGGTTTGTAGGTTTTATTGAAGTAATAATGTTGCCTTTATGATTGAAAAAACGTATGAAAATATGATGAGAATGGAAAGCAGTTTGGAAATACATTCGTTCCTGTTAGCTTAATAACTGAAATGTATTTTCGTATTACATTTCTTGGAGCAGTTTATGATGACGAACAAACATCATAGAAAAATTATATCAAGCAGAAAAATAGAATGTTTGCAAGAAATGTAAATTTCTGACAAAGTATTCTACCTCACAACTACAGAGACATAATTATTTGAATTAGGTGAAATATTTATGCATCAATTATTAATTGCATGCGCCCCACATTTTTCGTTTCGTTTCGTTTTTCATAGCTATTAAAAAATTAAATCACAAATTTTCCGGACAATATGTATGGTGTTATGAATCTGTATGGGGCTGGGAGAAATTATTTAATACTTTTCAGTCCGTTTTAAAAACGTTTTTTTATTCAAATACTTATTCATACCCTCGACCTATTGGGCGAAATGCCGTGATATCCCAATTTTCGACTTCTGAATTACTTCCACATTTTTCTTCATATTGATAAATCTGACGTAAATATTACATTAAGGCCCGGTATTTTCACCTCCGGTTATACTAGGAATAAATTAACCAATGGTTAGAATATGCTTTATTTTAACGTTTATTGAGAAAAAAAGCACATTCTAACCATTGGTTAATTTATTCCTAGTTTAACCGGAGGTGAAAATACCGGGCCTAAGGGTGGGATTATAAAACTATTTCGACAGATAACTAGAAGTTAACTTGTGGATGACGTCACATGTTATAGTTAACTTCAAAATGTAGCAGTTAACTTTATCGGGTGGAACGGGTGTCGGTTAAAGTAAATTTTGTAGCAAATGGTGGTTTTCGATCGTCGACAATTCTCCTGCTCCTGTCAATATTGCATATGAGTCATATAACCTCAATTTTATTGTTTTGATTTTTTGTTTTCGCAAAATGTTTGCAAACGATATCCACGTTATTTTTGAGGAACTCTCAACCGATGATGAAGAAGATGCTGTGAATATTGTTGAAGCCCCTCGGCGACAAAGGTTATTTAGGAATCGGTTAGACCATTTCACCTTGTGGAACGAAACATAATTTAAAAACCGATTTCGACCATCAAGAGAGTATGTACGCTTGTTAATGGGGCATATTGAAGCAAATTTACAAAGACCAACTAATAGGTCAGTATTTCTAGTACATATTTTGATTATTGTAGAATTATAAATATTTTTATTTTTAGAAATCATCCTCTATCGCCAGAAACACAAGTGTTGATTACACTCAGATTTTATGCAACTGGTTCATTCTTGGTAGTTGCTGGAGATTTTGGGGGTATTCACAAGTCAACTGCTAGCATTGTTATCAGAAAGGCCACAGGGGAAATTGCATTGTTATCGTCGAATGTTCGAATTAAAAATAAAACTAACAGAAACAGTTTTTTTATTTCATTTCAAACAAACAAGATGGTGTGAAAATGTGTCCTTATCACCTAGATAAACATATAGTCTTTTTCCATACTGTATGAATAATCTTCGGTATGTCGAATAATATCTCTTTTTTCTCTTCTTAAGTCTTTTTTATGTTTCTTCTCAACTCTCTTCGAAGGTTCTCTTTTTCACTTTTTTTCTTGGCCACACACACAATAGTCAACAGAATATTCACCAGGTGAACCAGAATTTTATTGAATGTCAACAATCACAAGAGATTCGACAAGTTTTAAGTGTACAATGGCTAAAATCATATAAACATTAATGTTTCGAAAAGTAAACAATGTGTCATCACCTAGATATACATTTATAGCCACCCTTTTTCCATACTGTATGAATAATTTTCGGTATGTTGAATAATCTCTCTTTTTTCCCTTCTTAACTCTATTTTCTTTCCTCACAACTCTCTTTGAAGGTTCTCTTTTTCACTTTTATCTTGCCCACAGACGATACAGGAGGATTTTGGCAAGGGACTGGATTCTTCTTCAAGAGCCCATCGTCTGTCTAAAAACTCGTTCAATCCTAGATTAGTCTGCACCAGAACTACGTTAATTTTCTCATGGAAAATGATGAAAACTTATTCCAGTTCAACGGGATCGTTTTGCCAAGAGAAAAATTGTAGGTTACCCTTTTCCTTCTTCTTCTTTTTTTTATTTAAAAAATGGTACTTTTATAAAACTGGACATTTTGAAGCTCAAGTTAACTTGACTGATAAAATTAAAGTTAACTTCAAAACATATTTATAATACCGGCCCTAAATCTACTCTCGCCAAATTAATCGGAATGACGAAAATTCAACCTATGCTCTTTGTTGGGTTGGGCTTATGAAAAAAGTAAATGGAAACAGGAATTAGAAATAATTTGCAGGAGCGTTCATAATATATTGTTCTTGTTTTCGTATTCCTCATCCTTGTTTCCTGTTTTCGTCTTATTTCGTATTCTTCTCGTTTTATTATCCCACCGGCGTCACCAAATGTTCTGTTACTGTTGCTGGGTCCCTTTTTGAACACCCAACAGTTGAATCGTTCATTTAAAATGCAGTACAAAATACTCCCTGAACTAATAACATTTCTGAAAATAATTAATGGTCTAATTAATTCACAACTGCTTATTTTGAATATAAAATGATTCTGATTTGTTGAAAATATGAACAGGATGTTCATAAAATCTTTTTATCATTATCCAATTGAGAATGTTTCCCTTTTCAAAATGATTCTTTTCGAAAGTCACTTCGAAACGGGGAACTGGATCTCCCTTATATAGTATTTGGAAGAACCCATAAATAATTGAACAAACTCAAATTGGAAAAAAGGAAACAAAACCTTTGTGGCTCTTCCCATCACGTTTGAGATGCAAGGAGTAGGACGAAATGTTGTCCACTTCACTATATACCGGGTGATTCTCTAAGGTGGCTCACAGCTATAACTTTTTTATTATTGAAGATACAAAAACGAACTTTGGGGGTTGCGTATTATAGTTCAATTCAAATTTTTTGACATATTTACTTGGTTTGCCGTACCTCCGGTTTGATCGGAAATGACCCCAACTTTCGATTTTTAGATGGGACATCCTATATATTTTCACTTATTTCGATCGAGAATGACATTCTAAATCCAACAACACCTCACTTGTCAATATTTGACAAATAAAGTCATTTTTATTCCAATTTTTATTGTTCGATCTAGGATGCCATGGATTGTGTAAATCGCTTCATTCTTGATCAAGTAACATATGAAACATACGATTTTGAGGCTTATGACTCAACAGTCGTTTCAAGAACTATTTAAAAGTCGCAAATATGAATTTTTCCAGTTAACTTGATTTTTTCAAATGGAAAGGGGGTGGCTCGTCAGCTTTTTGTGAAAGATTATTTTCTTACCAATAATTTGATACCACACACTTTCACTTTATTTTCACTATTTTTCTGAATAATTGCAAGAAGCGATCATACTTATTCGGTATACTATGCACTAAGTCCTGTTATTCTAGTTATCGTGAAAACAATTGAAGCTGTTGCTAGGACTACCTAAAAAAAATATTTGTTGCATAGTTTATAATTTGATATGGAAAATTATACTAGAAACGAGAAAATTGACATGTTGCTAATTTACGGAGAAGCAAAAAAGAATGCTACTGATGCAGCTCGAATTTATGCTCAGAGATTCCCTAATCTTCGCCATCCCACTCGGTATTATTCTCCAGAACTGGAAAGGAAAATGCGAAATGAACCGGAAAAAAATGTCAATAACTTCATCGTCAGTGAAGAAAAAGAAGTAGACGTGTTGGCTTATGTTGAAGTGAATTGTACGGCGTCAATTCGCCAAATTGTTTCTGAGTATGATATAAGTTATTCGTCCGTTTGGAGAATTCTTCACAAATATAATTATCGATCATTCAAGTACCGACTACACCAACATCTTTACGATAACGACCACAACCGAAGATTAACTTATCGCAACTGGTTTTTGACTAAATACAGAGGAGATGTACGTTTTCCATTTGAAATTATTTATTCAGATGAAACTCGGTTCACCAACTTAAGTCTGTTCAATCGGAATAATAAAAGGTACTGGTTTCAGTTTTATTCAGTTCAGTATAAGTATCGTACAAATATTTTTACAATAAATTGTCAATGGTTTATGCCATAGATGAAGGAAAGAGATAAGCACCTAAAATGTTGTTTTGTGACATGTCTCTCTAATGAATAGACAAATATGTTATAATACTGCCTATGTTATAATACTGCCTATGTTATAATACTGCCTATGTTATAATTTAAATTGCCTATGTTATACTGCCTATGTTATAATATATAATATATAATACTGCCTATGTTATAATAATGGTAAATTTACATCTGATGCAAGAAGGAAATTTTCAAGAGCGATTTGGTTTCAATTGCTGGATGGATATTATCGGAGGAAAACTTTTGGGGCCAAAAATATCTACAGTTCTCTAGAAATCAAATTAATGATATTGAAGATTTGCCACTGGCTAACCAAGTTGATATCTATTTTCAACAAGAAAGGTGGATTGTCACTTATGGACCTATTCAGTGGCCTGCGAGGTACATTCCTAAGATGTCATATTTTTTCATAATGTATTATTTCTTTTTCATATTCTAGATCACCAGATCTTACTCCGCTAGATTTATTTCTCTGGGAACAATAAAAAATTATGTGTATTTTTTTTTTTTTATGTTCTGGTTCCCACGAAAAGGGATATCCTGTAATGTTCAGAGAACATCGTGGGAACCTAGGGAAAGAAGGTAGGAGTTGGTGTTCTCTTAAATTTCTGAAGGTTGTATGCCTCGGGGAACACCTCCCTAGGCAATGAGTTCCAAAGCCTCGCTGTTCGTTGGATGAAAGAGTCTTTGGAAAGTGATGTTCTGCAGGTCTCCAAAGTGACCACGAAGGGGTGTGATGACTGAACTTGACGGGTTGATCTCGACGAGACTGCCAAAGCAGGAACGATTGTTGATATTTCAGAAGAGCATCGCCCATGAAAATATCTATAAAATAGAGACAAATCGCCAACTTTTCTACGGTGTTCCAGACAAGTGAGCGAGTTTGTAAGCGAGGCATCACCGACGAGACGAATTGCCCTTTTTTGGACAGAATCCAATAGCCTCAGGATATGTTTAGGTGCCGCACTCCAAATATGGGAACAGTATTCCAGGACAGGTCGGATCTGTGCCTTATAGATCATAAGCAGCTGACTGGGGGTGAAATAGCTCTTGGCACGAAACAGAAAACCAAGTTTTGGGATGCACTTTTGGCAATGGACCTCACGTGATTTTCCCAGGAAAGGTTATTGCTGATAGTAATACCAAGCATCGATATGGATGGCTTCAGTGGTATGGTTACTCCTGACAAAGTTATGTTAGGCACAGTGAGATCGGTTTTTCTAGAGAGAAGACATGCTTGTGTTTTGTTTGCATTGAATTCTACCAAGTTATTAGATCCCCATTCGAGAATTGTTGCTAAGTCCATATTTATATTATTAACATTTCTTCCTCGTTCATTTCTGGTTTCACGGGCTGATATAGGGGCCCTGGAAGAGAAATCGGTATGGAGGGTACTATCATCGGCAAAGCTGTGTACTGGACATGAAGTTGCTTTCAACAGGTCGTTGATGTGAAGTAGAAATAGTGTTGGTGCGAGAATGGATCCTTGCGGAACACCAGCATTTATGAGTAGAGTGTCAGATGAAACTCCATCGACCACTACATGGAGAGACCTGTTTGAGAGAAAACTAGCAAGCAGAGAACACAGCTGAGGGGGCAAGCCATAAGACGGAAGCTTGGCGAGGAGTCCCTGGTGCCAAACTCGTTCGAACGCCTTGGAGATATCTAATGCCACAGCTAAAGTTTCTCCATATTTTTCAATAGATAGCTGCCATATATGTGAGACGTAAGCGAGCAGGTCACCAGTTGATCTCTGATGGCGGAAGCCATATTGCCTAGCGTTGACAATTCCTGAGTCTTCCAGATATTTCATGAGCTCGATGTTGATGGCTTTTTCCATGACCTTTGAAATAATAGATAGCAGTGCGATAGGTCTGTAGTTGTAGTTGTAGTTGCCTTTTTTAGGGACTGGCTGTACTCTTGCAATTTTCCAATTGGACGGAAATACCCCCAAATTGTAAGAGTGGTTGAACAACTTGCAAAGAACAGGTATTAGTTCGGGGGCACATTTCTTGAGAACAATCGGCGGGATTCCGTCAGATCCACAGGCTTTGTTGGTGTTGAGACCCAGCAAAATCTTTCTGATAGTACGTTGGCGAAAGGTGATCTCGGGCATGTGACTGTCAATAGGTGTAATGTTCGGGGGTTGTTTTCCCGATGAATCCAGAGTGGAATTTCCAGCAAATAGGTGCGCAAATATATTGGCTTTTTCCTGGGCAGTCGTTGCTAGTGTTCCATTTTCTTTGGTTAGAGGAGGAAATGAGCTGGAAGTGAAGTTTCTTCCCACAGCTTTGGCGAAAGACCAAAATGAACGGGATCCGTTAGGACATTCAGCATGTTTTGATCTTATTTTGGCATTGTGGGCATCTTTTGAGCATTCTATTGTCTCTTTGCATATGCCTCTAGCCTCGACATATGCTGCTCTGGTCTCAGGGCCAGGATTTATTAGCCATCGATGGTATGCTGCCTGTTTGGAAGCCACAGCTCTAGAGCAGTTTCTGTTAAACCAGGTCTTATCGGATGATGTTCTTCTTTCGGTATTCGGTATGTAAGTTTGCATCCCCAACATGATGATTTCAGAAATTGTCTCAGCACATCGTGTTGGATCTACTGAAGAGAAACAAACTCTCTTCCATGGAAACGCTGAGAAAAACATACGAAGACCTTCCCAGTCGGCCGAATTGTAATGCCACATGAGACGGGGTGGTATTGTGCAGTTCGATGGTAAATGGAAAGAGCATGTTGTGGAGATGAGGGTGTGGTCAGAGTTTCCAAGTGGGGCACAAACTTCTATTCTATACGGGTCAGGATTGGTGGTGAGGAAAAGATCTAGTGTATTGGCAGACTGGTTGTTGACATCAGGATGCGGGTTGGTAGCTCGACCAGTTGTTCTAGACCATGAGTGATGGCGAAGGCCTCGGCTTGACGACCTGCATCATCTGTTTTGTTAGAGAATTTGAGCCAGGCAGCGTTATGTACATTAAAGTCTCCCATGATTATGGTTTCAGCTGTTGGATGGTTCTCCTGAATGTAGTCCAGTTTGAGTGATAAAAACTCGAAGAGGTCGTTATATGAAGGTTCATTAGGTGATAGGTAAAGGCAGCAGAGGAACTTAGTCAGTTTGGTATCAGATAGCTTGAACCACATCACATCAAAGTCTTTCGGTTCCAAACTCTCTTCACGCTGGCATGAAAGGTTAGCCTTGGCGTAAAGGCAGACTCCACCTTTGAACCTGAATCGAGAATGGAGTTCGTAACCAGGACAAAGCATATGGACCTTGTTGGTGGACGAGTTTACTTGTGTTTCTGTTAGAGCCAGAATATCCGGTTTTTCCGTCTGTAGGTGATGGTGGACGTCATTAATGTTCTTGTTGAGTCCGCGGATGTTGCAAAAATTAATTTTTAATGTTGAGTCCCCTCGAGTACCTCTCGCCCGGAAATCCGAATGGAGAGGTATTTTACTTCCGGAGTGTTTTACTCTAGGAGACTTCATCATTATTACTATCAGGATGCACCTGAAAATAAAGGAGGAATTGGGGAAAAGGAAAGAGGGAGACCGGAAAGTATCGACCGAACACTGAAACATGGAATGATCCATTTCACAGCACACAAAGTCGATATGGTGGTATTTCACCGGGCGATGAGACCATCTTCCACCTACGGTTATCCTTTTAGTCGCCTCTTACGACAGGCAGGATTTACCATGGGGCTATTCTAAAGCCGACCCCATACGACAAGAACCCCATAAAACAGCAACAGCTAGTCGTGAAGAACTGGAGTATAAAGTAAGGGTGGCATTCCAGAACATCACTGCGGAACAGCTAATCAATGTGGTGAGCGCAACAATTGAAAAAGTTGAACTTTGCCGTGATCAAGGAGAAGATCATTTTGAAAATTTAGAACCTGAATGGGCTAATTTGCGACTTTTAAATAATTCTTGAAGCGACTGTGAAGTCATAAGCACCAAAGTCGTATTTTTCCCATGTACTTGATCAAGAATGAAGCGATTTACACGATCCATGGCATTCTAGATCGAAAATTAAAATTTGAAAAAAAAATACTTTATTTGTCAAATATTGACAAGAGAGGTGTTGTTGGATTTATAGTGTCATTCTCGATCGAAATAAGTGAAAATATATAAGATGTCCCATTTAAAAAGTTGGGGTCAAACCGGAAGTACGGCAAAGCAAGTAAATATGTAAAAAAAAAATTGAACTATAATACACAACCCCCACCTTGAAGAATCACCCGGTATACCACAAAGCAACCTAAGCCCCTTCACAATGACAGTCCAAATTAAGTGTATACATTGTGCGGAGTGAGCACATCCAATGAACGGGAAGAAATACTCCCTTAATTAAGACATTTACATTTCAATGGGAGTCATTTTTAACGTTATCCTGACGCTTTCTCTTTAACATTTCTCATAATTACCGACATTAATAATTTCTTGTGAGAACTTCAGAATAATGCCGGCAAGCAACGAACAAAAAGTCGACTTTCGGGAACTTCTCGAAGTTAGTTTCGGTGGGAGTTGCTCCTCTATCGTTTGCACGTCAGGCTGATTCGCCAGGAGTACACAAAGGTTGTTGGGATTGTTCAGACGAGATTTCGGATGAAGATGCAATCTCTATTTGTTGTTTTTGTACAATCAATTCACGATTCTGAACAATTATTCATCTTTATTTTCCGTGTTGATCTTCCCGCTTTCATTTCTGATACAAAGTCATCTCCGATTGAAATATATTCTACCAGTTCACCGGGTGACCACAAATTTTGTTATGAAGTCAAAATAACGCATAGTTTGAAAAGAGCATTTTTCAAAAGCATCTGCAGGGAGGATCGAAAGTAATAAGTAACATTAGAGGGATTGCAGGGTGTTGGACAAAAAAACGATTCTACGTCTTCGCTAACGTTCGCGAGTATATTTCTCGCTTCTTCAGAGCTATAATATAAATAAAAGGAGTTTTGTTAGTTCACGAGTACATTGGAACAATGCAATTATAGTTCCGTACGTAAAGAAAGTCGTAATCAATCGTACAAAGTACTTCGTTGAAGTTGTTCGATATATCATTATAACTATTTTATTTTTATTTTATGTAAGTGATTACTTATTCTGCACACAGCCATTAGGCTTTGCAGATTCCTTTTGCTTATTTGCTACTTTGTATATGTACCTTGTCAATTATTGTGCGAATAAACGTTATTATTATTATTATTATATGCATTGTTGCAAGTCGTCGTTCAACATATGTCAATGGATCTATTGTTAAAAGTCATAATCTAATATATAAAATGGTTCAAAAAGGAACGTTCTGCTTAACAATTGGCATTCAAGTGTGATTAAAAAAATCATTTTAGATCATTATTTACACAATTGCCAATATAGAGCCCACTATTATTCACAACACAGGATTTTAGTTTTTCTCTTTCTCTAGTACTATAAAGTTATGTGACATAAGTTTATTGTTTTCTATTTTATTTAATCATCTAAACCTTACTCTACTAGAGCATGGGGAAATTAAAATATTTGGCATCAAAACCGATTAATGAATAAAGTTACCACCGATATAAATTCATTAGCGTCCGATAAACTTGTCAGGCAAAACTTCAAAATACCCATCATCATGGCCATCTCAGTTTACCATTCCTATGCAACACTAACAACAGCCTACTATGATGTCCCTCACATGGGTATGTCACCAATTGAAATCTATGTTCATATAGTTTTAGCATAAAATTACCGAGACTTGAATTAAAATTCCGTCATTATTTCTGTTGCGAATTTTTTAAGAAAAAGTTTTTGGGATGATTTATGCTCTAGGAAGATTACGAGTGAAAATTTTTCGAAATACTTTCAACACTAAAATATATTTAATAGAACATCTAGGCATTTCTATGATATTTTAGCAATGCTCAGTGTGTATCAGTTGAATATTTCTTCTTACAGCTGAAAACTCACCTATCAATTCTCGAATGAAAAATAGGGAAAATTAATTGAATTTCATCGTTCTCAACTTTTTTGCTTCAGGATATCCAAAATTTGCACGATAATTAGGTTTTGGTCATTCGACAATTATTTTGATACTAATATTTCTGAGATTCGACTGTTGTAAATTTACTATGAGAAAACTAAAAGCGCGGCAGTTTTTTGTATTCACGACAAATTTACGAAATTATTCGAAAATATTGGCCTAGGTTTTATCGATTCTTGAGCAAGTGGCTTTGCTAACTAAACGATATTTGCCCAATAGATAAGAGGGAAAATTGACATTACACATAAATTACAGAAAAAACTTTTTATCAAAAAATTGAACCGACGAAATACGGAACTGAAGAGTAAAAAATAAAATAAACCTTCTTAGTCTCAATAACTAAGCTCCTAAACTAATGTAAGTACTAATTTTGAGTCGACGCCAAACAAACAAGCAAATGAATTAAATAAGGCTTAAAATGATGGCATCGAGTTGGGCGGTGACATTCTGATAATTTTTTTGAAGTAATTTGATGATCTTCGTTGATTGTTCATTTGGCGCCTACTCAAAATCAGTTACTTACATTAGTTTAGGAGCTTAGTTATTGAGACTAAGAAGGTTTATTTTATTTTTTACTTTTTAGTTCCGTATTTCGTCGGTTTAATTTTTTGTTAAAAAGTTTTTATTTTTCAATTTTTTGTGGCTGAAATCTACTTATTACTAACTACTTGTTTTTTGATTACTTCCAAAATACTTACTCACCCACCTTACTTCAACTATTACCAGTTAAATAATATGAATATCTACTTTTACTATTTGTTGTAATATAAATTATTTTTGTTCTGGTTAGTTTATTTCATTACTTTGTATATCATTCCATCCTCTCATAGAATATAATGATTGTGACGGATGTAGGAGAACAAAAATAATGACACTAGCGATCTGTCATTGTCAACTACATATGTGTGCCAATGTTCACAAGTGAAAAATCAATTATCCCCTATTTTTCTACCCGAAAGGATGAATAATTCCATTCGAAATCCAAACTACAACTATGAGGTATACCCTATGAGGTATACCCTATGAGGTATACCCTATGAGGTATACCCTATGAGGTATACCCTATAAGGTATATCCTATCTGATAAAAAAAGAATCATCGAAATCGAAGATCCCAGTACAAAGTTATGCCTGATAGAATCGGTTAACGGACCAGAATTCAGAGGGTGAGTGATCAATATCCTTCATTTTGCTACCCTTAGGGGTGGATTTCATCTTTTAAATTCAAATGGGACCAACTTCGAAGTACACCCTTTCCACTGAGAATTATCGGAATCGGACGTCTCAGTAAAAAGTTATGCGTGATCATACATAAAAAAAATATACGCGTCGACTAGAGAACCTCCTCCTTTTTGGTTTCGTCGGTTAAAAAATTATAATGACTAGTATTTGAAATGATTTGGGAAAATAATTTCTTAAAAGTGCCAATTATTGTATAAGTATTATTTTGCTTGGGTATCATGAGCATTTATCTCGTTTCCAAATATACGAATTCAAGACAAAAAATCACCATTTCCCAATATCTGGTTGTCTGCGTTATTCTTCTCGAATTTAATGAACATCCCGAAAAACCATCAAGTAGATTGGAATCTAAAGACGATTTGGTATCCGCTCTGGCGACGGGTTGTTTCGCGGCCTCTAGATCGATAAAAAATTACAGCCCCGCTAATAGCCGAGGAATGACCCGTTAGCCAATGGAAACGTTCGGGAAAATGGGAAAACTGTATAATGTTCGGAAGAGACGGAGAAAATATATGCGGGAATTGATTATTTTTTGACGACTTCGGTACAAGGCGAAATGAGGAACGGGAACATGTAACAATGGGGAAGTTATTGGGGATGGTTTTGAGGCGTAGATTGAGATTAAGTGAGTTTGAGAAGGAATAATTCATATATTGATAGATTTATTCAATCTCAGAATAGATCAAATAAAAGAATGGACACGCGTGAATGTTACATGTTGAAAAGGGAAACATTCTCAATTGAATATTGAATAGAAATATTTTTCTGTGAATTGAAAAATCCACGATAAAAATTAAGTTATTTTTTGTGAATGTCTAACAGAAAACAACTACATGTTTATAATTAAAACTCATGAAAATAACTCTTTAGTAACACAAATAAACTAATTAATAAAAAACCTTCGTAAAGACAAGCTTTTATTCAAATGCACTAAAAAGTAAAAAATAATTCATAATCTCCGACCCCGAAAACCCCTACAAACCAATTTTGAATAGAATCGGACCATAAACACAGAGATCATCGGCCATCTTGGAGCCGCCATTCTGATTTCAAAAATTTTGAAGAAAAATTCATAATTTTCGACCCTGAAAACTCCCACATACCAATTTTGAATCGAATCGGACCATAAACCTAAATCTCGTCCGCCATCTCGGAATGCCATTTTGTTTTTTCTGTAACAAAAATTCCATGAGCCGCCATTTAAATTTCATACATTTTTACAAAAAATTCATAATCTCCGATTCCAAAAACCCCCACATACAAATTCTGAATAGAATCGGACCATAATCACAAAACTCCTCCGCCATTTTGGAGCCGCCATCTTGAATTTATAAATTTTGACAAAAATTCATAATTTCCAACCCCGAAAACCCCTTCATACCAATTTTGAATCGAATCGGACCATAATCACAAAACTTGTCCGCCATCTAGAAGTCGCCATCTTGAATTTTCCAATTTTTACAAAAAATTCCCAATCTCCATCTCCGAAAACCCCCACATACCAATTTTGAATCGAATCGTAACATAATCACAAAACTCGTCCGACATCTTGGAGCCGCCATTTTGTTTTTTCTCTAACAAAAATGTTATATTGCATTGTCACCGGAATTATGAACACCTGCCAAATTTCAGCTCAATCGGATGTCAGCAAGTGAAAACAAGGATGGCCCAAATGGAAATCAACCAATGGAAAAAGGAAGAGAATGTACTCCGTAGGGCTTTGGAAAAATATAAAATTTGCTTCTAGCGAAAAGTTATAAACATCTGGAGGTTTAATCTCGCTCATAAATAGATAAGCATGCTTTATAATTTTAAAATTGTTGTATCATAGCTGGTAGATATACTCTTTCGAGAAAAGGCAAACTAGCACATATTCGCATTTCAACATGCAAATAATGTTAGTCTTTTACAAATATACGAAATTCGAGACAACTAAAATTTATTTGTGCACAGAACTTCATATTCATCAGTAAGTAACTCACATTTCATGTTGATGTCTGATAATGTAAACAATAAGCTGAGCTACTGAAAGTTCGTTAATGAATAGTAAGAGAAGGAAGTCATGTACTCATTTCAGAAAATTACTATTTTGGTTTTTTATTCAAGTTATACTTCTTCTAGCGCGTTTAATTGAGAAAAATCCACGGTAATATTTTTTATCGTGAATCCATATCCGATTTTATGAAAAATGGTAAGGAATTTGTGGCATTGCAGACAAATTTCTGAATTCCAGAAAAAAACATCTTCGAGCAGGATTCGAACCCACGATCTTAAGATTACTAGTCGTATGCTCTACCAACTGAGCTATCGAAGACCCTGGATTTTGCCATAATTTTAATGTTAGTTGTTGAAACATGGAAAGAGAAAATTTTAAATGTAAAATCTACGTGTGTTGTCAATGGTCATAATTTTTTTTTCTGGGATTTAAAAATTTGTCTGCCATGCCTCAAAGTTCTTACTATTTTCAATAAAATCACAGACATTAAAAAGTATCACTCTTGTAATTAGATTTGGCAAAAATAATCTCGTTTTCAGTGGCCAGAGATCAGAGCCGCCTGAAGCCGGCGATAGGTAAAATCTGTTCTTGATGACCATTGACAACACACGTAGATTTTACATTTCATATTTTCACTTTCCATGTTTCTACAACTAACATTAAAATTCTGGGAAAATCCAGGGTCTTCGATAGCTCAGTTGGTAGAGTCGTATACTAGTAATATTAAGATCGTAGGTTCGAATCCTGCTCGATTTTTTTTTTTTTCTGGAAGTTAGAAATTGGTCTGCAGAGCCACAAATTCCTTACTATTTTCTATATATTCACAGACATTAAAAATTATCACCCTGTTTATATTTTCAAACAAATCGACCCGTTTATTATTGGACAACTCACATAGTTATTCGAAATTCCTATGATATCCCTTCTGGAATCATCATCCGGTACACTCAATCATAAAAATGCGGGCAAATAAAAAAATATTGAACGAAACGAAAACTCTTCAGCTCAGTTGGCTCGCCGGCCCAATAACGTCTCATTTGAAATTCAGATTTGGGAAATCATCGAATTAATGAAATAAAAACTCACCTCTCTGCTGCGCTCTCTTCTTTCGGCCAGGGCAACTGAAAAAGAAATGGAATTCAGTGAGAAAAGTCCAGTGAAAAACAGGTTATAGCGTTCCTAATGGTAAAAGTGGTTGTTTTCTCTCTGCAGGGGAAATTAAGGAAAAGCGCCTGGAAGCTTGATAATTGCCGAAATGGAAGTAAGTAAAATAATGGATTTGTTTCGTGTCTAGATCAACACAAAATTACCTCACGTTCACGAAATTAAACCTATTTTACACGAGTGCGCGTCACAAAGGAGGGTAATGTGTTTATCATGTACGTATGTTTGTTCCTTTGTCTCTAGAGACCAAACGCGTGGCCGATTTTGATGATTCTTACGTCAATCGAATTGAGACATATCAGTAATCAAAATTCAATATGGCGACAAACAGACGCCATATTGTAAAAAATCCTAACTAAAAAGTATAAAATAAAAAAAGTTAATTTAAAAATAAAAAACCCGACGGCGTAAAAAGTATTTATTGTTAAATAAACTTTGATAACTTTTATACAAAAAAAAAATAAGCTTACCTTACCAACATATATTTATATAACGACCTCAAACAAAGTATACGCAGCGTATTTTTTTTTCTTTGTTAATATAAGTGTAAATTGTATTAAATACGAAAATACTACGTTTTTTTTATTGACAAGATATCGAAAACATGTATCGAGAAAATGTGTTTGGAATCCCACGAGGACCCCCATATACCAATTTTGAATCAGATTGAAAAAAAAAACATTTTTATTCCTCTACCCGTACTAAGAAACAGCATACATTCTTGTTTTATCTGGAAACAGCTTTAATAACCTAAATCACATAAGTTTGGGTCAAAACTTATCAAATATTTGTGGAATAGACATTTTGCGGCAGATTAATTATGAAAACACGATTTAGTCATGCTCTGTATATTGATGCACATGAGTTTATTCAATATTCTCAACCCGTAAATAAAATATTCTCAACCCGTAAATAAAATTTTAGGTGGATGTGGAAAAATAAAAAAAAACTCAATAAACAAACAAGGTACAAATTTTCAATATTCTACATGACCACTTTCGCGCTCCATACATAGAATTGTTCTGGAAAACATTTTTCAACATAGTTCTGTTGATCAGTGCTGCACAATTCCATATACAAGTTGAAAAGGGAAACATTTTAATCGTGGATTTTTCAATTCACAGAAAAATCTTTCTATCAATATTCAATTGAGAATGTTTCCCTTTTCAACATGAATACCCCACAAGAGGTTATCTCGACGATGGAAGATAGTGACAAAAGTTTATCTTTCAGTCGCAGATGATTCCACATCTGATTTTATGAACATCCTGTTTATATTTTCAACAAATCAATCCATATACAAATTTCTAAATGTTCTACATTTATGAACATTGCTTTTCAGGTAACCCCATAAAAATAAATCACACGGCTCAGGTCTGGAGACCTAGCAGGACAAGGATTACCTGAATATCGACCTATCCACTGCTCATCAAACTAATTGTTCAACCTCTCTCGCACTTCATTCGTAGAATGAATAGAAGCCCCATCTTGTTGAAAGAATAAACGAACTCGCTCTTGAAATGGTAGGTTGTCGATAAATGTAGATATCTCGGTACGTAAAAAGTTTAAATACCGTTCGCCATTTAAATTTTGCCTAAAAAAGAAGGGACCTACAATTCGCTCATTCAAAATTCCACACCATACATTCACTTTGAAACTATATTGGTCCTTAGCTTCAATAATGAAATTAGGATTATGATCTGCCCACCATCTACAATTTTGAGAATTGTAGAATCGTAGTCCCTAATGCCTCAGCTTGAAGAAATTAGAAGAATGTATACAATTTGTTACTGCACCGAAATACAAAAATGATATGTCATTTTTTTCCTGAATGTATGTTCTAGAGAGACATGTAGGTGGCCCATAGGGGTTAAATTTGAAGAAAAAATTATTGTTGATCAAAATGTGATGTGACTGAATTGGTTCTTCAATAAGTGACACAAAAAATAATTTTTCAGAAAAAATTATGTTTCTCTGTTTCATTGTGAATAGCCTTGACCAAATATCATTTATCCACGAGGTAAAATAACAAAACTATTTTAATTTAATTGTTTCAAAAAAATTATATTTGACATAAGGTTTGGACTTGTTTTGACTTGTTGAACTTGAATATGTAAAAATATACAGGGTGTTTCATTTGAAAAAACAAAGTTGCTGGCATTTACCAGAAAAACCGGAAATCCGCCATATTGGATTTCAATGTGATCAAATCCGAAATGGTTGCTTATACAGTGTGACCCATTTAAAATGGAACCACCCCTGTAAAATACGCATTTTTCAGTCATTCTCAAAAGATTTTTTTTTGAAAATAGAGCATCAAAAACTGTATCTTGACACAAATTTTCATAACTTTAGTTTCATTTTCAAGGCACTTTATGGTTTTTTTTCTTCGTTAAAAACGGCAAAAGTGTATTAGGCAATTTTTGTTTTGAAATTTGACTACATCACTGGATTCGTAATCGTTATAAATGAAAACCATGAGAATTTCATGAAAAACTATTGGTTAACAACGAAGTTACAACAACTTAAATTTTGGAAACAAACTATTTGATATTAATTTTCATGTAGATTATAGACATATTTAAAAGCTGGCAACACTGCCGATACAAAGTAGAACACCAGTGAATTTGTACAGCGAAAATCCGAAGTCAATAGCTTATTCCGTTTTACAGTTATAACTCCTGAAAGTATGGTAATGTGAGCGATTTCTGGTGGAAACGATTTTGTAATAAAAATCTAACTACGCCACTGGATTTGTGAATTATATCCCCTTAAAATCATTCATTCAAACTTAGGTTATAAGTGTATTCGAAAATAACAGAAAATTAAAAATTCATTTTCAAGTTATGCAGTTTTCAATAGCCGATAAAAACGAAATGAACCGAATCAAGTTTTAAAGTATCAAAATTATCTATTCAATAATAAAACAGAAAGCAGGACAAAAAAATGTTCCTTTTTTATTCCGCAAAACTCAACTGAAACAAGCTTTTAGAGAAGGTATCAATAATTTGAGGAAATCTGAACTAATACATTGGGCATAGGTATTGTACTAAATCAATAGTAGGCTGTGATTTAGTACACTACAAATCGCTCACATTACCATACTTTCAGTAGTTATAACTGTTGAACGGAATGAGCTATTGACTTCGGATTTTCACTGTACAAATTCACTTGTGCTCTACTTTGTATCGGCAGTGTTGCCAGATTTCAAATATGTCCAAAATTAAAGTTGTTGTAACTTCGTTGTTAACCAATATTTTTTTATGAAATTTTAATGGTTTCCATTTATAACGACTACGAATCCAGTGGTTTAGTCAAATTTGGAAAAAAAACATGCCTAATAAACTCTTGCCGTTTTTGACAAAGAAAAAAACCATAGAGTGCCTTGGAAATGAAACTAAAGTTATGAAAATTTGTGCTTAATATTAAAAAAAATTTTTTTGAGATTGACTGAAAAATGCGTATTCTACAGGGGTGGTTCCATTTTAAATGGGTCACACTGTATAACTGTACCAGAAGAATCCGTTCACGAATGCAGAAGTTACAGGGGTGGCCCGATATCCTGTATAGCAATAAGGACTAAAAAGATAAGAATAATAAAAATAGTTTTTGACCAAAAAATTGTTTCTTGTGTAAAAGAAGCGTGAGGTGCTTGACATCAGTTATCTTAATCATTATGAAAAATAAAGAGCACCCCACGCTTTATTTTACATAAGAGAACATTTTTTGGTCAATGACTTTATTCTTATTATTTTCAACATTTTAGTCCCTATTGCTATATAAGCGTGTTTTTTTTTAGATTTTTCAAACTATAATTTAATTTTTTTGAGAATGTTTATCGACAGATCAATGTCTATGAAATTACAAAACGCCTTTTTTGCCACATCTAGATTTATTTCCTTTATATATTATTATTTTCTCATCAATCATAAACTACCACACATACCTAGGTATATTACAGCTGTGAAATATAACTGCTATTTTGAATTAATTATCCACCTCCCTTGCCATTTTGAATCACTGTATTTGTTCAGATTAAACATTCTACTGGTTTCGAAATATATTCCATTCGATGGCAAACGCCCAAAAAGGCAAAAAGGACAACTGACAAACGAGTTACACCGTTACAGCCGATATAAAAGGGTCAAGGATCATTGCCTCTCGGGCAGCAGAATTGAACTATTCTAATTACTACCTTAATCGAGTTCGTTACTGGATAATCGACTGATTCACAGTCAGGACCGAGGCGGGAAAGTTTGCCAGCCACCTAAAACGACAAAGGTATTTCATTTTTAACACCGTAGCCTTCATCCGTAAAAGTACTGTTTCAGTAATTTCAGTAAAGTAATTTACTACAAATTAACGACAAAAATAATAGTACTTTCGTTGATGTTGAATGGGGATTTAACTCTTTCATAATTTGATGAATGTAATCTGGAAATAATTATTCAGTGTTGTACCCATTACAAATGTGATATACTCCTGCTGTATAAAAGCGATATTTGGGAACAAACAGTGATTTAAATTAGTTGAATGGTTGAAGTAGTAATCCAGTTTAGAAATAGAAGTCATCATGTAGTTTCAAGAGTTGTTAAAATCAGTCGGTCGACAGTCACAGCTACTTCATCATTAAGTTAAGAGCACTCAGCCAAATCATTTCAATCTGTGCGGGTTCATATTATATTTCTTAAAATGTAGTTCAGAAAAAGAAGGCGATCATATCACTAAAAAAGAATTAAGAAAGGAAAATTTGTGTCTGTGATATATAATGTAAAAGAGAGTTGGCGGCGTGCAGACAAGAATTTTTTCATTCTAGAAAAAGATATCCTCGGGCAGAGATCGAACCCTCGACCTCATGATTACCAGTCAAGTGCTCTCTCAACTGAGCTACCGAAGACGTACGTTCGCATTTAATGTTAGTGTGTTTTCTGAAAGTAATGAAGTGGAAGAGAACTCATTCACTATCAAATGATCATCAAGATCCAATTTACCTTTCAATTTGCGATTTTCAGCAGGGCTCAGGTGTGGATCTCCGACCATTCAACTTAATTAAGCTGTATTTGAAAATTAACAAATTCGAAATTATTTGCTATCACACTGCTTCTACTCGGCGGGGGAGTATTTGGAGGCTAATGTGTGTTCATGGGAAACTACGACGCATTAACAATAAATAAATAACCACCGAATGCCATTGGGGACCACTCTTCACCAACCTAATTTAAAAAAAAAGTTTTATTTTAAAACGTACTTAGTGTCGTTTTTATGTCTATGTCTATTTTAACATTCACCATAGATGCTTACTGCTCTGTTTTGACTTACCACAAATGGATTTAATTTTTTCTGTAATGTGGCTGAATAAATGGATATATAAATATATAAATAAGCAAGGAAATTTTGTGTCTGTGATATATAATGTCAAAGAGAGTTGGCGGCGTGTAGACAAGAATTTGTAAACTTTAAATGATCATTTGATAGCAAATGAGTTCCCTTCCACCTCATCACTTTCCTAAAACACACTAACATTAAATTCTAGAAAGCGATATCCCTTCGCAGATGCGGACGTACGTCTTCGGTAGCTCAGTTGGGAGAGCACTTGACTGGTAATCATGAGGTCGTGGGTTCGATCCCTGCCCGAGGATATATTTTTCTAGAATTTGAAAATTCTTGCCTAAAGTCAATCATCCAATAATGGAAGTCGGTGGTAATTAAGTTTTTTCAAATCGTTGTATAACAAATACAATTCTTGAGTTATTGTATTACTCAAGAATTTAATGAACGTTTCAGAAAGTTTACCTAATTAACAACTAATGCAAAGTTAAACGAAAAATAATAAACGGAAGTGCGGATTAAATAAAATATAAAGGTATAAAAATATAGCGTGAGGTGACACTAATCAAACTAATAGTTCCCGTGTGCAGAGATCCTTGAAGGCAGACGTAAACAAACATGTATTTCAAGTTAGGGTTTTGTTGTAATTATATTTGGCAATTAACATAGTTCACTGATGAACTATATCTTTATTCGTGACAATAGAAAATGTCAGATGTGTTGTAACTATAATATGGATTTCTATTGGCAAGTCACATGTATCAGTGATTCAATTATTTAAATGATAAGTGCAAAAATTAATGCATTCTTCTTTAGGTTGAGGGAAAGTATCACAGATGGAAAACCGACCAATCAATCACTATACGAGTGTGGAAATGAGTAAATTAGCTGTTTAAATTAACCAGAATTAATTCTTCATGCGTCGAATATTAATTGTATAACAATATTTCATGCAGTATCCCATCGAGTCACATCTTTCGAGGCATGAAACATTGTTTATATTTTAAAGTATACGAATTTCATTTCACGGAGTGAGAGAAACGCAATATTCAAAATTACGAGAAAACTCGGTCGCTAGGCGGACGCAAGAATAATTTGGAAATGCCCGTTTGCGTGAATTATGAGGTTATTAGCGTTATCTCTTTCGTTCTCTGCTTGTAAAGTAGATTTTCACGACAAACCATCCATATCGGGCTATTTGGATTTTTTCTGGTTAGTAAAATGGAAATTGTTCCTTTACAATTCAGTTCCTCTGTATTGATTTTTCAGGAAATGAGAGGAATTTTGATGAATACCACTACTTGAAAATCTAGAAGATCAGCTAAAAACTAATAGTTTAATTATTTTATGTGTTGTAAAATGTATTCTTGACAATTGGTTTGAATAATGTAGCAAGGTTTGCCCAATTTAATTTTTTTTCACTTGAATATATTTTATGTGCATCAAAGTAATGGAGTTTTTCTTTATTCGTTCGGTGGGGTGAAGAATAATCAAGTTTGGAATAATAAAAAATTGTTATTTGTTAGTTCCACCAAAATAACATTTAACGTTACTTGGGAGACCCATTTGATTATATTAGCGTTTTTGGTAATATAATAAGAATTGGACTGTTTTTCTCACAATGCTAACTTTGATATTTTCAGCAAAATCTGTGGAACCAGCAATCACATAATCCTAAAAAATATTTTTGAAATCCTGGCCCTTTTGCCAAATATTTCTTGAATGTGTTTCAGAGTTTCAATTATTGACAAGGATTTCAAACAAATTCAATAATATAGGAAAAGAGTAAGACTAACGCTGCTGGAAGATCGTAGTAATACGAATACCGTACGCTACTGCCTGTTGTTATGTCTAGCTGCCCATAAGGATCTCAAGGATGTTGCGTGATCGACTAGTTGACGTCATGCCGAACAATCGATAAACAGTCGACGAGAATATATTTGAAAATTATAAAAAAATATTTTTTTTATAAATTTTATTTTTAACTTTTTAGTTCTGTTTTCAATAACAACTAATAAAAGCTTGTTTATAAATTGTTTTTTTCGTTTATTTATATTTTAGTATTTATGATGAATTTTGACAAAAAAATCATAATTTCCGACCCCGAAACCCCTAAATACCAATTTTTAATAGAATCGGACCATAATCACAAAAATTGTCCGCCATATTGGGGCCGCCATTTTGTTTTTTCCCCAGCACAAATTCCATAATGCATTGTCACCGGAATTATGTACACCTGCCAAATTTCAAATCAATCGGACGACTAGAAATGGGTCAAACGTAACTCGCAAGATTTGATTACAGACAGATACACAGACAGACAGACACCAGGACAGGTGAAACTAAGAATGAAAGCTTGTAAAAAAAATCTTCGACCCCAAAAACTCCCACATACCAATTTTGAATAGACTCGGACCATAATCACAAAACTCTTTCGCCATTCTGGAGCCGCCATATTGAATTTTTGAATTTTGACAAAAAAATCGTAATCTGCGACCACGAAAACCCCTATATACCAATTTTGAATAGAATCAGAACCTAATCACAAAAATTGTCCGCCATATTGGAGCCGCCATTTTGTTTTTTTTTCCTAACAAAAATGTCATAATGCATTTTCACCGGAATTATGTACACCTGCCAAATTTCAAATCAATCGAACGATTAAAAGTGGGTCAAATTTAACTTACAAGATTCGATTACCAACACACAGACATCAAGGCCGTACTGAGGGGGGGGGGTTAAACCTTCTCCTTCCCCCGAAATCTGTGAAATATATCCGGAATAAGGTGAAAAAAAAATGTATGTGTGTATTAAAATTTGGTAAAATGTAAATGTACATTGCATTATTTACTTTAGAACCGATCCCTCTCCCCCGAAATGTTTCTCTGGACAGACAGACACCGAGACAGGTGAAACTTGTAACAAATAAGAAGAGAAGCAAAGAAAATTTGCAAGGGAAAGAAAAGGGCCCACGTAGACAAATAACCTCCTAACAGGAAACTGAAAGGAGCAGAGAACATGACTCAAAAAAACCCTTTTGTCGGAAAAACCATGAAGGAGTTTATATTGCGATGTAGAGGAGCTAAATATGTTTCCCAAAGTGATACTACGGGGAAAAAAGAAGGTCATAAGGCATATGAGTTGGAGGAAGAGCAAGATAATCTGGAAGTACACCCAGAAAGAAAGAAGTAGAAGACTATATAAAACAACTAAAAAATAATAATATTGCCGAATGGAATAATATACCTGCGGAAATGGACGACGATAAAGAAGATTTAGGAGAAAGGGATTATGTCAGAGTTTTATTACAATATCAAATTTCAACTTTTCATGTCGACATCCGGCCAATTTTCTTCAGTTCAATGCGAAGTTGGGAAGTAATTGTTCCAAAAAAGTCAGCACTTGGAATATCAAAACCATAAGAAATATCCGAATATTTGACAAATCTCAGAACATAATTTGAATCAACCCCCAAACTCAGTAGTTCTTGATGAAATATTATTTTGTGTTGAAAAGGGAAACATTCTCAATTGAATATTGATAGAAATATTTTTCTGTGAATTGAAAAATCCACGATTAAAATGAAGTTATTTCACGCTTCCACGATCATCAGGAAGACCGGAAGAAATGGGAAACTCATGATCGTGGAAGCGTGAAATAGATTTTCGTCGACAAAAATGTATTGAGTACTCTCTTTTGGAAAACATTCTTCTTTGCCTCATTCATCTTTATGAGTTCTTAATTAAGACTGGAATAGAAAATCAAATAACTATCTGAATGAAAATGCAAATTTTCAATTTCAGATTTTTTCTTTTGAGTTAGGGCCTTTTCAGAATATCTATCAGATGTAGTTCAATGTCCAGCGTGGCTTTAGCCGGGGAAGTAGTTGTTTTCTGTTAGACATTCACAAAAAATAACTTCATTTTGATCGTGGATTTTTCAATTCACAGAAAAATATTTCTATCAATATTCAATTGAGAATGTTTCCCTTTTCAACATGAATACCCCACAAGAGGTTATCTGGACGATGGAAGATAGTGACTAAAGTTTATGTTTCAGTCGCAGCTGATTCAACATCTGGTTTTATGAACATCCTGTTTATATTTTCAACAAATCAATTATTTTGTGTGTTCAATACAAACAGCAATGAGCGCACGTCTTCAAATCTAAAGACACCACAAAATTCCTTCGGTTTCTCCTTTCGATTTCCCTGGAGCAAACCGGAGCAGCCTACGAGAACTAGGACGATGGCAATTAGTGTTCTATGGCGAGAGGATATCTTGAACAATGCAAGCATCAGAGGACAAAGAGTGACTCTTTCTCCCCCACAGACGCTTGTTTCTGTCAGCAGGGACAAGGAGACTTCTTCCTTGTAATTTAAGGGCTAGTAAGTCAGCCCGATTACACCAGTGGGCGGAATACATTTCGAGGCGGACGCTAAATTCTTTACGGGGTGATTTGTCGGAATGGGACAGCGAATTACGGGGAGTAATTGAGTTGGATGATTCGAATGCAAAATTAAATATAAATTAATTCAAGTTCAATTCGTCTCTTGTTGAAACCGACTTGGTAGTGATTTGAATTTCGCCCAGTATGAAAGTATACTATGTACTTGTGAAACGATACCCTAAGTAAAGGAACAAAATGAAAGTTTATATAAATGTGAGAAAAAAAACGTGTGTGGTCGGGGGACCCCCATCAGGAACTAAGTTCCTTTACTCCTTTCATCATTTCAGTATTACTTCCTATATTTTGATGTGTTGGACATTTTTTCTGCATTATTTCCTCACTTTGAGAAAGTTTGGGTTTTTCTTCACTTTTGTCGTTATTCGGAAACTGTGGTGAACAGAGTTTCTTCTGGACAGAGGTTTTTCACCGACGTTTTCCTTACCCCCCTTTCCATTCCCCACATTTTGATGGGTTACACTCACCACTTTCTTTTCGTTTTCCGTTTCACTTAGTGTTTTTGAAATTTGTGCCTGGCTCTTCAGTGTCTTCATTAGGTTTAATATTACTATTCTTTACACTTTCACTATGTTTAGAAATGTAATCATTGCGTTTTTGTGTTTTTCGGCTTCACTTGGGAGAAAATGATACGCTATATCGCATCTATTTAGGAGTTATCGGCTTCTAGTACCGAACAGCTGGCGATTTCGCTGTTTTCCGATGTTAGTTTTGCCAACACACTGTTTTTATCAGTTTCGGTGGTTTGGTTTGGTGAAATAATGTCTCTTTCACGGTTTCTGTCACTGGGTGATCAATTGTGGCTTTTTGTTTCCAATTTATCCCCGCTTATGTTGCGATCTGCACCTCCATTGGGGGGTCATTTATTGAACTTTTCCAGCAATTCAGTTGTGGTTGTTTGTGTCCTTTCACTTTTTACAAGCGAAATTGTTTTCACTTTCGTGGGTTTTGAAATCCTAACCTCACTTTTTCACTCTGGCGAACCAATACGGTCGAAATTCCCATACTCTGCGGCTAGTAAGGGTCACAATGGCCTGCAGTTTTACAATGGCCAAATATCGTGTTTGAAACACAATTTTCAGTCTTTTTAGGCATTTAGATCACTTTCAGCAAACTTTTTATTGTTTTTAAGTTAACGACGGAGTTTATAATTCACTTTCTCAACACTTTGGGGTTTATACGGCACTTAAAACTACTGAATTCAACGAAAGTCGTGGAGCACATTGAAGCTCTACCAACCATAAAATACTTAAAAAACTGAGGCTTTCTAAGATGCTGAAAAAGGTATATTTGAATTCAGATATCAAATCACTATATGTAGTGAGTTCAAAATCCCTTATTCCATCAATTTTGCATTTCCTATTTCCTATATCAAATCAAATCAAATCAAAATATACTTTATTGTCCGAAGAATGGATTCTTATTGACAAAGCATTTATAAATATAAAACTACAAAACTGGTATGCGTATGAGTGTTGATAAAAACTCAAATCGTCAGGTACATCATAAAAACTAGTACATCATAAAACATCTAGACATCAAAACATAACTTGATCACGTCATAAGTGTAAAATATAGATATAGATATTAGAGTCCTAAAATATAGCATGCCATAGAAATAGAAGTAAAAGTAGAATACGATACATATAGCTTAATATACAAGTGAACAATTAAAATGGTTGAATCAAATCAATATCTTGAACAACCAACATATTTTTGTCCGAGGGAGAAATAATTTTCATAGACATAGTCATTATAGTAACTAATAGAAAAACATACAAACATAAAATATAATACTAGATTTTTAACGTGTGTAGCATGGAAAGGATTGATGCTAAAATAGCCACAGTAATGAAAAAGTGATTGGTAAACAACAATAAATATGTTTAAATTTATAGTAAAAATAGTTACAATTAGACAAAAGCGAAGAAAACAAAACAAAAATAAATGAACATATGAATGTATGAGATTAAGCTAAGTTCGAACAATTCCAATCCGTGTCAAGATACTCTTGAACACTGTAGTATGGTTCTTTGATGAGAAGTCTTTTCACAGATCTCCTGAATAGAATAGGAGAGATAATATTTCTGGTGGTAGCCGGAAGATGATTATATAATATCAGAGCATTATAAATGAGTGACTTTTTTGTTAAAGTCGATGAAGGAATGGGAAGTCTGAGATTGTTATTTTGGCGGGTAGAACTAACAACCGTATCATATGACGATTTGTTGCTGTGGACTAAACATACAGTCTCAAGAATAAATAGTGTTGGAAGGGTAAGGATTTTGAGTTCAAAGAAAAGAGGTTTACATGAAACTCTAGGTCCAACATTGAGTAGGTATCGAACGGCCCGTTTCTGTAGGATGAAGATAGAATGGAAATTGTGATCATTGCAGATTCCCCAGAAGGGTAATCCGTATCTAATGTGAGACTCAATCAATGCATGGTATACTACCTTTGCAGTGGCCGCACCACCTTCATTAGACACTACCCGCACGGCATAACAACCAGAGGCTAATTTAGTTCTCAATTTTTCACATGACTTTCAAAATTCAGTTTATCATCTAACTGAATACCAAGAAACTTGGTATTATTTTTTTGTTCAATGAACATGTCAGTACCCATTTGAATCTCTGGTAGATACACTTGATCGATAAGAGGCTGGTTTTATTTATGTTAAACGAAAGCAAATTCGAGTCACACCACCCCTTTACAGCTGAAATATCCTTGACAATTTTTGTGTGCAGGTTCTTTACTTCAATATCGTGCCAGAGGATCGTTGTGTCGTCCGCAAAAATAGTAAATTTTCCGTCAATCTTCAGATTAGCTATATCATTGAAATAAAGTAAAAACAGGATAGGTCCCAATACAGAGCCCTGTGGTACGCCATGACTAACCGAACCAGTATCAGACAACGTATCAGTTCTCACAATTTGGGTACGCCCTCCCAGGTAAGATTCCATCCAACTGAGGCTTAGATTTCTGAACCCATAGCGTTGGAGTTTGCGCAACAGGATTTCGTGATTTACACAATCAAAAGCTTTTGAAAGGTCACAAAATACTTTTGAAAGGTCACAAAATATAGGAATTGAATGCGTTGACAGTTAATTCTTACAGGACCAAGTGTAGTGTAGCATGGGAGGGGGCATAACGCTTTTTTCCTACGTTACATTTTCTACTTGAAAAAACAGATACTGACAGAGCTTATCACAAACACATACAAATAAAAATATATTGATATATGAGCACAAGTAATTGGTGAGTTGATCAGATCATCGGTTAATATATTATGAAATATAGCTTGTTCAATGCCGAGGATTCATATTTTCAGTTTTTTTTTTTTAAGGAACTTTGTAGTCAATTTTTTTCACGTCATCCGGTGGAAGATTGAGCAAGCGGGGGGCAAAATGTAAAAAAAGCATCTTCGACCAATCGACTTTTGTGCTCTTTGTAAAATTCGATTACTCCCAGTGATCAAAGTGATGTATGTTTTATTAATGGCTGCAAATTGGAGTAGGGTTTTACAGAATAGTTGTCTTGTATCGAATAATTTGGATTCGGCATACAGTCTTTCAGTCGGGTAAGTTTTTGGTTTGCGTAATATAATTTTAATGAACCACTTTTTAAGGATTTCTAAGGTTTTAGGTAGACCTTCTGGTCGCCTCCCAAACCGATAATGCCGAAGTGAATGATAGATTCCACTATAGCATGGTATAAGGCGTTTGAATTTCTATACGACATTTTTAACGTACGAATTCCGTAATATATAATGAAATAAGTTCTGCCAGAAAAATTGTGTCAACTTGATATTCACAAAGCATATCAAGCACCACCCAAATGGTCGTTAATATGCTCTGTGATTTTCAAGTTGGCAGAATTCTTCTGAAGTGACTTATGTCAATACTGATTTTTTCGTGGGTAAATTTCTACCTTTAATCCACCCTGTAAATAAACGGGATTCATATGGCGATTTCCAAGTTGTCAATTTTGATTTTTTCGGAGGCAGATTCTTAACCTTCTTCCCATTTGCAAATTAATGAGATTGATACAGAAGGTCATTTGGATGATTCACGATATGCTCTAGAATTACAAGTTTCTGGCGGCACTTATGCCAATTTAATTTCTCTTCAGGGTTAATTTTCACCTTTCACCCCCTTCGCAAATGATACAGATGGTAGATTTGGTGATGTTAGACGAATTTCAATTTGGCAGTGAATTTCTGGGCTAATATACTAGATACCCAAATGAGAATATTCATGTATCTATTGTGTTGTGTATTTTAAATAAATTTAAAGCTACACAAATGCTGCCAAATCTGTCCAGAGAAATGAAATCCCGAACAACTATATGTATTGAACGTCAGGGTAATAGATAATTACAAAGTTTCGATAAGTTATTAAATTTTTTGGTTTATAATTATTTCAACTGCTAATTTTATTATAAAGTTTAAAATTTGTTAGTTCTTGTTATGTCAAAAACTAAATACATTTTTGGATCTAATGAAAAATTCAAATTAAAATTGTGTAGGTACATGGTCCTTTATTAATAATAAACAGTATTGGGTTTATATTGTCCTGAATATATTTCAGTGACCTCTTATGAAGCAGCTGAACATATGGCAAATTCACAGATTTAAAATTTTCTCCGAATAAAATAGAAATATTTACAAAATATTATTTAAAATATGGCTGTTGAGTTTCTTTGTCAGAAATGTATTTTTCCAAATTTATTTTTTTGTATGGCAAAAAATGTATTTCAAAACTTGTACATAACATGATCTGAACAACTTTTCCGAATAACATTTTTTGATATTTTTTCAAATAAGTGTGTTTTGATACATAATTTAAAAAAAAAATAATTTCTCGCCAAACACGAAAAGACGAACGGCACTGTACTACGTCTTTTGGGGTTTCTTCTGATGCAGAAGCGATTGCACGTATCGATATTTGTCAAAATTTAATGATAAAAGAATTTCCCATATGATGCCGGTCACTGTTTATTCATTCATATGAAGTTTTTTTTCTCAAAATGGACCTAAGAATAATATCCTTTTGAATATTAGCATGTTATTAAGAAACACCCTCTAATTGAAACTAGTGAAAAACCATCATTTTTTTCGACTACTTCACAGCGGTTAACGATTTCTCATGACCTTGTTATAAAAAAATTACATCGTGTTGGCATCAGCTTGCAAAACAATTCCCGTACTTTTTCTCTGGAATTTTCCGGAAATAAATTCCCGCCCCCTCCACACGTATGCACATAAACATATGAATCGTAAAACAACGTCGGTCCGCATATGTGGCGGCAAGCCGTACGTGATTTTCCATTTTGCCCGCATCCACAAAGGAGGACACAAATTTGATGAGAACGTGATATTGGAGTTAATATTTCCTACTGTTATCCGGGTATATACGCGCGCATGAAAACTGCATTAGGTACCTTTTGCTCTCTTTTGATAACAGAAGGAAGCTTTCACGAGGACGCGAGTGTTTGTTTGTAGATATGATAAAAGTGTTCCCCTTCTTTCAGATCTAGGTCGCTATTCAAAAGAGGGAAAATAGACATTACCTACCAACTAGATAAGCACTTTTAATGAAGGTTACTTACGATTGAAATAAAGAAAACTTCAAAGATACTTCAAGTCGATTTTCAATGGGTAGAACATGGATTTCAATTCATATAAGCGTGCGTTTCAAAAAGATTAATGTATCCTCTACCCAGGAAGGCCGCAACAGAAATATTATTGTACGAGAGTTTGAATATACTGGAAATGTTCGTGGTAAGGCAGGAAAGCCATTATAATTTCGAGGGTTTACATAAACAAATCCCACATAAGTTTGCTTCAGGACTGGTTAAACACTGATCAACTTGCACTAATTGAAACAGTTGCCTATTCAGATTGGTAGTGAAGCAGAATTACCCTTTCACCACTATGGGTATCAAAGCTAAATATTTTCAGCACTTATATCGCGTATCACATTAATGTATGCAAATCTACTTTCGAACAACTTGCCTAACTTTTCCAAATCTACATCTATGATTGATATATCACCGGTCGGCCTCTAGGCTTCATACAAGTTCTTGTCCACTGAGAAATTTCACTTGAGAATTCGGAGCAGCCTTTCGGCTGTAGAATTAGTAGTTTTGTGATCAACCAAGAATAATACGTATATAAAACTGACAGCCGTTTTGGCACAATCAATTGAAAATCATCCAGTATTTGATAACTATTTATTAACTATTTTCTAACACAAACCAAAATTTTCTAACTCAAGTGGTTAGCGAAAAAATGGTGTTGTGCTAGCTTAACTGTTAAGCTGGCACAACTATTTATAACTTTTTACCCAAAATAGGTATGGAATTGATTCAAACGCTCAATTTTCTAACTTTTTACAAGCTCTCGAATGGTATAAATAATTTGAATTCGAGCGAATTTGAATGTTTTCGAATCACTTTTTTGCCATTTCCTGGTTCTAAAACAAATTCTCTTTGGGTATTATCTCAACTGTACTATTGTTGGAAAATGCATACTGAAAAACTAAATTCCTTTCATTTCAAGCGATTGGGCTGGGGTTGTTAAATACTAGGATGACGAAAACGCATTTCTAATCAATATTTTGCCATTTCCTGGCTCTAAAAAAATTATCTTTGGGTATTCCCTATCACAATTGTACTATTGTTGGAAAAATGCATAATAAAAAACTAAATTTTTTCATTTCAAGGGATTGTGCTGGAGTTATTAAATACTAGAGTGACGAAAACGCATTTCGATTCATTATTTTGCCATTTCCTGGCTTTAAAAAACTTTCTCTTCGGATATTTCATATCACAACTGTACTACTGTTGAAAAATGCATGACAAAACCACTAATTATATTTATTTCAAGCGATTGTGCTGGCTCTAAAATAATTTCTCTTAGGGTATTTCCTATCACAACTGTACTAAAACCAAATTTTTTTAATTGGGGTTATTAAAATGGTTAAAACGCTTTCGAATCATTATTTTGCTATTTCGTAGCTCTACAATAAATTATCTTCGAGCATTTCCTATCACTACTATTGTTGGAAAATGCATAATTAAAAACCAAATTCTTTTCATTTCAAGCAGGTGTGCTGGGGTTAATAAATAGTAGGTTGACGCAAACGCATTTTGATTCATTATTTTGTCATTTCCCGGCTCTAAAAATCATTCTCTTCGGATATTTCCCATCACTACTATTGTTGGAAATGCATAATAAAACCTTAATTATATTCATTTCAAGCGATTGTGCTGGAGTTATCAAATAGTACTTTGACGAAATCTCATTTTGAAATCATTATTTTGCCATTTCGTGACAATAGAAAATTTCCAATCACTATTTAAAATAAAAACAACAGTCTTATTATTGCAAGCGATTGTGCTGGAATAAGTATATCGACGGAAAGGCTTTTACAACAATAATACAGATCTGGAATAAGATTATAGGCATATAGTTCCAGTCGACCAGCACAAAATAAAACAGATATGCGCGATGGATAATCCAGTATTTAACTGGATCACTGAATAATGTTGTAGTCCAGTTGAATACTTGATCATACAGCGCGCATGTACTTGGCAATCGCTGAAAATGTGTTAATTTTTGCTAAAAAATATCATTCTCAATTCTAAGTAGGAATTTTCGATAATTTTAGGTACCGCATGCGAATTCGGCCCTCGTAAAACATTCAAATTCGCTGGAATTCAAATTATTTTCATACCATTCGAGAGCTTGTGAAAAGTTAGAAAATTCAGCGTTTGAATCAATTCCATACCCATTTTAGGTAAAAAGTTATACATAGTTGTGCCAGCTTAACAGTTAAGCTAGCACAACACCATTTTTTCGCTAACCACTTGAGTTAGAAAATTTTGTTTTGTGTTAGAAAATAGTTAATAAATAGTTATTGAATACTGGATGATTTTCAATTGATTGTGCCAAAACGATTTACACGATAAATGGCATTCTAGATCGAAAAATAAAAATTGGAATAAAAATGACTTCATTTATCAAATATTGACAAGTGAGGTGTTGTTGGATTTAGAATGTCATTCTCGATCGAAATAAGTAAAAATATATAGGTTGTGTCATTTTTGGTCAAACCGGAATCACGGCAAAGCAAGTAAATATGTCAAAAATTTGAACTATAATACACAACCCCCAAATTTCGAAAAGGGAAACATTCTCAATTGAATATTGATAGAAAGATTTTTCTGTGAATTGAAAAATTCACGATTAAAATGAAGTTATTAAAAAATTTTGTGAATGTCTAAACAGAAAAACAACTACTTCCCCGGCTAAAGCCACGCTGGACATTGAACTACATTGGAAAATCATACGGTATATATAATTCATAGAATAGCTGAAAAGTGTCAAATCCATTTTACAAATGCAAATTATTAAAAAATTGTTTTTAAGACAAATGCACTAAAAAGGAAAAAATATTTTCTTTAATTGTTTGACCTATTAGGTTATTCTGTGAGTAGCAGATTCAAAATCTTGCTGCGCAAGAATTTTATATTTTATTTTATATTCGCGGAAAGTTTTTGAATCTGCTACAATAACCTAAAAGGTAAACAATTAAAGAAATTATTTTTTCCTTTTTAGTGCATTTGTATGAAAGTTTGTCTTGAAAATGTTTTATAGCCATTTTTATTCAATTCTTTTCAGTCATTCATGATATCAGTCGTCTTATTTCATTCTGAAAAAAATTGATAACCTCCGACCCCAAAAAAAACGCATTCCAATTTTGAATGAAATCAAGCCATAACCACAAAACTCGTCGCCATATTGGAGCCGCCATCTTTAATTCATGAATTTTGACAAACCGAAAACCAAGAACCTCCTCCTTTTTTCATCGGTTAAAAATTGGAGTGTCCATGATATTGCACCTCCCATATTTTTCAACGGTTATCAAAATTTACCTTAAAACCGAAAGGTACCTCCAACTACCATTACCATTTCTTAAATAACAACAAGTCCTTTTCATTTCATCATGTTGAAAAATCGTTAATTAAAAATTAATTTAAGTTAGCGAAAACCCAAAAATTTAACATTATTCCAATTTCCCCTTTTTAATTATTGCGAAGAAAAAAAAATTGTCGCTCTTTTTTTTTTTAAATATGTGATGTTTCGCTAACTTCATATGAAGTTAGCGAAACAACTTTCGTAATTTCAATTTTTTCACAGTTCCGAAGTATCCATAATTTGCCGCCTTTTTGTCGCTAATTAGTTGCGGAGAAAAAAAAATTGTCGCTCTATTTATAAAAAAAATATGATATGTGTCGCTAACTTCATATGAAGTTAGCGAAACAACTTCTGTAATATCTATCTTTTCTCAGTTCTGAAGTATCCAGAATTATCCGGTTTTTTGTCGCTAATTAGTTGCGGAGAAAAAAAAATTGTCGCTCTTTTTTTTTAAATATGGATGTTTCGCTAACTTCATATGAGGTTAGCAAAACAACTTCCGTAATTTCTATCTGTTCTCAGTTCTTCCTCCCAACCAAAAGTGTTTCAATCACTTATTTTTTCTGTTTGTTACCATATTTTCAACCGTTAAAGCTTATAAATGTCTTCAAAAATGAGAATATCAAAATTGCCCAACGCATCGTCACTACTACTAATAGTCTCCCCTCTGAAACTTACCAATTGAAACCTTGGAAAAGGATGGAAAAATCAAATGTCGTTTACCAAATTCCCTGTCAGACTTGTGACATAAAAATGATAGCAATACAAAGAAATTAACTTTGGCACTGGCTGAGAATGTCATCTCCAGTGAGCACATTTTGGATTACAACCATTTTGAAGTACTTTGCACAGAGAATAACTTACATAAATGGTTATTTAAAGAAATGTTTTCCATCAAGAATGATACCAACAGTATAAGCAAAAATACAGACCTGGATAATTTGAGCAATATTTACAATAACATTTTGAAACTAAAACTATTTCCCCAAAATTCCCACAATATGAACAAAACTCAACATAATCAAAGTTTCAAATTTCCCACTAATTATCAGGTTGGTCATAAATATCCATACAATAGGGCATTCGTGAAAATGACGAATACTTTTCGAACTCAAGGAGAATTTTTACGTGGTTGCGATATTCAGTTTCTGAATCTTTGTAACTTCCATTTCAACAGACAAGAAAAACTTATCATAACATTGTGAAATAATTCAAATTAAATAAATGAAAACGCATATCAGATGCCCCAATTTTCGACACCCGAAAAATATGAATAACCAATCGCCGACATATATGAGGACCAATTGTCGACACTGTGAGAAATCAAAAACGGGCATCAATGCTATGTTTATATTTATATCTATCGTGACTGAAAAGTATGAAAAAGTTATGATCATATCTATAATAGGTAAAACTCGACAAAACATAAATTATTGAATAAATTTAAAAAAAAATTGCTACATAATCAATTTCTAGGAACCACTTTTCCCATTTCGAATACTTCAAATACCCCACACAATAATTCTTCTCCCTGTTTCAGTATGGTTTCGAGACATTTTTTTTTCATTTGATACCCATATTGAGGGGATTGAAAAACAAAGAAATCTGCCATTTTGTGGTGGCGACCATCTTCGATTTGAAATTTTTTCACGAAGTACTATCTTTGTACTGGTTCAGTCCTTTCATTTGATACCCATATTGAGGGAGTTGAACAAAATATGTCATCCGCCATTTTGTGGCGACGGCCATCTTGGATTTACAATGATACTGAATATACATAATTGTATTGTCATCAGAACTAAAGGTGTGTACCAAATTTCAGATTAATAGCTCAACAGGAAAGGAATACAATTTCAATTACTAGATTCAACCCACACAAATAAACAAGACTGTAAGCTGAATAAGACCGTTTGAAATAATAAAAAAAGACGGAAGTTGTCCCGCTAACTTCATATAAGGTTATCAAAACATTGCAAATTTTTGAAAGAAAGGATAGACGAATATTTTCTTTCCACAACTAATTATCGAAAAAAAGCAGCAATTTGTGCCTAAAATGTGAGAAAAGATGAAAATAACGGGAGTTGTTGAAACATCGTATAATTTTTAAGAAAATAGTTTTTTCTCTCCGCAACTAATTAGCGACAAAAAACCGGCAGATTCTGGATACTTCAGAACTGAGAAAAGATAGATATTACAGAAGTTGTTTCGCTAACTTCATATGAAGTTAGCGAAACATCGCATATTTTTTTTATAAATGGAGCGACAATTTTTTTTCTTCGCAACTAATTAGCAACAAAAAGGCGGCAAATATTGGTACTTCGGAACTGCGAAAAAATTTAAATTACGGAAGTTGTTTCGCTAACTTCATATGAAGTTAGCGAAACATCACATATTTAAAAAAAAAAGAGCGGCAATTTTTTTTCTTCGCAACTAATTAGCGACAAAAAGGCGGCAAATTATGGAATAATCTGTTATCAACTTTTTCGGAGTTGTCTCGCTAACTTCATATAGGTTCTTGATCCCAATGTTTTGAGTTTGAGGCCTCAAGTCTAAAGTTTAAGGTTTTAATTTTCTATGAGAAAATGCCCAAATCAATCCTGTATATGTTTGTTGATGTAGGTATATTGGTTCTTCTGTGGCTTTTGTTTCACCGCGCCTACACGATTGATTCCACGTATATGTAGACGATAACAGTTCACCGAATTATAGGTGAGGTCGAATTCTCTATCAGCGAATACGTAAAATAGCTTCGTTATTGTTTCCCTCGATTGCTTGATATTCCCGGCCTAAATTTCCTCTCAATCGCATATCGACTCGAAACCGATTTATCTCCTAATCGGTCCTCTATTTAGGGGAAACAGCCGAGCGGAGCATAAAGAGACTGCATATGGAGAAAATTGAATAACATTTTCAAGTCTCGACGTTTGCTGGGGACGCCGGGAATCACATTATCCCCCCAATAGGCAATATGAGTGAGTCATTATGGAGAGAAGAGGTTGTTATTGGAAGTGGGTGACGTTGTTCACGTACCAATGTACTGTCACTAGCAATTAAGTTACTGTAAAATTGAGTTTCGATTACCTTCCAATAAAATCCAACACACCCATAAAATCTTTGACAACAAATCAAACGAAATGAGAAGTAATCATAGAATTGTAATTATAATATACTGACTAGAATGCGTTTCAAGCTGCGTGAAATGTCCCATGCATGGTGGCCGCCATTGTTGTTTATGTCCTCCTCGCAGTAGCGTAACAATGGAAAATAGGATATATCATAATAAAACATTTTTTTTTTATAAATGATGCATCAAAGTTACAGAGAATTGTGAATATAAATGTTATATACCTATGTAAAAAATGTTTACTCTTCCTCCCATCTATTATACGAAGATATATGAGACATGTTTTACATATCCTTATAATTGAATAGGTATTTCTATCAAGATTTTTTATTGCACTATTACATCAATATTAAAAAAATGAGTAAGTTATAAAGTCACATTTGATGTGGGTGCCAGATCATAGGGGGTTCAGAGATAACAAAGGAACAGATTGCCTCGCCAAAGAATAACAAACACACAATTTCCTGACTCAGAAACCTTTGGAATCTCTAAAGTCCATAAGAGAGAAGAGTTTCGAGGCTTGGAAACATGAAATGAAATCTCACTGGAATAAAATGCCAGGATAAAGACAATAAGCGAAAAGGCTAGTGAGCCTCTCGCCAAAGAAAGTTGAACAGCTTCTCGAGTTGGACAAGAAATACTAGGTAACGGTACTCTCACTGGACACTGCCCTCTGAGGTATATTTTTAACATTGAATTTATCCATTTTTCAACCGACGAAACCAAAAAGGAGGAAGTTCTCTAGTCGACGCGTATATTTTTTTTTTATGTATGACCACGCATAACTTTTTACAGAGGAGTCCGAAGTTGGTCCCATTTGAATTTGAAAAAAATGCACTCCTAAGGGTAGCAAAATGGAAAATATTTATCGTTCACCCTCTGAATTTTGATCCGTTAACCGATTCTATCAGGCATAAATTTGTACTGGGGTTTCCGATTTGCATGTTTTTTTTTTACTACCTAGGGTATACCTCATAGTTGATCATATTTGGGTTCGGAGTGAATTAATTCACCCCTATTGGTAGAAAAATAGGGGATGATTGATTTTTCACTTGTGAACATTGGCACACATATGTAGTTGACATTGACAGATCGCTACTGACATTATTTTTGTTCTCCTACATCCGTCACAATAATTACATTCTATGGAAGGATGGAATTATATACAAAGTGATGAAATTAACTAACCAGAGCTTTCAAAAATAATTTATATTATATAACAATGAATAGTTGAAGTAGATATTCGTATTATTTAACTGTTATTAGTTGAAGTAAGGTGGGTAAGTAAGTATTTTGGAATTAATCGAAAGTTAGGTAAGTAGTAATTAGTATATTTCAGCCACAAAAAATTGAAAAATAAAAACTTTTTAACAAAAAATTAAACCGACGAAAAACGGAACTGAAAATCAAAAAATAAAATAAACTCCCTTAGTCTTGATAACTAAGCTCCTAAACTGATGTAAGTAACTAATCAACGAAGATCATTAAATTACTTCAAAAAATTATCAGAATGTCACCGTGCATCTTGATGCCATCATTTCACGCTTAACCTAGCTTGTATGTTTGGCGCCGACTCAAAATTAGTTACTTACATTAGTTTAGGAGCTTAGTTATGAGGACTAACGAAGTTCATTTTATTTTTTGCTTTTCAGTTCCGTTTTTCGTCGGTTTAATTTTTTGTTAAAACGTTTTTATATTACTGATCTTTGCCTCTCGACTATACCGTATATTTTCATTGTTTGAGAATATTTTTTGCCATTTGTTTAATTCTGTATTGTTGACGCTTCAAAATGTATCATATTGAAACTGTTTGTTGAAAATGCCTTTATCTGAAGGGGAAAGGATTGAAATTTTAATTATGATTGGTGTTGGCGATATGATACGGACTCAACAAGAGGTATGCAGATTATTCCATGAAATGCAGCCAGATAGTGAACCTTTTTCACAATCTACTGTAAGCAGAATAGAGCGAAAATACAGAGAATTAGGACACGTGAGGGATGCACCAAACCAAGGTAGACCTACAGTTAATGAAAATAATCAACAAGACGAGACGTAATTTTGTCGGCATCTGGATTTCTTACAAAATACATTAATTCCTGATTTGACCCAGCTTTTTCCTGATATTCAAATAGCCAATGATTTAGACCGCAGAAGGCGCACCGCAACATTTTGATGCAACTTTGGTAGTGTATCCAGTAGCTGCATAACTACGTAATTTCATATAATAATTCTTAATACGTTTATTCTTAATTCAGTTTTTTGTAAAAATACAGTATCGTATAACTTTCTAATAATATTTTGAAAACACCTTTTGTATTGTTGCTCACCCTCTACCAATTTGACGCAGCTTGTGATATATTTTTGGAATCAGCTCAGCAAGTTAACTCACAAATAAAAAAATTAAACCCTGTATATTGGATTATTATTTAAAAAACAGTAAATTGAAATAAAGAATCGACCTGTTTCGGGAATTTTCAATGATATTGTTTATTTAGCTAATAATGAATGTATGCGTTACTTTATGGACACACTGAAAACGCGATATGTATAAATAAGCATGGCCACATATCATTACCTACTACTACAAACTAATGTAACACTTCATTATATATAACAGTTTTTAATTTATCCACTATGATCACTATAACAAAAAAGACAACAAAGTACAAAGACACATCCAAACCGAACACAAAGAAATTAAAGAAAATTGGAATGATTTGGCAACGCTTATAAGTGCCAACCGACAACGCCGTTATGTTTACAAATAGATGATATAAATACTACCGTCATACGTTCAGTTGATTATCTTCGTCGCACGCATGTAATATGCTTATGAAGTCATACTTTTCTTCATTGTTTGGTGTCCTCCTTGCCTATCGCATAAGGGTGCCACGAAATTCGGGTGCGCAGTAGACTAAGCGCGTTCTAGTCAGTATATTATAATTACAATTCTATGGAAGTAATCTATCGGCTCCAAAAATCATCAGTGATAGTAGAGTTGATAGTAGAGGTGATAGTATAAGCCAAAAAAATTTTCGTGATTACAAGAAAAACTATGATAAATCGTTGAACGAAGCAAAAAAAACAGTTTACGATAACTTGATTCTAAATTCGGAAAGTAAAAGTGAAGACACATGGCGGCTCATCAATTATGAACGTAACAAGACGAACAATCCAAACAATATTGCATGTGACATAACGCCAAATGAATTCATTGAATATTTTTCATCAGTCGCAGAAAAAATAATAGAGCAGTTACCTGAATCGAACAGACCAGCTACAGAATACTTAAAAAATTTGCCTAAAATTCCAAATTCCTTTTTTCTTCATCCAATCGACCACATAGAAGTGCTGAATGCAATAAATCATTTGAAAAACACAAACTGTCTGGATGTCCATAACTTAAACAGTAAGATACTGAAGGAAATAAAATATCATATTGTCCATCCTCTCGTTAAAATATACAATATCTGTATCGCTCAAGGTATTTTCCCCAGTATACTCAAACAAACCAAGCTCATCCCGGTATTCAAAAAAGGTGACATTGATATGCCTGAAAATTATCCAGCTATCTCAATCATTCCTATTATTGGCAAAATCCTTGAAATCATCATTCATAAACGATTTTTCCGAACTTTTTCGAAACTAATAATATTTTGCATGAAAATCAATTTGGTTTTAGACAAAAACGAAGTACAATAGAAGCTGTGAGTAAATTGGTGGGAGACATAGTTGAGGGTCTTGAATTGGGAGAGCGCACAAGTGCAATCATGTGTGATCTCAGCAAGGCTTTTGACTGTGTCTCGCATGATATCTTACTATGCAAACTTGAATATTACGGGGTTAGAGGAATAGCACAAAATCTCTTAAAATCTTATTTAGGCCAACGGAATCAAACTGTGTTTTTTTTAAGAAAGTACATCCTCACCAAAACTAATCAATTACGGAGTCCCGCAGGGTTCAGTGCTTGGGCCCCTTTTAATCATTATCTATATAAATGATATACTTGTGAATATGAACCCCTCGAGGTGCATATTATTCGCTGACGATGCAACAATCTATCACTCATGTAAAGATATCCAAAACCTTAGTACAAAAGACAACACAGCGCTCATCAAAATTGATGAGTGGCTAGTTAGTAATATGCTTAAACAAAATGAAAGCAAGTCACAGAAACTAATGTTTTCCTCAAATAATAATATAACACAAGGTGATACCGCTAAATTACTCGATGGTAGATTAAACTGGTCTCCCCATGTCAACTTTTTGTGCAAAAAACTATCAAGCCAAATTTTCCTTCTACGAAGTTGAAGAAATCAGTAAGCCCTGATGTATTGAAAGAGTCATACTTTGCACTATTTCACTCCCATATGAGTTATGGAGCTTCATTATGGGGTAAATCTACCCACGCTTCACGTGTTTTCATAATGCAAAAAAAGCAGTTAGGATAACTGCTGGTGCAGGACTCTTGCAAAACAATATTCATTAATCTCAGAATAATGACCCTACCGACAGTATTCATATATCAACACCTCCTTGATATACATAAAAACTAAGTAACTTACACGGTTCATAATAACACATCAATACAATACCAGAAATAATAATCATCTGTTGAATCCTAGATGTCGCCTAGCAGTAACTGCAAGGAACTCTCCCAACCTACGACTCCACAATAAATTACCAGACCATATTAAAAAAATGATGTTTGAGCAATTCAAAACAGCTATAAAAAACCTGTTATTGAGATATGGTTTTTACACAATCGAGGAATACCTAATAACTGACTTTAGTTTATGATACCTTATTTTGACTACATAGCTACATGATTCATCTCACAATTTGTTATCACTACTGACAGCTTGTTTGTGTATACTAACAAAAAATTATCTGGTTTATATAAAATCACATGTTTATAAAAATATTCTATTACTCTATGTAAACTGGTTTATGACCTGCTATTTTACGCTTGTGTTCCCGTTTTTACACTATACAAATGAATACCTATGTCTTTACGTATTATTCATTGTCTTTATAACTGTTTATCTAGACATTTTTCTTTTATCTTTACATTTTAAACCGTACATTACAGTCATATCTACACCTTATTTAGCTGTTACTCATTTATTATATTTACTAAAAATTGTATATCATTTGGACTTGTCATAAATGTATTGCATACATAACATGATAAAATAAAAATATATCTATCTATCTACAGGGTGTCCCGAAACTATGATGCCAAATTGAAACGGAAGATTCCCCTCGAAAAATAAATAGGACTTTCTTAATATCTTTTTTATCAAATGTCGTTCAATGGGAAAAATTTAAAGTATTTTTTATTCATAATTTCCAGTTTTGAAAATAATCCAATTACATCTGAAGGAATGTTTCTGTTCAATGGGTGCTTTATTTTGAAAAAAAAAAACACATTTTCAGTTGCCACCAGTGGCGTACAAGAAGGGTGTCATGGCCCCTTTTCTCCATATTTTTTACGCCACTGGTGAAAATGAATCATTTTTCGCATTTTCATTCAATTTTGAGTAAAAAATATATACCTGTTTGAATCTGGAAAAACCAACCGTTTTCAAGATAATTGCGCTTTTATGAATACAAACATTTAAGTAATTAAAAAATTGTTCGTCTGAAGTGAATTTTGCAATCCTAATTACTGGTTCAAATTACAACTGGATATTCTACCAAAAAAATGAATGACACTTTCACATGAATTTTTTCACAAAGCTACTTTCTTGCAGAGGTACAGGGTGTTAGAACTGGAAAATTAAAAGGCATTTTTTTCGTAACTTTCATAGTTTTGAAAAAATATAACAGTTAAATTTTAAGCTATGATTTTCTTCAACGGGTGCTCTATTTTGAAAAGGAATCATTTGTCACAGTGACGTAGTCGGGTTTTAGTTTTTGAACGTACTTTTTATATCCTTTCAAATTGTGAAGCCTCTGTGAAATCATTGAAACTTGAATCCTCGACAATTCTAACACGTTTATTCATTTGAGTTTACACTGTTTCTTACTTGCCCCATCAATGCAAAGCATACATCCCAGTATTTACCGATTCTCTATACTATTATCTCTTATCGTGTATTCACATGCAGTTCAATTACGTTCATAAAATGTCATGGATCGTTTAAATAGCTTGAAAGGCCGTTTATGGTGAAAGAGCAGCAGTTTATGTATAGGTTAGATGTCGAATTATACGATGGGGATGTTTAGCGCAAAGTTCATTTGTGCAATTTTCATTGCACCCTTACTTTATACTCTATTCTTCACGATAGCTGATGCTGTGTTATACACCTGATTTTTAATTGTTCCCCAGAGAAAAAAATCTAGCGGAGTAGGATCTGATGATCTAAAATATGAAAAAAATATACATTATGAAAAAATATGACAACTTAAGAATGTACCTCGCAGTGCCAATCCACTTTTCTAGGAAGGTGTCATTCAGATGTTCCCTTACAACTTGAGAATTGTTAGGTGGCACTCCATCTTGTTGAGAAAAGATATCAACTTGGTTAGCCAGTGGAAAATCTTCAATGAAATCATTAATTTGATTTCTAAGGAACTGTACATATCTTTTCGCAGTAAGTTGTCCGTCGAAAATTATTGGTCCCAAAAGTTTTCTTCCGATAATACCCATCCAGCAATTGAAACCAAATCGCTCTTGAAAATTTCCTTCTTGCATCAGATGTAAATTTGTTTAAGACCAGTACCTTTTATTATTCCGATTGAATAGACCCAAGTTGGGGAATCGAGTTTCATCTGAATAAATAAGTTCAAATGGAAAACGTACATCTTCTCTGTATTTAGTCAAAAACCAGTTGCAATAAGTTAATCTTTGGTTGTGGTCGTTATCGTAAAGATGTTGGTGTAGTTGGTACTTGAATGATCGATAATTATATTTGTGAAGAATTCTCCAAACGGACGAATAACTTATATTGACGCCGTACAATTCACTTCGACATAGGCCAACACGTCTACTTCTTTTTCTTCACTGACGATGAAGTTATTGGCATTTTCTTCTGGTTCATTTCGCATTTTCTTTTCCAATTTTGGAAAATAATGCCGAGTGGGATGGCGACGATAAGAGAATTTCTGAGCATAAATTCGAGTTGCATCAGTTGCATAATTTTTTGCTCCACCGTAAATCAGCAACATGTCAATTTTCTCGTTTCTAGTATAATTTTCCATATCAAATCATAAACTACGCCAGGAATAAATTATTAAAAGTGACAGCCTATTCATCAGCCTATTTGTTTAGGTAGTCCTAGCAACAGCTTCAATTGTTTGTCACAGATAACTAGAATAACAGGACTCAGTGCATAAGTATACTGAATACGTATTAGTGTGGATTCATGCAGCACAAAATAACAATTATCAAATAACAAATAAGAAATAACATTTAGCAATATAAGTTGAACTCTATAGTTTTGAATGACTATGTTCATGCAGACAAATAACAATTATCATTTAAGAAATAACATGTAGAAGTTGGCCAACTTTTATCTTTTTACATTATTTTAACGAAATTTTGTTCTAGTGCGCAACTAGTACGCAGATGACCGCGGATTGGTCAAACCGATGATGAAAATAACCTCACTTTTTCTAATATTTGAGGTATTGTTTTTGTTTCATATTGTTTATTGGACATTTTGAATTTTCACTTGTTTCTTATTATCGAGGGGACATGGAATTTCGAAAAAGTAGGAAACCTAATTTAAATGCCTCGGATTTCCGTCTTGTGCGCATGCTTACTTTTTATTTCTTAATTGTTATTTTGAGTGCATGAATGCTACATTTTAATTATTGTTAATTGATAATTGTTATTTCTTATTTGATAATTGTTATTTTGTGCTGCATGAATCCACACTTATTTGTTATTAGGTATGATCGCTTCTTGGAATTATTCAGAAAAATAGTGAAAATAAAGTGACAGTGTGTGGTATCAAATTATTCGTAAGAAAATGATCTTTCACAAAAAGCCTTTCTATTTGAAAAAATCAAGTTAACTGGAAAAATTCATATTTGCGACTTTTGAATAATTCTTGAAACGACTGTGAAGTCATAAGCCTCAAAGTAGTTTTTTTCCCATGTTACTTGATCAAGAATGAAGCGATTTACACGATACATAGCAATCTAGATAAAAAAATAAAAATTATAATAAAAATGACTTTTTTTGCCAAATATTGACAAGTGAGGTGCTGTTGGATTTAGAATGTCATTCTCGATCGAAATAAGTAAAAATATATAGGATGTCATTTCCGGTCAAACCGGAAGTACGACAAAGCATGTAAATATGTCAAAAAATATAAATTGAAACAATAATACACAACCCGCAAATTTCGTTTTTCTATCTTTAATAATAAAAAAGTTATAGGGCCTCCTTAGAGAATCACCCGGTATAATGTTTCTATCGCTTTATTAAAACGTGTTTAACTGCATTTTACTCAAAAGCTCAACTTGATGTTTCGAATTACAATTTAATTTACGTTAGTATCATAATTATAAACAAATTAAGTGAACCATATTCACGCATCACCAAATATACATACCATTCAACTATCGGAAACTCGGAACAAAGCTCCAAACAGAATTATATCCAATTCATTATCGAATTCCACATACGACCAGCTCATTATTTGCCATTACTCTTTAATAATTGTAAATTTTAATGGAATGATTAATCATTATCCTCATGAAGAACAAATAGAAGGTAGACTAAGAGATTGTTCAGCAGAAATGGAAAAAAATCACATTGAAAGCATTCTTAAATAGTGACAAAAAACAAGGGGTTTGCTTTTGCAATAATCCAGATATTTAGATGTTTAAAACCTATGAAAATTGAAGACAAATGCGTGTTTTCTTAGGATTAGTGAATCTTACACTTCTCCGATGATTACAAATATTGATCCTTGTTGTAAACATTCGAAATGATAGGTATCTATTTGTTTTTGAATCTCTAAGAGAGACCAATATTAATACAAATTTGGCACCATGTTGTATAAATTCCCCATATCGAAAGTTGGATTAATTTTCTGATATTTTGAATAGATATAATTTTCAGTAAAGAACGTACATTAAATTAGAAATTAGATTAGAAATAGATTTCAATCTTTTTTTCATGGATGTCTTTGGGAAAAATGCCTCTGCTAACCTGAAATCAAGTGAGAATTCGAACAAATGACAACAAATCCCGCACCCAATTAAAAGCAAGGAACAATAAGAACGTATTGATTGGCCGCTAAAACAAAGCCGATCGAGATTATTCTCTAAGGAAAAAACAATTTAAAAATCGCTCACCTATATTGAAGCATGTCATCAAAAAACAAAAAATTACTGCTTTCACCATAATCATTTTACGCGCAGATTCGAGTCGATGTGGAAAAAATGTGCCAAAATCACTTTTATTCACATTTTATTGCAATTTCGAAAATAAACGGGTTCTATCGTGACGTCGATTTTTCGAAAGAATCAACTGGCATTTTCCACAGCCGGTGGTTGGATTTTCACTAAAGATAAAGAGAGGTTCAGCATTGTTCAGCATGCTAGGATAAGGCGCAAGGTTGTCAGATTGCATCTTACGATTTATTTCAGGATAGTGATGCCAAATTTGTAATTTTCTGAGGCCCGGTTGTTCAATCGAGGATGACCAAGTGATTTGGCTTAAACCAGGATTACCAATTTTGTTTCAGTTGTTCAATACGGGTTTATGAGATAAACCTAGTTTAACCATGGGTTAAGTTAATCTCATGAATTCGGGGGTTTAAGGAGATAATTTGCCGATTCTAACCTATTTGATTGTTTGACATTTCAATAGACATTGACTATTCTGAAAATTATTATTGTGTTGAATATTTTTGTTTTATACCCGACTGCAAAGATGTTCGTAGATATAACAGACGATTTTTTTGTAATTTTTCATATTATTGCCCCAAGAAGAAAGATAACCGTATTTAGACAATGTACCGTAATTTCGGGTGACTTTAACCCAGCTGGGGGACTTTGGCTCATTTTCAGAAATAGACATTAATTATAAAAAATGTAAGCCTGTTTTTTTTATCGGAATGATTTTTCGTGATTCTATTGTATATATACCTGCAACACTGTATTCGATTTAGGAGTCATTTGCAACCAAATTCATCTTGCATAAAATTTGTCTGCAACCAGCAATGTTTTTTTACTCATTTATGATGATTAAAAATGAAATAACGTTTTTATGGGCAAATTTATTTTGCTTATTTTATCCGTCGGATTACTTTTAAATCAACCAAAATTTAAGCCATGGGTTAAAGCCAGCCCTCAATATGCGGGTGACTTTGCACACCATGTTTTTTTATATATCCACATACAAAGTCTTAATCACATTAATAACTAAAAAGGGAAACATTCTCAATTAAATATTGAATAGAAAGATTTTTCTGTGAATTGAAAAATCCACGATAAAAATTAAGTTATTTTTTGTGAATGTCTAACAGAAAACAACTACTTCCCCGCTAAAGCCACGCTGGACATTGACTACATCTGATAGATATTCTGAAAGGACCCTAACTTGAAAGAAAAAAATCTGAAATTGAAAATTTGCATTTTCATTCAGATAGTTATTATTTTTATTAATTTTCTATTCCAGTCTCAATTTGAAAGAGTGGTCAAAGATCAATATTTTGGTATATAATACCAATTTATTTTTACAAATTAATTGTAGACATTCTTTGATTTCAAGTAAGCCAAAGTCATCTGAAATTACTGTACCTAGAAACCATTTGGAAGAATGGACAGAAGAATAATTTTTGAATAGATTTCCCTTGCCTAAAGAAATCGTCCGCAACTAACAGAAATACAAAAAATCACCCCTCACTACAAAGGCAAAATCGCAACAAAAAATAAACTTCCGAATAAAAATCAAATCTTGATTTTTCATACCAAAAACGTTTGACATAAAAACCTAAAATTAAATCATCACAAATGCAAAATGAAAAACTACATGATCTATTCTCAGGAATCTCAAGCAAATGTTGATTTATTGATGGTTGATGAGTTATGTTTCAAAGATAATGTTTGTTTATATATTTCAATCATATGGGTTTTCTCTAGATTCTACTCCTCCCTTTGTAGTTCCAAGGAAAGTTGGTGTTTTTCTTTCAACTTGTGTTCTTCAAATGATCGTTTTTGTAAATCTACAAAATCTGCTTTGGACAGAGCCCAAATAGAAATTTTGTCCTTTATTGTTAAGATGCTATTCCTTTTTTTGGGACCTCCGCAGATGGTATTGTATTCATTACTTATTAGTAACTGCGTCCGTTTTTTACATTCTACAATATCTTGTATTTTTTTTACGAGTGAAATTATGAGTGATTTTTTTCTCAAGAGACGCCTAACAATTTATATAAAACACTTGGCTGTTTTCGATCAATTTTTCTGTATACTTTTGACAAAACTACGAATTCTTAGGTTAAGTTTGATTCAATGTTGATGTTTCTGAACGGTCCGAATGAAGGTACAAGCGGAAAAATGTGTTGCCAACATATGAAAACTATGAGTTAAGGAATCCAGGATTAGTTTTTCATTGAAAAATGCATAACGTTCTAATCCATAGTTAATTAATAATCCGAGTTTAGATAATCAACGGTTTAAACTCGCATTGAACAACCGGGCCTAAGAGGCCCGGTTGTTCAATCGAGGATGACCAAGTGATTTGGCTTAAACCAGGATTACCAATTTTGTTTCAGTTGTTCAATACGGGTTTATGAGATAAACCTAGTTTAACCATGGTTTAACTTAATCTTATGAATTCGGGGGTTTAAGGAGATAATTTGCCGATTCTAACCTCTTTGATTGTTTGACATTTCAATAGACATTGACTATTCTGAAAATTATTATTGTGTTGAATATTTTTGTTTTATACCCGACTGCAAAGATGTTCGTAGATATAACAGACGATTTTTTTGTAATTTTTCATATTATTGCCCCAAGAAGAAAGATAACCGTATTTAGACAATGTACCGTAATTTCGGGTGACTTTAACCCAGCTGGGGGACTTTGGCTCATTTTCAGAAATAGACATTAATTATAAAAAATGTAAGCCTGTTTTTTTATCGGAATGATTTTTCGTGATTCTATTGTATATATACCTGCAACACTGTATTCGATTTAGGAGTCATTTGCAACCAAATTCATCTTGCATAAAATTTGTCTGCAACTAGCAATGTTTTTTTACTCATTTATGATGATTAAAAATGAAATAACGTTTTTATGGGCAAATTTATTTTGCATATTTTATCCGTCGGATTACTTTTAAATCACCCAAAATTTAAGCCATGGGTCAAAGCCAGCCCTCAATATGCGGGTGACTTTGCACACCATGTTTTTTTATATATCCACATACAAAGTCTTAATCACTTTAATAGCTAAAAAGGAAAACATTCTCAATTAAATATTGAATAGAAAGATTTTTCTGTGATTTGAAAAATTCACGATAAAAATTAAGTTATTTTTTGTGAATGTCTAACAGAAAACAACTACTTCCCCGGCTAAAGCCACGCTGGACATTGACTACACCTGATAGATATTCTGAAAGGACCCAAACTTAAAAGAAAAAATCTGAAATTGAAAATTTGCATTTTCATTCAGATAGTTATTATTTTTATTGGTTTTCTATTCCAGTCTCAATTTGAAAGAGTGGTCAAAGATCAATATTTTAGTATATAATACCAATTTATTTTTACAAATTAATCGTAGACATTCTTTGAATTCAAGTAAGCCAAAGTCACCTGAAATTACGGCACCTAGAAACCATTTGGAAGAATGGACAGAAGAATAATTTTTGAATAGATTTCGCTTGCCTAAAGAAATTGTCCGCAACTAACAGAAATACAAAAAATCACCCCTCACTACAAAGGCAAAATCGTAACAAAAAATAAACTTCCAAATAAAAATCAAATCTTGATTTTTCATACCAAAAACATTTGACATAAAAACCTAAAATTCATCACAAATGCAAAATGGAAAACTACATGATCTGTTCTCAGGAATCTCAAGCAAATGTTGATTTATTGATGGTCGATGAGTTATGTTTCAAAGATAATGTTTGTTTATATATCTCAATCATATGGGTTTTCTCTAGATTCTACTCCTCCCTTTGTAGTTCCAAGGAAAGTTGGTGTTTTTCTTTCATGTGTATTAATTTCAACTTGTGTTCTTCGAATGATCGTTTTTGTAAATCTACAAAATCTGCTTTGGACAGAGCCCAAGTAGAAATGTTGTCCTTTATTGTTAAGATGCTATTCCTTTTTTTTGGGACCTCCGCAGATGGTATTGTATTCATTACTTATTATAGCCCAAACTTCAATTTTTGAGAATTAGTAACTGCGTCCGTTTTTTACATTCTACAATATTTTGGAATTTTTTTACGAGTGAAATTGAGAGTAATTTTTTTCTTAAGAGACGTCTAACAATTTAAATAATACACTTGGCTGTTTTCGATCAATTTTTCTGTATACTTTTGACAAAACTACGAATTCTTAGTTTGATTCAATGTTGATGTTTCTGAACGGTTCGAATGAAGGTACAAGCAGAAAAATGTGTTGCCAACATATGAAAACAATGAGTTAAGGAATCCAGGATTAGTTTTTCATTGAAAAATGCATAACGTTCTAATCCATAGTTAATTAATAATCCGAGTTTAGATAATCAACGGTTTAAACTCGCATTGAACAACCGGGCCTGAAGGTAGAAACTTTAATTGAACTGAAGTTTTTTCGTGAAATCATTTTTGTACTAGTATAATCGCAATGATTCTAATTGATTTACGATATTAACAATAAAAATCCTTGATTAAAAACTGGAAAAAAAAACGGTCACAGATGTTCCAAATCTGACTTTACGAACATGAACGTGTTCATATCTTCATAGGAATCCTCAATTTATACCTTTTCTTAGTTTTCTTTTAGTATTCGACATTTCTGTTCTGAATTTCCATTATGGCCACGTTTATACCGTGTCTTGGTATGCAGACTAATGATTATATTCCAACCAAATTATGTTAGTCAGTGTGGTATAAACTGTGCACTTGGTCAAGTAACTAGCTTGGTTTGGTACCGAAATTTGTTGTGTACCAGACTATAATACTAAGTTGACTAAGATCGTGTAAACAGTATGATAAATTTTACCAACCATGACTGTAAATTTTGGTTTGAAAGATTGCTAAGCGTTCAGTTGTAGTTATCGCACTGGCTGAATGAACCGAATGGAAACAATAACCAAAAAAAATAGAGCGAGAGAGAGTTAGTGAAAAATATGTTTTGTGATTCCTAACCTTAGTTTCCGCATCATTACCTCGGAAATTGTTTTATATATTTTTGTTAGTATTTTTATATAAAATGAGTTGCTGCAGTTCAGAACCTCCTATAAAAAAGTCCAAAGGTATTAATTGGACAGATGAAGAAACCAGTGCGTTTCTCCAAATATTTTTGGTCAAGAAAATTATATAAATTTTGGATGGCAAAAAATATAAACACCTAGACATTCACAAGAGCCTTGAAGAAGACATGTTGAGTAGGGGCTTTACAAAAACTGCTGAACAAATGAAATTTAAAATGACTGAGCCTGAGCTCACTGACATCCAGACATTGTCATTGACAGATGACACAATTCCGAATTAGATAGCAGAGTTTCAAACCTTTCTCTTGGTTATATGACTAAATAAATACCAAATTAGAACCAAGTTGGTTAATTAATCATTTGACAAAACACGATGTAAATAAACGATTACTAAAACATTTGGTTTGAATTTGGTCACATATACTTGGTAAGGTTGCCAAATTCACATACGGTATAAACGTGGCATATGTAAGGTTTCTTTAAGCTCCGAGTGATAGATAACTCAATTTATTTTGAAAATAAAAATGTATCTATCTATCCATCCTAAATTCACAAGAACTAATTAGTATTATTGGATTATCCTTGTTTTATATTTAAATTTGCACCTCTGATTTTTTTTTTATCAACCAAATTCTTCGAAGATATACTCTGAATCATTATTTTGACTATTGAAACGTACCTGCTTTCACAGAATGTTAATATGAGCCGGCAACACTGCATATCCTAACGAGGATATGGTTTGTGTACTCACGGACATGCGTCCTTTCTCTCACGTTGTCCTGATCCTGATTCAAAGCAGAGCAGGAATTTCCATTGCCGGCAACTTCATTACGGGGAGTTTTCATTTCCGTCAGAGGAAATGTCAATATTTTGTGTTTGCGTTATTATGCATTTTGCATAGATCTGTCAATACGAATGTTTCGTACACAACTCAAACATTGGATTAGGTATATTTCGTTGAGTTAAATCAAACTGGAATATGTCCAAACGATTCGAGTGAAAGAGTCGTTTATGATGGATTTTTTAGACTCTTTACATTTCATGTTCTAGAAAAAACCGCGCAAAAAAGTCGATGAGAATGTGATATTTATAATTTTTGTCTCCTATAAAAAAGTTTTAACCCTGTACGAAATGTCCGCAAAATAAGAAAAAAGTCATTCTTAATATAGATATTGAAACTTGCGTGGATATATTTGAATAACTAATTATTATTATAAATAATAAAAACCTACTGGTTAATATGAAATGAATATGCTTGAATATAAGGTATTTTTCATAATGCATTTGGAATATATTGTTAATAAAGGCATTTTATAGGGAAAAATAGTATAACAAAATACCTATAACCCAAATAAAATATAATCACCCTAAAAATGTTTCAAAATATTTAAAGAAAAGTCATTTGAAACGCATTCATGCATTCCTTTTATAGTAAGTATTCTAATTATTTCTGTGATATATAATTATGGCTTTTATTCTCTGCTTTCAACGACAAACGTTTGCAGACAAAAAAAAAGATTTGCAACCAAAAAAGTGACATTTTTGTATATAAATGGGTTCTTAACATGACGTTCTAAATGTAAAGTATGAATACCACAAATCATAAAATGATATATCAAGAGAAATGAAACAGGAATTGAGCATTCGATGGAGTCCTCCAGAATATCATTTTCCAAAGAATAAATATAAGTAGTGATACTAGATTTTTTAAAAAATCGATTTGTTTCCATTACATTCGCGCCATCTGACGCAATCTCTACGAATGTCCAAATGAGAAATTAGTTTATACGATTGTTTCTGCTAGTAGTCACTAGAGGGCTTCATATTTCATATCACATATATTCATTGCTTAAATAATACTTCAATTTCTTTGATTGATGATATATATCTACTTCCCTAAAAACCGAGCAATATATTCTATTTTGTGAATCGTATAATCGCATGGTTAATTTACAGTGTCCTGGTTGAAGGATCACACAGAATTCAACCTAGAATTAGGTCAACTCAAAAACATTGGAACAAGCAGGGCTAAGTTTGAAATTACTCACCGCCATATAGCTACAATCACTTCTTCACTTTTCTTCTCATCTACACACATCTGATTTTGCTTATATTCGACGTTATCATGTATTCCCGAAAACACTGATTCCATAAAAGATTGATCACAAAGAAAATTGACTTTACACATCGGATTTTGCCTATCTGCGACGTTCAATTCGATAACACATATTCCCGAACACACTACATGATTCCGTAAGAGATTGATCACAAGGAGAACTCGAGAATTTCTCTAAATACCAATATATTTCTGATGAATCACCTCATTCAAACGAGCGGCAAAATATCAATCATACCACAACTGATTCCTAGTTATAAAAATGCTGCCAACTTAAAAAAAATTTTGTTCAGACATCTCGATAAGCCGAGTTCACATGCTTTTTTGCGTTTGAACTTACAGCAGCCGATCTGCGTTTTTGCATTTGCTTCTAAATGGCACAGAAAAAGCAATACGCCTTGGGTATGAACTGCCATGTGTACCCAGCCTTAAGTGCATTCTGAGTTACGTCATAATGGCGTAGGAGAGATGTTCTTGATATTAGTTTAAAATTTGCGCAGTTATATTCAAGAAATTGATTTGTCTCTGGGTGGACAGCTGGATCATTGTAAGATAGTTGGGAATTGAAAAATATTATGCATTTTAAATTAATCATTGAGATACATACCTATTCGGTTGTAGCAATGTGAGGAAACCCTAGGGCTATCTTGATGAACATTTTGTGGAGGATAGATAGACGAAAGCTGCCTACGAACGACGTTCGACAGATTCGACTACCGTCGTTTTAGGCAGCCTGCAAGTTACCCAATGCAGACGCGCAACAAAGCTTTGCGTCAGCAATAGCAAGATTACATATGTACAAAAAAATATATTGAACAAAACGAACTCCTTTGTCACAAATATCTCGTGAAGAGAATGCTCCATGAGCTTCATTTCTATCTCATATTCTCATGAATTTTCATCTTATGATATTCGTGGTTCAGAATCAAAGTTAATTAACGACATCTAGTAAATATATTTTATCCTTCTTGGTATAGACACAGAACACCCTAACCACAGATTACTAAACTAGTAGTTTAGTATTATGGGCCCTAACTACATAGAAGCGATAGTAAACGTCGGCACTTTAATTTTTTTGGGTCATATTTTCGAAACCTTAGTTTTGTGTATGGAGGGTGGAGGTAAAAGGACCCTCTCACATGGTTGTTTAATTCAAAAAATGTCCACCAAAAAGCATTCAATATTGTTTCAGAAAGTGGCCAGAATGGCGCTCGTGTAATATAGGGTGTGGTCTGAATTTCGTTGTTTTAGACAAAATACCTACCTATTTTTTCAATTACGCTCAGAAATTGACGCCTTTGAAAAGCGGAAGCGGATGTGAGACTCTCTTTTTCTAATTTTACAAATTCCAGCGCTTTCCACAATTTCCAGCGCTTTCCTTAAAACTGATAGTCTGGTACAGTAACGCCATCTTAATTTAATACTTTTTAACGGATACTTTTTGTAGCACACAGAGATAGTTCTCCTTACCTCTACCCTCAATAGTTCTGTGCTTGGTTCAACCTGCTTATAAAAATACATCAAATTTCCAAATCATCAGTCATCAAAAATCGATATGGAAGTCTGGAAAAAATATTTCGAATAGTTTATAGCAATAAAAGTCGATGAGGGAACGCACTTTGTATACAAACACTAAAACTCAATATACCAATCAAAATAGGGGTTTATTAGAAACACACCAAACAACTATCGTCATGGAAATTTTGTTCTGGAGGAAAGGTGGAATGACTCTTCTATCCTAAAATTTTATCAAATTTTTCAAATTTAAAGGTGCTCAATTCAAACTTGATTTGACCTTCACTTCAATAACTTTCCCCAAACACTAGCGCCAATTGTGATTGTTTCAGGAATATTGATAGACAATACTATTTCTTACAACGATGCCACTAGCGGTAAAAGTTTGAACTGTGTGAAGTACCGATGCATACGTCCATCGGAGGCGCTAGGAGTACGTTTATGAATGTGATGAGAAAGTTGGCGTTTTCAATTTCGAATTATAAAAAATATTGAATATTCATTCGTTTTCTGAGTATGTTGCTGAACTTTCTAGATAGTAATCAAAATATTTTAGAAAGGGGGCACATGCGTGTTTTCTATTCTGATGATGGGAGAAGTGCCTGTATGAATGTCAGAAGTGATCGATTTCACTGCTTTGGGAGCTATTCAAATTGTTGGTGAATTGTCGCTCTTGGTAATGGAAGTAAGAATGTTTTTAGCTCATTTTTGAAAATGTGCGCACTGTGGATGTTTTGTATTTCGACAGGAAGAAATTGGAACATCTTTGGCCATTCGATTTGCACTCAAAAGGAGTGAGGTAGGTTGTGTTGTCTGATGTTACTACGTAGAAAGAATAATTGTCGTGAATCCATCAGTAAGCCAGCTTCACTGAATAGTGGATCTGAAGGGTAGGTGGAATCTTTATTGAAAATAATTTTCAGTTAGTATTTTCGGACAATTATCAGTTTTTCAATGTAGCTCTTGCCTATGCACGGTTACTTCACTTTACACACTTCAAACTTTTACCGCTAGTTCCTTCGAAATGTCACCTATAATTTAATCTGTCTTCGTTTATATATTGTACTAATATTTTATTATTATGGTATCTTCAATTGTTACTCAAATATTACATCGAAAGTGAGGTTGAATTTATGTTTGGGTTCTAAAAAATAATATTGTTTTTACATGTTCCTGAAACAACCACGATTGGCGCTAGTGTTTGGGGAAAGTTATTCAGGTGAAGGTCAAATCGAGTTTGAATTCAAGAGCACCTTTAATTCAAAAATATTGGATATTTGAGAAATTATTATGACAAAATGTAATCCCGATGCAGAGAAAAAATAAAATAATTATTGATTGGCAGCACTGCAGCTAATTGAATTGACAGTTGACAGATAACAAGATGACTGGTTGATTTTGAAGAAAGAGGTTCTAAAAGTGAAGTTGATTATTTAGCAAATCCCACAAAATGGTAAGATATTTCAAAATTCATTACGCATCATCAAAACCTTGCCTTTATTCGATCCAACATAGGGACAAAGTCAATCAGGACCGGGGGGCAGCGACAAAAAGGAAGAAAAGGACAAGAAAAAGAAGTATGAACCCCCAATTCCAACCCGCGTTGGAAAGAAGAAGCGACGTTCCAAGGGACCAGACACTGCTCTGAAACTGCCAGCTGTTACGCCACATACAAGATGTAGACTCAAGCTTTTGAAATTGGAACGTATCAAGGATTACCTACTCATGGAGGAGGAGTTCATCCGTAATCAAGAGAGACTGAAGCCACAGGAAGAGAAGAACGAAGAGGAGAGGTCGAAAGTTGATGATCTCAGAGGTAAGCACGAATATAAATCAGTTATTAAACAATTCTGTTGTATTTGTATTTCGTATCAGGAACTCCAATGTCCGTCGGTACTCTGGAGGAAATCATCGATGATAACCATGCAATCGTTTCTACCTCAGTTGGGAGCGAACACTATGTCAGTATTTTATCCTTCGTCGATAAAGATCAGCTTGAACCTGGGTGTTCTGTTCTGCTTAATCACAAGGTACGTTTATTTTTACTGAGTTGTTGATATAAATTATACATATCTGTACTTGAATTTTATTTCCATTATTATTATTTATTATTACTGAACAATGGTGAGTAGCAAGCGTGATACTATTGAATATTTACATTGAAACTTGTGACACATTTTAAATATTCGATTTTTAGGTTCACAAATGAGTTTATTAACAATGATATGGATTTTTTAATAAAATCAATAAGGGATGGTTTTGCCCTTCTGGCGTCAGTAAGGCATTGGAGTTTTCTGTAATCTCATAAGCCATGCAAATCTCTCTATATAAAATTGATCTTGACATAACATTTTTAAAATAAAATCAATAGAGACATTTCGCCCTTCTGATGGCAAATAAGAACTGAATTTACTGCAATCTCATAGGTCCATCAAAGACTACATCCCTATATGAAAATCATCCTGATAAACTTTTTAACAATATGGATTTTTTTATCAAAGTCAATAGGAGATGATCTCAGCCCCATTGACGCCAAGTAAAAAATTGGAGTTTTCTGTAATCTCATTATTCGTGCAAATACTACATCTCTATATAAAATTGATCTTAACAAACATTTTTTGACGATATGGATATTTTTAAATAAAATCAGTTAGGATATTTTTTTTCCTTCTGAGGCATGTAAGGAATTGGAGTTTGTGTATAACTTTTCTTTCAGAAAAGTGTTTAAAAAAATATAGAGATCAATAGTGCTCTGTCTTTAGAAATATGGAATAAAAACGTATGAGTTTAGACATTAAAATAGTATATTACGGAACGATCATGTAATTATAGCTATTAATACATGAGCATGAGGTAAGTTACGACACAAGCCAAAGGCGAGTGTTGTAAACCGTGTGCGAGTGTATTACTAGCCATTACATGATCGACCAATAAATAATAAAATGAAAACCAGAATTTCTGGTGGTGTACAAGATAATTCTTCACTGCTCGACATACTTATAGGTACTTTTGAGCGTTGTGATTGAATGTCAATTAAAATTTAATGTCAAACAAGTATGTAGAAACATACCATTTGATTATCCCCGAGTGTTTCTATAGGCCGAAAATTAATTTCATAATGATAAGTATGTGTTTTATTGACCAATATCTGTTTCGAAATAATATTGATAAATCGGTAGCAGATATTCAATTCGCGTATTATAATACGGGAATAGAAAAAAATAATTTAATTTGAAGTAATGTAGGTAGCTAAATATATTAATAATAATAATATATTCATTCCATTAAGACCATACTACATGGTCAAAGTTAACACAAATTTTGCTATCATCCAAAAACTATATTATAACATTTCTCAATTAAATGGGATTTTAGTTGATTTTTGAGACGTATTTAATTTTTTTCCCTTTTTATAATTCTGGGAAGATTATTGAAAAACTTCATACTCCTGTATTGGGGACTTTCAAATAATGATATTCAGTGTGCAGAAATCTGTAGCAAACTACCATGTCTGGTTCTATAGCTATGTTTATCAGAATTATGTGTATATATTTTTTTTTACAAGCAAAATATATTTATAAATGTATATACAAGGAACCGTTAATAGCTTATTTTCTTTATAATATGGTTTACACAAGTCTGTTCGTTTTATGCCAAATATAAGTCCAATTACCTGTTTTTGTGAAATGAATAGTCTTCGAGCTAGTGATGTATAGTCCCAAACAATGATAATAACTGATTCTAGAGTACACAAATGCATGGTGCACATTCAGCAGTTGTTCTTTATTGAACATATTTTTCAATTGGAAGTTAGCATAATAGCGCATGCTGACATTTTCAATAGAGTTCTGAAAGACATATCTGAATCTAAATAGGTTCCGAGAAAACGAACAGAAGAAAGTGGGAGCAACGTACTTGTTCCTATATTAACATTAATCAGACCGTCTGATTCTTTTTTGCTGTTCAAGTGGAGTAAAACAGTTTTTGGAAGCCTTTTCAGTATCATACAATTTTTTTGGCGTTGGAAATTATGAATTTGTAGTTGAAACAAACAGAAAAAAATTGTAATGCACGGGGAATTCTCACGAATAAATATATCGGTTATGGAATCATAATCTCATGGTTTGTAGGTTCATGCAGTTGTAGGCGTCCTAGGTGACGATACCGATCCCATGGTCACTGTCATGAAGTTAGAAAAAGCCCCTCAAGAAACTTATGCCGACATCGGCGGTCTGGACACTCAAATCCAGGAAATTAAAGAGTCGGTGGAACTTCCCCTCACCCATCCGGAATACTACGAGGAGATGGGCATAAAACCCCCCAAGGGGGTGATCTTGTATGGACCTCCCGGTACTGGAAAGACTCTGTTGGCAAAGGCCGTGGCCAATCAGACTTCGGCTACGTTTTTGAGAGTTGTTGGATCTGAACTAATTCAGAAGTATTTGGTGAGTTAAAATACTTTCTAGATAAATTCTATCATCGAACTAAACCTAAATTGTTGATCCACAGAAGGTTATTAGGTCTATTCTGTTTATTATTTCAGAGAGTGTTGAGAAGGTGATGTAAGTGTTTAAGGATTTAAGGACTAGAAAGTTTTAATTTTTCAGACTTCAAACTCGGAAATTCTGTCTCCAAACTCGGTAATTTATTATTCCTAGTCTGAATTTCCGAATTTAAAATCGGAATTCCTGACTTTGGAGTAGGACAAATAAGACTCCTAGGGATTTTTACTGGGTGCTTGATTTTATTTTATATTTAGGGTGATGGTCCCAAACTGGTCCGCGAGCTGTTTAGAGTGGCGGAAGAACACGCGCCTTCGATAGTCTTCATAGATGAAATTGATGCTGTCGGTACAAAAAGGTACGATTCGAATTCGGGCGGAGAACGAGAGATCCAGAGGACCATGTTGGAACTCCTCAATCAACTTGATGGTTTCGATTCTCGAGGGGATGTCAAGGTAAGTTTTATTTTGAGTATTGTTGCTACTGAAAAGTTTGTTGGAATTATTGATTGAAGAAGCTTGCCGGGATTTTTTGAATATTTCAACATGTGGTATCATTTCTTTTGCAATTGAATATGAAAGTTTATTTTGAAAGATTGAATTACGTTGGAAGGAAAATTAAGTGATTCTGCTGATATCCGATAGAGAAAAACTAGGTTCTATTCCAAACATATGCCAATTTGAGACATTGCTACATTTTTGGTAACTATATAGCTATTTGGTGCTTACATATTTTTGTTACAGAGTTACAGCCATTGAAAGGTAAAAATGGCTCATTTTCAATCACCAATTCCTTACGCCGAAATTACATAAAATACCCCTTTTTTATATTGGCATAATCTGCACACTTATTTTTTCTTTTTCAGGATTTTTTTGCATAGAAATCTGTTGATTTCACACATAATACCAAAACCTTCAGTACATTACGTTTGTCACTATTGCTAGCAAGGAATAAATCAATGACCTCTTTTCAAAATCAGACAGGAGCAACAATTTCCCCTTAATTTACAGAAACTATTGTATTTTGAACCCAGTAAAATCTGCTTATCTTTTATTATCAATTATGGAGGTACAGAAGGGACGCGAGTATTTTTTTTATCCCTGACTGAAAACTCGAGATCCCCATTTTAAACTCGGGAGTCCCTGCTTCAGTTTAGTAATAATAAATAAATATTTTACTATCCTGCAAGACAATCAAAAGGTACATTGTGTAGGACTAGTCATAAAAAGGCTTAAAAATAGAACTTAAAATAAAAAGACAGTTTACTAAGAGTAACACATTCATTATTTCATTATGCTATCATTTCCTGATGGGAGTAATAATTATTTTCCAGAAGGAAGGACTTAAGTGTAATTTTGAAGCTGTGGATAGTACTAGAGTTTTTCACTTCAAGGGGGAGCAAATTGAATAATCTGAGCCCTATTCCGACCGGGGTCCTGACTTTAATCTTGTAGACTTGGCTTTAAAATCAATCTTGGTGGTGTCTCGACTCTTAAATAGGGAGCCCCAACTTAAATCTAGGGATCCCAACTCCAAAATCAAGCACTTGACTTCAATATCGGTGTTCCTACTTTAAACTGGGTTTCCTACTTTAATCTCAGGTTCCCCACTTCAATCTCTGGTTAACGATTTTAAAACCTGGTGTCTGGGTTTGATCTCGGAGTCCTGACTTCAATCTAGGGATCTCGACTTGAAAATCAGCTGCCCGACTATAATTTCATGGCCCTGACATTAATCTTGGGGTTTCAACTTTAAAATTTGGCCATCGACCTTGATCTTGGAGTCTCGAGTTCAAAATCGTCATGCCTGACTTTGATCTAAGGTCAGTCTAGGGGTCCCGGGGTTTCTAATCAGTGCCCGACTTTAAACTTGGAATAAAAATTCAAAATATTAGTAATAATAATATATATATTTATTTCCACAAAAGTCAAAGATTTCAATTAGAATGCATGCAATTAACATCGAAAAAGTCAGAGACTACACTTTTCAACTGAAGAAGTCCTCAAGAGTATAATATGTTTTTTCAAAGAAAAATCGCTTCAGTTTGACTTTGAAAATACCAACATTAGGAGCATTCAGAACTCAATTTATTAAAGATCTTACAGCCCATATAGAATAGATTCTTCTGATAATTAAATAATCGCGTAAAAAACCTTTTTAAAGACAAGCTCTTATTCAAATCGCTAAAAAGTTAAAAATAATTGATTTGGATGTGTGACGAAGGTTATTTCGTGAGTTACAGATTCAAAAGCTTGTCGTTTTTGTATTCGAACTAAAAACTTTTGAATCTGTAACTCACGAAATAATCTGTCTAACATCCAAAGGAACTTTTTGGCAATTTGAATGAAAGCTTGGCTTTAAAAAAGTTTTTTATTAATTATTTTATTTTGTGCTTTTTAGTAAGTATGCCTTAATCTATGCATTTTTGTTGAAGCATCGTTATTATGAGGCCGTTTCCCTATAAGTATTGAGCTATCTAGTTCTTCAATGAGGAGACCATCTAAAGATTAACTTGTCCGCGATCTTGGAGCTGCCATCTGTAATTTATGATCTTTGACAAAAAATCAGTAATCTTCGAATAAATTCATAATTTCTAATCCCAAAAACCCCGACATACCAATTTTGAATAGAAACGGTCCATAATCACAAAACTCGTCTACCATCTTGAAGCCGCCATTTTCAATTTATGAATTTTGACAATAAATTCTTAACGTCCGACCCTAAAAACCCCCATACACCAATTTTGAATAGAATCGGACTATGATTACCAAACTCGTTCGTCATCTTGAATTTGTGAATTTTGACCCCAAAACCCACATACCAATTTTGAATAGAACGGCCATAATCACAAATCGTCCCATCTTGAACGCCATTTTTATTTATGAATTTTGACAAAAATTCTGATCTTCTACCCAAATCCCCAACATCCAATTTTGAATCGAATCGGACCATAAACACAAATCTCGTCCGCCATCTTGCAGCTGCCATTTTGTTTTTTCTCTAGAAACATTTTATAATGAATTTTCACCGAAATTAGGTACTTCTTTCAAATTTCACGTTAATCGGACAACTAGAAGTGGGTTAAAATTCAGTTGCAAGACTTGTCCCAAACATACTAACTAAAAATTAAAGTTAAATTAAAAATAAAAGCTTGTAAAAAGAAGATCGATGTTGTGCTGGGATAAGTAGATCTTTAGATCGGGTTGGATAGATGTGAGCCATTTTATTATTATAATTAAAAGCTATCCTGATTTTATACCAGGGCAGTCTACTTTACTGATTTCAGTACTTTTACATACCCGACGTCCTGTCATCCCGTTTTCCTGTTATCCCGTTTTTTCTTTATCCTGTTATCCCGTTTTTTCTTTATCCTGTTATCCCCTTATCCTGTCATCCCTTTTTTTCGTTATCCCGTTTTTTCTTTATCCTGTTATCCCTTTATCCTGTCATCCCGTTTTTTCGTTATCCCGTTATTCCCGTTTTTTCGTTATCCCGTTATTCCCGTTTCCCGTTTTTCTTTATCCCGTTATCCCCTTATCCAGTTTTTTCATTATCCCGTTATTTGATGTTTTATGTCACATCACACGGGAACGCGGTCGAACGGGATAAAAAGTATCCTATGTCCGTCTCCTGGTTCTAAGCTACCTCCCCACCAATTTTCAGCCAAATCGGTTCAGCCGTTCTTGAGTTATAAAGAGTGTAACTAACACGACTTTCTTTTATATATATAGATACAGAGCCGGCCTTAGTGAGCGCGAGGCCTGGTGCCAACTTGTTGAGCGAGGCCCTTATACAGTGCATTCCATTTAAAACGAGCCACCCTCAATAACTTTTGGTACAATGATTTTCAGGAAAAATAAAAAAACACGTCAATAATAGTATACAGGGGGACACATTTTGACGTATTCACATTTGATGTTACTTCCACTATCGCACCCCCAGAGCATGTCACCATTTTCTTTAAAATGGATCACCCTATATTGTTTCGCATTATCAGATGCTCCATGATGAGCAGATTTCAACAAAGTATAAAACATATGGTCTGACGCATATGGTTCGGGAGCTACAAATTATTTGGTTAAAAACGAGCCATTTTGAAACAATGATTTGCAGTAAAAATAAAAAAAACAGGTCAACAATTTATACAGGAGGTCACATTTTGAAATAATCGTTCTAGAGACAAATGAAGCAATAAATCAGAAAAAGATATTTTTGATTAAATTCTTGAATCAAAATCTGATGACTTGACAATGAGAAGAAAAAAAAATTCTATAGTAAAAACGTTTCCACCAACTTCCATACAATGGTACAAACGAGCTTCCATTGCAGCCCTCACATGGTTGAGAATCTCGGAGTTATTTCTCTGCAACGCCTAATGATATTCTCTCTCACATCTTCTAATGTTGTTGATTCTATCTTATACACTTTAGACTTCAAATGACCCGTTGAAAGAAATCTACATCTACCATCGATAAAAAAAGGTCCTATGATGTGGTCACCTAAAATTCCTGCCCAAACATTCAGTTTTTGAGGTCGTTGGGTATGAACTTGACGGTATAAATGAGGATTCGTATCACTCCAATATCGACAATTTTGCCGATTCACCTCTCCATTCAAACTAAACGTACTTTCATCCGAAAAACAAATTTTATTCAAGAAATTCTGATGCAAGTTGATCCGTTCAGTGAGACTTTCACAAAACTCGATAAGTCTATCGAAATCATCTTCGTTCAATTCATGAAATAGTCTAATCTTATATGGATGAAATTTGTACTTATGAAGGATCCTGAAAACATTTGTACGACTGATTCCTGATTCTCGAGATAACTTAGTAAGAGATTGCGTATTTTCCATTAGTCCAACGTTGACAACTCCTGAACGGTTATGCTTTTTATTGCTAACAGATCCAGTTTCCATAAATTTGTTCAATAATTCCGTAACGTATTTGTGTCGTACATTTCTTCCTGGATATTTATCATTGAACATACGGGCAGCAGCTTTAGCACTATTTTCATTCTGGTAGCACAAACTCACTATTTCAATCCGTTCTCGAAGCGTATAAACCATTGCTTCTCAAGAATTCACAAAAACAGAAACACCAATTGTAACTTCACCTGGTAGGTAATCGTTATTGTAGAATGAGACAAATACAAAATGAAGAGAATATCGAATTCAAACTTAACTAGGCAAAATAAGACTTTTTTGAAGTATACTTCAAAAAAAACACCTATGAAACCTAGGTAACAGATTGTACAGAAGTTCATTCAGGGTGGCTCGTTTTCAACTCAAATAATTTGTAGCTCCCGGACCATATGCGTCAGACCGTATATTTTATAATTTGTTGAAATCTGCTCATCATGGAGCATCTGATAATGCGAAACAATATAGAGTTATCCATTTAAAAAAAAATGACATGCTCTGGGGGTGCGATAGTGGAAGTAACATCAAATGTGAATATGTCAAAATGTGTCCCCCTGTATACTATTGTTGACGTGTTTTTTTATTTTTCCTGAAAATCATTGTACCAAAAGTTATTCAGGGTAGCTCGTTTTAAATGGAATGTACTGTATATTTTATTTATTAATAAATTGATATTTTTGTCCTTTGAAGAAATTCCTACTCAATGTTCTCATTTATTCACCTTCTCCTTACTACCTCTCGGATGGCGTGCCTACTAAATATATGTTCAAAATATAAAACGCATAATTTGAATAAATAATGTATTTGGCGAGAAAAACACCTTTTGAATGTTTTGACAATGACAATATAATAATTAATACTAGATAAAATTATATGAGAAAGGTAACAAAAGCTAAACAAAACAATATATAATATATTACGTAAGAAAACGAAAATAAAACTCTGAATATTCAAACGAAACATCAAAACTCAAAATAATAATTTGAATTCTTTCACTGAGTGGAAATGAAACGTGAAACGTACATGTGAGACTCTTATGAAAAAATCACCCGCCTAGCTTTAATTTTCGAAAATTCATCTATAATGGCATCAAACTCCAGCCTCGCACTTATATCAGACTCTATCGATAATGTGGCTAATGAACTTAAACGATCTTGAGAAGTGGCAGAAAATTCATAACGTGTAAAAGTTTTAAAAAAATTGTAATCAGTGATTTTATTAACGGAACGAAATCTTCGGTAGCGCGAGGCCCGGGGCCGGCGCCCCGCTTGGCCACCCTGAAGGCCGGCTCTGTATAGATAACAAAATAAAATGTATATGTGTAAACTGTAAAATTACAATCACAATTCAACTCATGTATAAAAAATCGCATATGCTACAGGGCAATTGTCAGTTTGGCAAAAGTTAGCTGCAACTTTTACAAAGACAAATGCACTAGTGGTTTTTTCACTTATTCATTTGTTTATCAATTATCGCGGTGTTGGTTGCCAAAATAAATAAAGTTTGCATTGATATGTTTCTAAATTTCTCATTCATTAAATTGTCCTGTTGAATTACATTCGATGTTTGTATTGATATCGGGTATTGATATCGGGTAAATAAATAAAAATTAAATAAAGATTATTAATTAAGTTTGTGTTGTTGAAATTCTAAACTGTTTCCTTTAGCAATTTGACTCGAAAAACTGTCAACCTAAAAACGCTTCACCTTCGGTGTCGCGTTTTTAATAGTTGACAGTTTTTCTCGTCTAATTTCTAGGCAACAGTTTCTCATTGAACAACCCAAATTTACCCGATTAAATACAAACCTCTCGTGCGATTATAAGTGAAAAACCACTGCTCCTATAAATAAACGACAAATTTTTACTCATCTATTAATTCAAAAAGTTGGTGGTCATTTATTACATGCTAGTCATAGATGGCGATTTTTTAAATGAAATTGGTCAATTTTAATGCCATGATGCAGGCCCAAAGAGGGGGATCGGGGACTTTTTCCCCGGGGCCCAGTGCTTGACTATAGAGTAATTTTCAAGATATGTTTCTAAAAAACTAACGATATATATTTTTTTTTATTGGTGCCCCTTTTTACCCATTTAAAGCACGCCTCAGCGTGTTTAAATCAAACTTTATAAAACGCGCGTTTTTTTAAGTTACCATGACAACATCAACAAATCGAGAAACGTGAAGTCTTAATGACAAATTTTTGATTATTGATCTGACAGGAGTACCTTGTAACGTCAAATAAAATATTACTAACAATTCGTTCATTTATATGTGCTCCTACATCCATTTGATGAACTTTTCATATTCTTTTTTATATATATCACTGGATTTTCGCGGTATTAACCGCGATTCTGCCTCACTATTAAAAAAATCGATATTAGAATAATTCATTTTTGAGCTCTGATGACAACAAATATTGATCTTTCATAACAAATTGCAAATGAATATCTGTTTTTCTCATTTCCATCACAACGAAAGGTATACTGATGTCACATCACGAATTCAACCTTCTTGCATTATTAGTTCTTATTTCTATTTTTTGTAGTAATAATACCAGTATATATGATTTCAAAGTGTACCAATAAAAAAAAAGTAACATAAAGTATTTGTGGATAACTGGTCTTAAAAACACTTGCTCTATTTCGAGCACTCCGGCTGTGCCGTCGTGCTCGAAAAATCGCGCGTGTTTTAAAGCCCTTTTTATCCACTTATACTTTAATATACTATTATAATAATAATTCTATGTGGTATTATGGTTTAAAATTATGCTTTCCAGAAGTCTTATTAATGAAGAAAAAATTTACCAAGAAAATGTAGGTAAGATCATATCATTGAGTGTGTGTAGATTAAGCTGGTATAAAGGAGGCATTTTGATGGTTTGAAGTATTAAACATTTTTGAATTTTTTTTATTTTATAGTTTTCATATCATTGAAAAAAATTGAACCGGTGAAATATTGCACATAATTTTTATTCAACATTAATTCTTCTTCTAGTTTTTTCTATAAATGTATCCAATGGTTAAAAAAAAGGTTTTATTTTATTTTTTTAAATGAATAATCATATGGAACTCCAGCTCAAATTAACTAATTTGGTTTCAATTATTTAAAATTTGTAAAATCTATCAGGAAATAATTAGTAGTGCCCTCTATATCATGTTGGTTGAACAATCGGGATCCTTAGTTTTCATCCTTTGATTCACAGATATCGCAAACGGTACTTCTATGCAGTATAGAAATTCTGTTGCTCTGCTTTGCATAGGAATCTGCAGTGTAGCTCCGTACCATAGATATTGCAATATTCTTGCTTACTGAAAATGTCTAGAATTTGTTCATCTCCAATAACATAGATGACGCCGTTAATTTCGTTCCGAAATTATTTTATTCCTGACATTTTTTTTTTGGTTTGTCATTTGAGTTGAAATATTTTCGAAAAACTTCTTGAAGTCCTAGTTATCTATAGAGTGTTATATTAAAGATGGCAACACTCCTACAACTCGTTATTTTTCTCTCGTTTTTATAAACGAAAATAATTTTTTGAATCTAAATAGACACAAGAATATTATTATTCTACTGTGGAATATTAAATTATTGATTTGAAAAAAAACACCTCAAAATTCCAACTTTTTACATTTTTTTTTTAGAATATATCAGTTTTTATTCAGTGACCTAAAAAACACATAATCAACAAAATTCATCGAAATTGAATTTTCGATAATGTTGAAAACCTGTGAAACGTCCCTACCTACAGAACGGTACAGATACTGATTCAATTTTGACTAAATGCTGAACTCTTCTCAAAAATACCGTTAAATAAAAGAAAAACGTCAATTACGAATAGGTGCTGTTGTGTCATTTTACATTGCAATCTTCAGCCTGGAGAAAGTTATCACTTTTTGTTAACTAGCCCTCATAATTGATAATAGGATTTTATTCTCATCAGACTATTTAGAAGAGTACGGCAATCAGAAAAGTTGAATCGGAATCTGTACCGTTCTGTATGTAAGAACGATTATATTATCCAACATTTGATTTGTATGAAAATTGCTTATTATGTGATTTTTGAGACCTTGAAAACAATATTTGAACAGAAAATGTAAACTTTGAAAACGTTGCCATGGCAACAAAAAAAGTTCTGGAAGTTTTTCCATAGACGAAAATTTACTGGGAATTTTTAACAGTTGATAATCTACGAGCCTAAGGGTTCTGTATATAAATTATTTTTTATTGGGTCTATTGTTATAGACAAATTGTCCTTGTCATTTTGTTGACAGATCTGGCTATTTTAATTTTCTTGAATTAAATGGGATCACATTGACTAAAAAATTGACCTTGAATCAAATAATTGCTTGAAAAAATTGACAAACGAACATGGCCATCCTGTGAACAAAATGGCATTCTGATTACTCAAAAAGCCAACTTCTTCAATATTATTTATTATTTTTTATCCAATATCACACAGGTGATTAAATTATTCTTGGAAATAATTTCAATACCTACTGGTATTTTTTGGTTTGCCATTTTTCCAAAATTGTAATGAACAGCGGAATTATGATGAAATTGTGTTCATATAGATTGGGATTTGCTATACAAGATGTTTTTTAGTTTTCGCTAGAAACAAAAAAAATATCGAACTTGTAGAGGTGTTTCCATTTAAAGTTGTACACACACTTTACCTAAAGATAACTATATTAGGTAAATATTAGTTACATCACCATGCACTCGATATGGAAAACACTTTCTACGTGTTTTCTCCTGAACAGAATCGAAGAAATGCGGCTCATACGTTTCAGAGTTAATCGCTTTTTCGAAATAAATTTCAACCACGTTCGACAAAACTCACTAAAATCCTCCTTCTTTACAGCATAACAATACCTAAATACATATTTTCGCACAACTTTGACAAATATCGTCGTTTATCGAAAAATCCTCCTTCTTACACAGTCCGATTCATTTATTACCAACATGAAAAATTAAAAAAGTAAATAAATGTCATCTGTCAAAGAAATTAGAATTGTTCATTTGCAACTGTGTAAGAAGGAGGATTTTTTCGATAAAACGACGATATTTTGTGCAAAGTTGTGCCGAAAATAAGTGATTTAGGGTGTATTGTTTATGCTGGTAAAAAGAAGGAGGCATTTTGAGTGAGTTTTGTGCGAGAAAACGGTGCTTGAAATTTATTTCGGAAAAAGCGATGTAACTCTGAAACGGTATGAGACCGCCGCATTTTTCTTCCGGATTCGTGTTCAGGAGGCAAAAACACCTAAGAAAAGTGTTTTCCCCATATTCGGAGTGCATGGGTGATGTAACTTAATATTTACCCTATATTATTTACAAATAATCAAATCGAAAAAAAACTCAAATGAAAACTGAAAAAAAAGTGTGCCAGTATTGGTTTAGGACGTTTTTATTTGGAACCGTACAGTGGCGCCGTCTATGGTGCGAGAGATGAACAACAGCGGTACGAATTCTCGATATCTCCAGAACGGCGACCACTTTGCGACATCTGTGATTGAAAAGACGCACTATATTGATGAAGGGCATTACAGATTCCTTCGCCTAGTTGAATTACCGACTTATATACAAGACATCTGTGATCGAATTGACGAACTATCCCGATGAATAATACAGATTCCTTCTTCGAGTAGTATTACAGAATTCTGCATTTTGCGACATCTGTGATGGAAAGGATGCATTAAACTGGAGAATTATTGCAGATTTCTTCGAAAACTGCATTTACAGATTCCTTTGTTGCTCCGAGGTATCGTTCTTAGCGACATCTATGATTCGAAGGATGGAACATGAAAATAACGAATAATGTTCTATCTTTATGTCACAGAGGGCGCCACCAATCATTTCATAAGAAAATATTGAAATGTTCATAACTTTCTGCTAGAGGTGTTGACAACTCAGACATACGAGAATTCTAGAGAAAAATATATTTGTAAATGAAGGCGAAGAAATCTGAATGCAAGAACACTTCATTCTAAAGGTTTTCTGTGATATTTTTCATATTTGAATGATTCCCGAATTTGTTGGCAGATACAGTGGCGTGGTATTTTAGTTTTTCAAAGGTTAAATGTGATAATGTCCATCAAATTAGGATTTGGCATGTCAGCGATAAATCATTATGAATGAGATATTGACATGAAAATATCATTAAGGCACAAAAAAAAGGAATATATTGGAGAAGAAAAAAATTTGATGAAAACTGCAGCTAAGGCACTTGGTGGAAGATATAAAAACCTATTTCCAATCATATTTCTTTCATTCATAACTTTTATTACTTTTGTCACTATTAAGCAATCTAAAAAAAAACATTTTTTTTATTTTGTTTTATAAAAATTCTCGTTTATTTTAAATAAGGTACTTTAAAATACCTTTGGGTCAAAACAAACGGTATACCGAGTGTCGCATTTGGAATGTAACTGAAATACTCCTTCTTTGATTTTCGTTGAACCCGTCTTTAATTTTACAACCTTTTTTACTTTCACCTGTCCCGATGTGTGCAATCAAATCTTACAAGTTAAATTTGACCCACTTCTAGTTGTCCGATTAACGTGAAATTTGGCAGGTGTTCATAGTTCCCGTGAATTTTGGTTTTGAGAAAAAACCTAAGGCAGCTCCAAGTTGGCGGACGAGATTTGTGTTTATGGTCCGATTCGATTCGAAATTGGTATGTGGGGGTTTTTGGGGTCGTAGATTATTGAATTTTTCGTCAAAAATCCATAGAATCGAAATGGCGGCTCCAAGATGGCCGACGATCTCTGATTATGGTCCGTCCTATTCAAAATTGGTATGTGGCGGTCTTCGAGGTCGGAGATTATGAATTTTTTATCAAAATTCACAAATTTAAGATGGCTGCTCAAGATGGCGGACGAGTTTTGTAATTATGGTCCATTAGTATTCAAAATTGGTTTGTGGGGGTTTTTGGAGTCGGAGATTATGAATTAATTGTCAAAATTCAAGATGGCGGCTCCTTGATGGCGGACGAATTTTGTGATTATGGACCGTTTCTATGCAAAATTGCTATGTCACGGTTTTTGGGGATGGAGATTATGAATTTAGTCGAAGATTATTGATGATTTTTTGTCAAAATTCATAAATTGCAGATGGCAGGTCCAGGATCTACGACAAGTTAATCTTGCAACTGAATTTTGACCCACTTCTAGTTGTCCGATTAAAGTAAAATTTGACAAGAGTTCATAATTCCGGTGACAATGCATTATGAAATTTTGTTAGAGAAAAAACAAAATGGCAGCTCCAAGATGGCGGACGAGAGTTGTGTTTATGGTCCGATTCGATTCAAAATTGGAATGTGGGGGATTTCGGGGTAGAAGATCATGCATATTTAGTCAAAATTCATAGAATCAAAATGGCTGCTACAAGATGGCGGACGATCTCTGTGATTATGGTCCGATTCTATTCAAAATTGGAGTATGTGGGGGTTTACGGGATCAAAATTCATAAATTTAATATGACGAACGAGTTTTGTAATCATAGTCTGATACTATTCAAAATTGGTATGTGGGGGTTTTTGGGGTCGGACGTTAAGAATTTATTGTCAAAATAAATTGAAACTGGTGGCTCCTTGATGGTGGACGAGTTTTGTGATTATGGGCCGTTTCTATGCATAATTGGTGTGTCAGGGTTTTCGGGGTTAGAGATTATGAATATAGTTGAAGATTATTGATTTTTTGGCAAAATTCATAAATTGCCGTTGGCAGCTCCAGGATGGCGGACGAGTTAATCTTTAGATGGTCTCCTCATTGAGGAACTAGATAGCTTTGAACTTGCAGGAAAAAGGCATCATAATAACGGCGCTTCAACAAAAATCCATAGATTGAGGCGTACTTAAGTACTAAAAAGCACAAAATAAAATAATTTACAAAAAAACGTTTTTAAAGACAAGCTTTTATTCAAATGCGCTAAAAAGTAAAAAATAATTGCTTTAACTGTGTGATGTAGGTTATTCCGTGAGTCAGTGGCGGATTTACCAGCAGGCTGAGTAGGCTGGAGCCTAGGGCGGCAAATTTAGTTCATAAATTAAAAAAAAAAATTATTACACACACACAAAATACGAATTTCGAAAATTGGAGAGAAATTAAAATATTTAACAAAAATCGAAATATAACTGCTATAATTTTTTCTCCGTGTACCTAATAATTATGAAATCTCCTTACACAATTCAATCTTGATATAATATCGATGGTCTAATCATGATTGCTGCAGCAAGTTTGCAAATTGTCAAATTCAATTTTAGAAAGTTATTTCTTTATGCGTAAAAAATACTGACTAAAATTAACTAATATTTGAACGACTGCGACTTGACAATAAAAAAATTCCCTCTACAAAATACGAAGTTAGACAATTTGCTGATTAGAAAATTGATACATTTCATCAGTTAATTATTTTATTTGTAGTAAGAAATGGCTGAATGGATAGCACAAGTGATATGATTGTGGACTAAGATATCAAAATTTAGAGGCGGCAAAAATTGAATAGCCTACGGGCGGCAAATCTGTAAATCCCCACTGCCGTGAGTCATAGATTCAAAAGCTTCTTGCTCCTGTATTCGAACTGAAAACTTTGCGGGACAAGCTCTTGAATCTATAGATAGATAGATAGATAGATTTTTATTGATCTCTTCGAATCATATACAAGACATGAGAGACGTCTTACAGTAGTAGGTTACAATAATTACAAAAATAAAAATTGCAGTGCAATACAGTACAATTAAAAACATAAAGGTATAAGTACATAACAATATTGTATACAGTTTATAGTTTAAAACACAGTCCTTGAAACAGATATTGTGGGCTATGTTATCACGAACATTGGTGATAGATAACTCACGGAATAACCTGTCACACATCGAAAGCAATTATTTTTTACTTTTTAGTAGTGCATTTGAATAAAAGCTCGTCTTAAAAAGGTTTTTTATTAATTATTTTTTTATTATCCCTTTCGCTAGTTTTCGAGATATTTGATTTATAATAATAATAATAAATATACACTATTGTCAAAAAAAATATTAATTTTGTAGACAAAGCATTTACATAATGATAAAAATGTCGGAATTCAAGAGATATCCTTGACTCCGGTGTTTTCTAAAGTTTTTGAATATAGTTTGCTGGATAGGCTCAATCCTTTTACTGAAAAATTCAACCTAATACCTAGTGAACAACATGGGTTTAGGAAAACAAGATCAACAAATACTGCTTCCACAGAATCCATAACATGTATCATAAATGCACTTGATGAAAAGAAATATCCCATAGGAATATACTGTGACTTGAGCAAAGCCTTTGATTGTGTACCACACGATAGATTATTGGACAAACTTTGGTCACTTGGCATCAGAGGCACATTACATAACTGGTTAAAATCCTTTCTCACAAACAGAAAACAATATTCACTTATATCTCATAATGATGGAGGAATGATCAGTCAACACACCTCAAACACTGCACCTGTAGAAATAGGCGTACCTCAGGGAAGTGTTGTCGCCCCTACATTATTCTCTCTTTATGTGGCAGATATAGTATATTATTTAGCCGACTTCAAAATTGTTCTATATGCAGATGACTTATCAATTCTCGTATCAAAGGAATCACATGATTTGAACCAAACAGCTTGTGAGGATCTAATGATAAAAATTGCATATTGGTTTTCCAAAAATATGCTCTACATAAATACAACAAAAACGGAGTTTCTTATTTTTCATACAAAACAAGTTGAAAGTATAACTATGAAGATTAATAACAATAACATCAATCAGAACAACAGCATTAAATTTCTAGGCATGACAATCAGTGATACCTTAGACTGGGAGAGTCACATAAAGACTATAATCAAGGTAGTAAATACCAAAATATTTCAAATACGGTGCATGTATAGAGTACTGACAATCGACAATCGAAGTACTGAAAAACTTTTATTATGCAGAAATCCAATCAAGATTGACTTATGGTATAATACTATGGGGACAGTCTACAGCAGCAAAAGCACTTTTTATTGTTCAGAAAAAATGCATCAGAGCTCTGTTATGCAAAACTCAATCCGAACCAAGTAAACCTTTATTCAAAGAACTTCAGATATTACCAATCACGTGTCTTTACATATTGGAGTGGCCTGTTACATCTATAAAAGAAAAAACAATCTGCTTCGTCGCAAAGACATACATAACTATTCCACTCGAAATCAAAATCTTCTAAATACCCCACAAAGTAGATTGAGTTTAACCCAGAACTGTCCTCTCAACATTGGAATCCGAATATTTAATAAAATTCCTAAGGAAATAAAAGATCAAGAGAACCACTTCAATTTCAAAAAATCTCTTTCAAACCTTTTAAGGTGTAGCTTATTCTATACTTTGGAAGAATATTTTAACATGTAGCATACAAACTAAATGTGAATTTTATGATTATATACTGTGTATTTTTATATTTATATGTGGTGTATTGTGCTATGTATTCAAATTTTTGACGTGTTTTTATACCAATGTGGTCTTTTTAATGAATAAATTTGATTTGATTTGAGATATGATGGTATACATCTAGGTATGAACAAAACAAATATAAAAATATTGATATTGATAACAAAATATATAAAAGGTGACATGACAGCATGGAAAATCGAGGGGACTGTATTTTAAGACATCTGTCTCCAGGGTTAAACCAATTTCAATGAGGGTCACTTGATCTATTCATGGGGGGAGGAGGGGAAGGGGGTATTTGTTTTCTTCCAAAAAATATCGAGATTTCTCCTTAAATAAATAATTTTGAAGTTTCATCAAGGTGTCATTTTCAAGAGGGACACCTCATACGTCCACAACAATAATTTTGTTTTTCTGATTCTAGGTGATAATGGCCACCAACCGAATCGAGACCCTGGATCCAGCCCTCATTCGACCGGGTCGTATCGACAGAAAGATCGAATTTCCCCTGCCGGATGAGAAAACGAAGAAACGCATTTTCAACATCCACACTTCTAGAATGACCTTGGCCGAAGATGTCAACCTCCATGAGCTCATCATGGCCAAGGATGATCTTTCAGGAGCCGACATCAAGGTGAGACATTCTAAAAAAAAAAAAAAAAAAATGTATGGTAAAACATGGAATAACGGATTTTCTATTGTGAGATTTTTGTGCCTATTCTACGATTAAAATCGGTCAAGTGCGCGTTTGACTCGTATACCAAGGGTTCCGTACCATGTACTATTTATTATATTAGCATGACTTCAAAAAGTATCCAACAAAGTTCATATAAATAAATAGTCTATTAATTCCCAGAGATAATCCAAAAGGTTAAGGTAGTTTTCTTAACTTTTTTTTCAGGCCATTTGTACCGAAGCCGGTCTGATGGCGCTGAGAGAGCGAAGAATGAAGGTCATGAACGAGGATTTCAAGAAGTCCAAGGAGAGCGTTCTGTACAGGAAGAAGGAGGGTACGCCAGAAGGGCTCTACCTTTGAATTAGCTATTTTCGATTGATTGTAAAACGTGCGTTTCCAATTTTCTTTTCGTATTATTAAACCATTTGGGTTATCGTGTTTGTTTTATTAGATGATCTGATTCAGGTTCAAATGTTTCCAGGGGAGAAATTATTGTCTTTCGGTTGATATAAAAAAGGGTACTAGAACATGAAACGAATTTAGTTTCGGGGGTAAAACCACAGGATGCCCTTCTATATCCCACTAATAATAATATAGCCAACTAATTTCCGAATAATTTCCTTCTAATTCCCAAGTAATGCTCAACTAATTCCAATACCCAAGAAATTCCCAAGTAGTACTCCTCTAAATAATAATAATAATAATAATAATTTTTAAGTGGTGGATAGCGTCTGTAATTAAATATCAATAAAAAATGTTTGTGGCATTCAGACGAGAAAATGAAAACTAGAACTGAAAAATAAAAATGTGGATCGGCCAAGATTCGAACCTGGGACCTTTTGATTACTAGTCGAACGCTCTTCCTACTGAGCCACCAGTTCTTGTTCGAAACCGGCGATTCACACTTTTAAATTCAATTCTGTGTTGGTAACGAAGATGATGAGGGTTAATGTGATGCATGAAAACATTCATGCATGCACACCTAATGAAATTATATTGGTCTATCCGCTTGTGTCAATCATGTTAACGATTTTCGATCAACTTCAAACCGGAAATAATAATAATGATAATAATAATAATAATAATTCTGTAAAAATGGTGGTTCTGATTATAGGAGCCCTTGGTGGAATGATGCCAACGCTACTCTCAAACCTGGAAATTATACCGGCATGCCGTAAATCGGCAGAATCTCTAGCCGGCCGCTTGCAGAAGGCAGTCATTCTCGGATCGTTACGTCTGCTCAGGACACATGATTCTCGGACCCAATGATCTCTCACCTCACGGATGTGGGGAGAGGTCATTGGTTTATGTAACCAGCACGCCCTTCCGAATGGGTCGGAGCTTGGGAAGTAAGGGCCTGACTGGAAGTGTTTATAACGAAAACGGAAATAATAATAATAATAGTAATAATAATAATAATAGTAATAATAATAATAAATTTATCATACACATATTTTACAATAATGTTAGTGTTATTACAATCTTTGACTTATGGATAAATGGCTACAACTGGTTCAGTTGTGGACGCATCCACTCCTGTTCTTCCACCGGTGCCAGTGAACAAATCGAGTAACTGAATTTGAGTAGTAAATGATATTTGAAAAAGAGAGAACTAGAGAGAGAGAAAAAGATAAAACTAGAGAGGGAGAAAGTAGAGAGTGAGAGAAAATAGGTGAGGAGGGGTGGAAGAAAGAAACGTCTATACATTTGTAAGATTAGTTCTGTAATGATAAAAGATATTTTCTGTATTTAACTTTGAATGATTTTGTAGAGGATGATAATAAAGAAGGATCTAATCTGTGCAAATTGTTGACACAGACCGCGACGCCATAGGAGAACGATCTCTTGAAAATAATTTTTTCATGCCTCGGCACACGAAGAAGGTTTTTTTTCGGATATTCAAATTATGAACATCTGTTCTATAAGTAAGTTTGTTATGTAAGTAGGGGGGTGTTTTTGTCATATAGATTTTATGGGCTAAACATGCAAAATTTAGAGTTCGACGGTTATACATATTCAACCATTTCATTTCCCTAAACTTCCCGGAGATGTAGTGATATTTTCCTATACCATGAACCAGTCGGACACAAGAATTTTGAAGTTTCTGAATTCGTCTAGATTCATCACTGTCTAAGCAGGGCCATAAACTACATCGCAAAGATTGAAGTGTGATAATGCAAGTGAATCACATAACATTTTTTTCAGTTCACACGAGAGAAATTGTCGTTGAGAATAAATCAGTTTCAGTGTGGCATATGCAATTTTCCAAAGAGTACGCTAGTCAATGACAAGGAGGGCTGAAGCGTGCATACTTGCAGGAGACGGACATTTTGAACAGTTAATTTGATTTTGGTATTTTTTGTTCATAATAGTTGTTTTTAAAAATAAAAAATGTATTTTGATGCGTACTCATTACAAAAACTAAATAATAGTTACTATCAAATTATAAAAATCTTGCCTAGATCCTTTGGTTACCACAATTGTGAAATTAAGACTAAGAGAAAAAATCGAATAGGGACAAGCAAATGAATGTATTTTATTTTCTAAATCGAAAATAGTCCGGCGGACAAAAAAAAGGCAGGAGACCATTTTTATGACAAGATAGAGGTCAATTACAAAAATAATATTTATTTGGGAAAAATTCAGTGGCGTATCATTATTTTGATCAAAAACAGGGACGCCACTGATTAAAATTAAGAAATCCTTTATCATGGAAGAAATGTATTTTAATGCGTACTTTGCATGTACCAAAATTGAAAAAAAAAGACGAAGCTGTTTCAGAGATATCGGGGAAGAACTGATTTTTTTGTCAAATTTCAACATCCTGTATTTCAGAAATAAAGCGGTTGGGGATCTATGTTCATATGAAGAATTTTTCTTGAAATCATCCAAGGATTAACGCCCCTTAGGATCAGCATTCAATTATGAAACTACCTGTATACAAATATTGGGTGTACTTTAGAATGTGATACTTAGGTTTTGTGTAGAGCACGTTTTTGAATGCTGCGGCCTATGGAATATTTCATAGAACATTAATGTATTATGTTGAAGTAGCTTTCCTTACGAGGAAATTGATAGTAGGAGGAAACTCCTAAACTCAATTGTCACCTGAATTAATAAATTTGAAAAAACTTGTTACTCATGATAATAAGCTTACAAAAACAGTCTGAAACTTGTCAGAGAACCTAGCAAACAAGTAACAAACTTATAGGAAAAAACTAAGAGAACACAGAAGAAACATTATAGATCAGAGAGAGTCCAGCTCTAGTAATAAAATCAAGGCAACATGGAAATGTATTAATGAAATCCAGAAGAAAAGCAGTGTTAGTTGAAAAATCACTATTCTAGAAGATGGGAAGGAACTTCCTAAAGATATCGCGGCTAGCAAATTTAATAGTTACTTCACACAGGAACAGTCGAGTGACAATACTGACTACAACTTCACGATAAGCTGCGTCAAAATGTGTGCAAACTCCATATATATGCAGTTACTGAAGCTGTGTTATAGCTTTAATAAGATCTCTGAAAATGAAAATATAATCAGGAAAATCTATACAAGTGTAGAAAGGGCAAACTGATTAGTTCCGATAATTATTGTTCACAATTATATTTCTATGGAAAAATGATTCAATTGTCAATAAATTGCCGTTTCTGGATTTGCCTATCATTTTGAAAAATTCAAATGATACTTCTCTATATAGTTTTTTGCTTGACGTTTCGGGGACTATATCTGCCCCCGTTCTCAAAATCTTCTAAATCTCCTTTAATTGTTTTATAATTTGGATTTTTGCTCGTCAGTTGAAAAAGCAAAAAAAAAGACTCTGCGAGCAAAAATCCAAATTATAAAACAATTAAAGGAGATTTAGAAGATTTTGAGAACGGGGGCAGATATAGTCCCCGAAACGTCAAGCAAAAAACTATATAGAGAAGTATCATTTGAATTTTTTCAAAATTTTTTTGATAGGCAAATCCAGAAAACGGCAAGTTATTGACAAATTGAATCATTTTTCCATAGGAAATATAATTTGGTGAACGCAATAACTTATCGGGGTGAACTAATCAGTTTGCCCTTTCTACACTTGTATAGATTTTCCTGATTATATTTTCATTTTCAGACTGTGGAAGGTTACCCAAAAATCATGTCAAGAAACGTTGTTCCTCCACAAAAAACCACATTCATTCAATATCTCTGAAAACTTCAAATGCTAGCGGTTATGACTACATTTCAAACAACCTTTTAAAAGAATGTCATGCAAAATTAAGCTATCCCTTGACATATATCATCAATATATCAATTGTAAATGGTATTTACCCTGATAGACTAATCAATCCAATATATAAAAAATATTACCTACACCAAATAGATAACTATAGGGCAATCGGTCTTCTATCCACCATATGCAAATTTTTTGAAATGAACATGAACCAATTACTGTTGTTTTTAAATAAAAATAAAATGCTCCCTCCCCATCAACATGGATTTACTTCGGGTAGGAGCACAGAAACTGCACTGAATTCATTTCAAGACCAGCTGCAAAATTCAAATTTGTTTTTATTGATTTTTCACGAGCTTTTGACTGTGTTAACCATGAGCTGTTACTATCAAAAATGGAAAGATATGGAATAAGAGGAGGCTTTAAAGCTGATGTGCTCTTATTTATCAAATAGACATCAGTGTGTTGTGATGCAAAACATATAAATTCCTCCTCTAGTCATTAAACATGAAGTGCCTCAAAGTTCCATATATTGGGCCCCCTTCTATTTCTCATTTATGCAAATGATCTCATGAATTTTTTACAGAATCTAAAAACGATCGTATGTTGATACAAATATTATTGTATCACAAAAGGATGTTGAAAGTCTTGTGGAAACAACTGAAACTGCCTATAAAAATGTTATTTTGTGGTCGAAAAAAAACCACCTAACTCTAAATGTACAAAAAACAATTTAAATGAAGTTCTCACTGAGTAGTCAACTTGATATCCCATCTATCTTAGAAAATGACGACATAAGAGTAGATGCATCAGAAACAACTGAATTACTTGGTGTCAATATTGATAATAAATGGAGTTGGGAACCACATATTGATAGTCTTTGTGCAAAACCGCGTAAGAATTGTTATGCCTTGAGATTCATGTCCAATCACTGTAGCAAATCGATATTGTCAAGCCTATATAATGCCAACATCAACAGCCATTTGAGGTATGGGAAACTTGACATCTGCTTCATGAGAAAGAGTTTTCGTTTTACAGAAAATGGCACTTAGGATAGTGGAAGGTCTGGCAGGGTCTCATGTAGAGACACTTTCAAACGCTTAAATATTTTGACTGTAGCAGGCCTGTATGTATATCAGCTGTACGTGTATTTTTGTCTACCAGAACACAAATAAGTTCTCTTGTAGTGGAGAAAACCATCTGAATGATACAAGATCTAGAGATATGCTTGTTCCAGGCCCACACCGTACAAAAAGTATCGGGCAAGTGTTGACGAATAGTACAAAAAGTAAGGGTGCCAAGACTGACCCTTGTGGAACTCCTAAGCTGACATCGCGCTCACTAGACATGTAAATGTTTTTCTTACAGTCATACTGCGTCCATCCATGTCTGATGTCGACCAAGTCGTTATATTATTTGGAAACGCAAGCATTTTCAACTTTTTACTTAGGAAGCTGTATCAAATGCCTTTCAGACTAATTACACAATTGGAATCTATTTCAGAGTAAACATAATTTGGAAATTGGTAAGATGCTGTTTCAACAGATTGTTTTTTTCTGAAACCATGCTGGTTACTACATAGTAGGTTGTTTATTTCCAAATAATTCATCATCCTAGTAGTTACTACTTTCTCGAATAACTTTGAGAGTGAGCAGAGCAGGGAAATTTGTCTGTAGTTGTCTAGCTCACTATCATCTCCTTTTTTGAACAGAGGAATTACTAGCACATTTTTGAACCCGGTGGGAAAATAGCCTTGTAGGTAGAACTAATTTAGTAGGTAAGGGGAAAGTTTTACAGATCTATTATACTCTTGATTGTAATTATCGAGAATTCGTCTTATACTGGATGACTTTTTATTTTTCAACATATATAGTGATTCAATTATTTCGATTTCTGTAATAGGTCCATTTTGAAATGGTACTACAGGGAAAAGTTAAGTTTTGAACGAAGTGATCGGCCAATGTCGATTCAGCGGCCTTCGAGAAGTGATCAGCGAACAATTCCGAATAAGTTCAATTTGAGACAGTGACTCATTCCACTTATTTAAAGATATTTTCAGAACGGTGACCATTTTGCAGCATCTGTGATTGAAAAGACGCACTATATTGATGAACGGCATTACAGAATTCTATACGGTAAAACAACTGTGATCGAAAGGACAAACACGAGGAATATTATTATAGATTCCTTCTTGCTGTGGGATTACAGACTTCTATATCTTGCGGCATCTATGATCGAAAGGACGCATTTCGTCGAAAACTGCATTCACAGATTTCTTTGTTGCATAGCGGTATCGTTCTTGGCGACATCTATGTTTCAAAGAATGAAACATTAAAATCACGAAGAAAGTTCTATCTTGGTGTCATAGAGGGCGCCACCGCTCATTTCATGAGAAAATATTGAAATTTTCATAACTTTCTGCTAGAGGTGTTAACATTTCAGACATACCAGAATTCTAGTGAAAAATATATTGCAAACGATTATAAAAATTTTAGGTAACAAATTCTAAATCCCAGAACATTTTGTTTCAAAGATTTTCTGTGCTATTTTTCATACTGTCTCAGCGATGTGAACTTGGGAGCCCTGATTCCCAAATTTTTCCGAAGATATACCTAGTGGCGTCGTTTGAACTTTTCAAAGGTTAATTGTGATAATATCGACCAAGTCATTATATTATTTGGAAACGCGAGCATTTTTAACTTTTCAGTTAGAAACTCGGAGGACACCGTATCAAACACCTTTGACAAATCAAAAAACAGGCTAATTACACAATTGTTGCAATCTATTTCAGAGTAAACATAATTTAGAAATTGATAAGATGCTGTTTCAACAGAATGATTTTTTCTGAAACCGTGCTGGTTACCACATAATATTTGTTTATTTCCAAATAATTCATCATCCTATAGTAGTTATACTACTTTCTCGAATATAACTTCGAGAGTGAGCAGAGCAGGGAAATTTGTCTGTCTGTAATTCTCTAGCTCTCTGCTATTATCTTCTTTTTTGAACAGGAATTACTAGCGCGTTTTTTAACTCCGTGGGAAAATAGCCTCGCATGTAGGACTAGTTTAGTAGGTGAGGGGATATTTTATCAGATCTATTATACTCTTGATTGTAATTATAGAGTTGTCTATACTAGATGACTTTATATTTGTCATCATATATAGTGATTTATCAATTATTTCGACTAAGATATACCTAGTGGCGTCGTTTGAACTTTTCAAAGGTTAATTGTGATAATATCGACCGAGTCATTATATTATTTGGAAACGCGAGCATTTTTAACTTTTCACTCAGAAACTCGGAAGACACCGTATCAAATGCCTTTGACAAATCAAAAAACAGACTAATTACACAATAGTTGGAATCTATTTCAGAGTAAATATAATTTAGAATAAATTGGTAAGATGCTGTTCCAACAGAATGATGTTTTCTGAAACCATGCTGGTTACTACATAGTAGGTTGTTTATTTCCAAAAAATTCATCATCCTAGTAGTACTACTTCCTCAAATAACTTCGAGAGTGAGCAGAGCAGGGAAATGTATCTATAGTTATCTAGCTCTCTATTATCTCCTTTTCTGGACAAAGGAATTACTAGCGCATTTTTGAACTGCGTGGGAAAATAGCCTCGCAGGTAGGACTAGTTTAGTAGGTAAGGGGATATTTTATCAGATCTATTATTCTTTCGATTGTAATTATAGAGAGTTCGTCTTATACTAGATGTCTTTTTATTTTTCAACATATATAGTGATTCAATTATTCCGATTTCTGTAATAGGTCCATTTTGAAATGGTAGTACAGGAAAAAGTTAAGTTTTGACCAATGTCGATTATACAGTGGCCTTCGAGAAGTGATCAGCGAACAATTCCGAATAAGTTCGATTTGAGACAGTGGAATGAGTGAAGTTATTTAAAAAATTCGCAGATGCCACCAATATATACCTTTCTACTTGTAATATGATCTTGTTATTGGTCTTCTCTTCATCACTGAATCTGTGAATTCTCAAAATATGTCAACCCTCATTTTCATCCCCTTTGACAGACTGGCAAATTATGGCGTCTCAAGTGATGAAGGAAAGACCAATAACATATTACAAGCAGAAAGGCGTACAGAGCTATTTGTGGCCTCTGTGAATTCTCAAAATATATCAACCCCATTGGCATCTTATCAGTGATGGAGAAAAAACCAATAAAAATAACATTACATTTAGAAAGGTGTACAAAACCATTTGTGGTCTCTGAAATTTTTAAAGTAACGACCATTTCACTGTTTTAAATCGAACTTATTTATCAGTCTGATTGAATTTTCACTCTTCAGTTGAACGTGAAAAAACGGAAAAAGAGATAAGAAAATCATCGAGATCTTATTTTTCTCAGTGTTCTTGTGGATGTGGCTAACGTCGCACCCTGTATATTGAAAAGTTCTCACAAATAATCAATATCGAAAATAAATACAAATGAAAACATTGAAAGCTGAAAAAAAAATGCGAGTATTGGTATAAAACGTTTTTATTTATAACGGTATTAGTGGCGCCATCTATGGTACGAGTGATGAACAACAGGGGTAGGAATTCTAGGTATTTTCAGAACGGTGACCATTTTCCGCCATCTGTGATTGAAAAGACGCACTATATTGATGAACGACATTACAGATTCCTTATTTTGATTTACAGAATTCTATACGGTAGGGCATCTGTGATCGAAAGGACGAACTATACCGAGAAATACTATTATAGATTCCTTCTTGCAGTGGGATTACAGAATTCTATATTTTGCGACATCTATGATCGAAAGGACGCATTAAACTGCATTTGAAGATTTCTTTATTACATAGAGGTATCGTTCTTAGCGCCATCTATGATTCAAAGTCGAACATGAAAATCGTGATGACAGTTATATCTTGATGTCACAGAGGGCGCTACCGTTCATTTCATAAGAAAATATTGAAATTTTCAAAAATGAGAATAGTGTAAGAAAATTCAAAATGAGCCTTATAGCTCAAATCAGAAGTAGGTCCAGGAGAGACTTGTGAATTGATTGAGATACAATAATGAAAATAGTATAATCAGAAAGTGGATTGCCATGATTATTGATAGACTATAATCAAGTGTTGCTGTCTGTTACTACTGAAATGGTGGTACAGGGAAAAGTTAAGTTTTGACTGAAGTGATCGGCCAATGTTGATTCAGCGGCCTTCGAGAAGTGATCAGCGAACAATTCCGAATAAGTTCAATTTGAAACAGTGGGATGAGTAAAGTTATTTAAAAAATTCGCAGATGCCACCAATGGCTTTGTAGGTATACCTTTCTGCTTGTAATATGATCTTATTATTGGTCTTTTCTTCATCACTGAATCTGTGAATTCTCAAAATATATCAACCCCCATTTTCATCCCCTTTGACAGCCTGGCAAATTATGGCGTCTCAAATGATGAAGAAAAGACCAATAACAATAACATATTACAAACAGAAAGACGTACAAAGCCATTTGTGTCCTCTGTGAATTTTCAAAATACCTATATGTCCTAGCAGGTATATCAACCCCATTATTGGCAACTTATCAGTGATGAAGAAAAAACCAATAAAAATAACATTACATTTAGAAAGGTGTACAAAGCCATTTGTGGTCTCTGAAATTTTTAAAATAACTCCACCATTTCACTGTCTTAAATCGATCTAATTTATGGGTGATTAAATTTTCACTCTCAGTTGAACGTGAAAAAAACGGAAAAAGATAAAAGAAAATGATCGAGATCTTATCTTTCTCAGTGTTCTTGTGGATCTGGCTAACTTCGCACTTTTTCTATTGAAAAGTTCTCACAAATAATCAAAATCGAAAACAAAGTCAAATGAAACCTGAGTATTTTTATTTGGAACTGAATTTAGTGGCGCCATTTATGTTACGTGATGAACAACAGTGGTAAGAATTCTAGATATTGTCAGAACGGTGACCATTTTGCGACATCTGTGATTGAAAAGACGCACTAATTGATGAACGGCATTACAGGTTTCTTAGCTTGATTTACAGAATTCTATAGGTAAGACACTGTGATCGAAAGGCAAATACCGAGGAATATCATTATAGATTCCTTCTTGCAGTGGGATTACAGAATTCTATACCTTGCGCCATCTATCGTTTCTAGCGACATCTATAATTCAAAGAATGAAACATGAAAATTGCGAAGAAAGTTCTATGTTAATGTCATAGAGGGCGCCACCGTTCATTTCACAAGAAATTATTGAAAATTTCATAACTTTTTGCTAGAGGTGTTAACATTTCAGTCATACGAGAATTCCAGTGAAAAATGTATTGCAAATGATTATAAAAGTTTTAGGTAAACAATTCTGAATCCCAGAACATTCTATTTTGAAAGTTTTCTGGAATTTTTCATAGCAACGATGCGAACTTGGGAGCCATGATTCCCAATTTTTTCCGAATATACAGTGGCGACCTATTTGAACTTTTCAAAGGTAAATTGTGATAATTGTTTATTATGTAAACTTTTCATCATTTTTTTTGCATTCGTAATCTTTATTACTTTTTTAGTGTTAAGCAAATAGGAAAACAGAAGGGCTCTCCTTTAAATTAGCTATGTTCGATTGATTGTAAAATGTGCGTTTACAATTTTCTTTTCATATTAAACCATTTGGGTTATCGTGTTCGTTTCATTAGATAATCCATTTCAGTTATTCTCTTTCAGTTGATTTAGCAAAAAGTACTCGAACATGAAAAAATGAGTTTATCGAATCAAAATGTATTTGTGAATGTTTGTAGTGTTGTGTAGTTCAGGACATGGTTTACATTTTCTGCAAGTCGGGGTTAAACCACAGGATGCTCTTCTATATCTCCCTAATGAAAATATATCCAACTAATTTCCAATTAATACCCTTTTAATTGCCGAGTAATGCTCAAACGATTCCTGAGTAATCCCAAAGAAATTCCCAAGTAGTACTTCTACTAAATCACGCGAGATACCTAACAAATTCATTTGATTTCCATGTATTACTCAACTAATTTATCTAATTCCCTAGTAATATCCAATTAATCCGTCTAATTCCCAAGTAATACCCAAGTAATTCCCAAATAGTACTAATCCTTCAATTGCTATGTAACCCGAATGATTCCTCCAATTTACTAGTAATACCCAAATAATTCCTCCAATTCCAGAGTAATGCCCAACTAATCCCCAAGAAATTTATTCATTTATTTAAATCCACACAAGCTTAATTACATGGATTCCTTTACTAAAAAAAGAAAATTTGCCGTAATATATGATAATGTTCGGACCTGTAAATTTATCTATTGTTAGATTTAGTCAAGATAGCAAATAATAATCGAAAACGGTATGGACAATTATAAATAATCTGAAAGGGAGTAGTCATAAAAATATGGATATCAACATTCACGATGAAAATGGAAATCAGTTGACTGTATTTGAAATGACTGAGCAGTTCAACATCCACTTCACCAGAGAACCATCTTCTGTAAATCAGCATGATTCATATTATCTAAAATTGAATGTGCCAGTGTCGAAAAAAATTTTTTTCCCAAAGCCAGTTACACCTACAGATGTATAAATTTTGATTGGTAATTTAAAATCTTCCAACTCAAGTGGATCTGAAGGAATCTCAAATAACTTACTAAAAAAATTGGTTGTGAGTTTATTGAACCCCTGGTTTTTCTTGTCAATCTTTGTTATTCTGAAGGAATTTTCCCGAAGTGTTTGAAATCGGCAGTGGTTCTGCCATTATATAAAAAGATGATTCTGATGGCTTTTCCAATTAAAGAGTTTATTGTCAAGTCTCTTTAAACTCATTGAATCATCCAGAAATCAGCATGGATTCTGTGAAAATATGGTCACAAAATCTGCTCTGTGATTTCCAAAAATGAAGACAATCTTGATAAAGGAAAATATACTCTTTATTGACTCTTCAAGAGCTTTGACCTAATGAATCATAGTAAGGCCAACCAATAGAGAAAAAACAGAGGCTATTTTCACTTAATTTTACACTATTAGGCCAATAGAGAAAAAATAGAGGATATTTTCACACTCAAATAAAGACGCAAATAACCTTTTAGAAGATAGTTCGTAGATGAAAACCCCGGTGTCCACCCCAGCAGAATCGTTTCTAACCGAAGAAACCAAAAAGGAGGAGGTTCTCTAGTCGACCAGTATATATTTTTTTTCCATCATTTTTTTTATGTATGATCACGCATAACTTTTTACTGATACGTCCGATTCCGATAATTCTTTTTTCAGTGGATAGGGTGTACTTCGAATTTGGTCCCATTTGAATTCAAAAATATGAAATCCACCCCTAAGGGTAGCAAAATGAAGGATATTGATCACTCACCCTCTGAATTCTGGTCCGTTAACCGGCATAACTTTGTACTGGGTTCTTCGATTTGGATGATTTTTTTTTAATAGATAGGGTATACCTTATTTTTGGATTTCGAAAGGAATTAGCCACCCTTACGGGTAGAAAAATTGGGGATAATTGATTTTTCACTAGTGAACATTGGCACACACATACGTAGTTGAAAATGACAGATCGCTACTGACATTATTCTTGTTCCACATCCGTCAAAATCAGTATATTTTATGAGAGGATGGTATGATATACAAAGTGATGAAATAAACTAACCAGAACAACGAAAATAATTTATATTACAACAAATAGTAAAAGTAGATAATCATATTATTTAACTGGTAATAGTTGAAGTAAGGTGGGTAAGTGAGTATTTTGGAAGTAATCAAAAAACAAGTAGGTAGTAATTGGTAGATTTTCAAAAAATAAAAAATTTAAAATAAAACCGAAAAAATGCGATAAACAAATTTTTAACAAAAAATTAAACCGACGAAAAAATCAACTGAAAATCAAAAAATAAAATAAACCTTCTTAGTCTAAATGATAATAGAGCTCCTAAACTAATGTAAGTAACTGATTTTGAGTCGGCGCCAAACAAACTACCAATTGAATTAGGTGAAGCGTAAAATGATGGCAGCGAGATGCACGACTGCGTTTTGATGACTTCTTTCATAGATAATGATCTTCGATAATTGTTTGTTTGGCGCCGACTCAAAATCAGTTACTTACATTAGTTTAGGAGCTCAATTATCATTTAGACTAAGATTTATTTTATTTTTTGCTTTTCAGTTGATTTTTTCGTTGGTTTAATTTTTTGTTAATTTGTTATCCATTTGCTGTCTGCCAATTTTTTCGACCCACCCTGTGTCGTCTTTGGAAATATTGTATTGTATTCAAATCTTCTTGTTGAAGTTCCATCTTGATTTTTTTCTTCTTTAGAATGGTAAATTTTACAGTTTGCAGCATCTCCCCCCCTCCAAGCGAATTCATAAGAAGCTATATGAAAGAATCTTTTTTGTAATCCCTCTGGGTTGTCTATATTCCACAATTTTGCCATTTTTACTATATCTTTTTTGTTCAATGCTACAGAACTTACTTTTCTTTTCTCTGGAATAACTTGTAATTCTTTCCGTACACTATTTCTTGCATCACGAGCTTCTTTAAAAGTTATGTCGGCAAAAGGATCAAATTTAATATTGTATTCATTGAAATATTTTTCTTGAATCATCTTCGCAGTTGAATTCCAAATTGATTTAACTGCATATTCTTTATAATCTTCTCCATTCCCCTTTTTCATATTATGGGCCCAATCCTTTAATATATCTGCTACTTTTTGTAATGGAGTTATTTTCGACAATTCGTAATTTCGTACTTGAAAAAACTCCATAAATTGTCTCCATATTGACGCTTTAGTATTTTATGTGGATTGCGGGATTGCTTTTTCTATATTTTTTGTTATTTGTTGAGTCGAAACATCCCCAAAACGACTCATGTTGTAATGTTTCAGTATCAATTATCAACAATACTTAAATAACTGACAGGGCAGACATTAAAGTGACGTAAGCATACTAGATGTAGACGCTTAAGAGGAACAGGCGTTTTTATCGGTGATAAAAAACGATGCACCTTTTTTATCGTTGCCAAAATGACAAAACAGTCATCTTTAAATGACACATTTTATAAAGGAGTTAATTTATCAGAATAAAATTGCCAATGGTTATTACGGTAGGTACGAACATGATGACTTTAACACTTTCTTTCTTGGAACAATCGCAAACAAAATGATAGTAAATTCAAACAAGATATAATCCACTTACAAGAATATACGAATAATGGTTTAGTTTGGGTTCAAATCAAGTTTCGATTTTCACACCTAAAGCTACATACATTTATTGGATGATAACAATTTATATTTCATTTATTCCAAATGTCACTTACTATTCAGGATTACCACGAAGTGGCGACATCTAGCATTCACTATTCGAATGTCAAACTGGTGGAAAATAGGATTTTTCTGTATATTGAATACATTTACAATTTTCTTTCAAATTCGGAGTATCTTTCTGAATTGTTGTCATATTTATTATATTCAACTATTACCGGGTGATTCTCTAGGCTCACCCCTATAACTTTTTTATTATTGAAGATAGAAAAACTAAACTTGGAAGTTGTGTATTATAGTTCAATTTAAATTTTTTGACATATTTACTTGCTTTGCCGTACTTCCGGATTGACCGGATATGACTCCAACTTTCGATTTTTTAATGGGACATCCTATATATTTTTACTTATTTCGATCGAGAATGACATTCTAAATCCAACAACACCTCACTTGCCAAAATTTGACAAAAAAGTCATTTTTATTCAAATTTTTATTTTTTGATCTGGAATGCCATGGATCGTGTAAATCGCTTCATTCTTGATCAAGTAACATGGGAAAAATACGACTTTGAGGCTTATGACTTCACAGTCGTTTTAAGAATTATTTGAAAGTCTCAAATTGGTCCATTAAGGTTCTAAATTTTCAAAATGACCTTCTCCTTGATCACGGCAAAGTTCAACTTTTTCAATTGTTGCATAAACTACTATTTGAGGACCGAACTGAGGCAAAGAAATATTAAAATAAAATCATGCGTGTTCTCCATTGAATTTTCTTGCTTGTCGAAAATTATATTTAACTTCCCTGTCGGGACATAACACACATTGATCGTGTCTACTCAGTTTATTTGATGGATATATTTAACATGTTGGAGGGTTAATATTTAGTTTTGATTATCTCCGTACTTATTAATTCTGACAATCTTCGAAATTGCACTTTAACCAAATACTTTTTTCCCCAGTTCATCTGCGTAGTACAATGCTATCAAGAGATTGCAAAAACCTCGGCAATATAGCGGCAATGAAAACTGAAACTCGCGATATTATTTTTGTAATTGTGTTTCCAGGCCACGGACATTTTGTTGACCCATTCGGTGAGTTATTTATATTTATACACAAATCGTTTTCAATTACCTACATTTCATCAACATCTGACGATATCTTTTGGCTGAAAAAAAAAGAAAAAAATCCGATAGGACAGAAGAGAATGGACAGTCATATAACCCAATTTTTTTTACGAAATCCACTTGTAGATCTATTTTATTAAAAAATAAACGGTTCAATTTTCCAAATATGTTGAGTTATACAGAGTGTTCCAAAAGTACTTTGACAAACTTCAGGAGGTGATTCCTCACAATATTCTGATATTAATTGTCCAAATAAATATATGTCCGGAAACGCTTCATTTCCAAGATACAGGGTGTTAAAGTTTTATTTTTATTTTAGTTTTTTATAAATAACTTTCGAAATACTGACCTTAATCAAACGAAAATTGATATTGGGAAGTTTTTTGAGGTGTTGACTTCAAATCTGATGTTATTATTGCTCTTACTCATAGGGGGCGCCACCTACACGTCTTTTTTTTGTTGAAGATTCATAACTTTTTGGACCATACTTCTAGCACATTTTTTAGTAAAAAAATCAGTCCCTCTATCATATCTACGTAAAAAGTCGCTATAAGCAACCGTTTTCTAGATATTTGGACTTGAAAATTTCAAGTCGATTATTTGATAATCGATGCGTGTTGAAGTTATTACCATTATTTTGCATTTTTCACAAGAATGATTAAGTAAGTAGTTTTGCTAATTACATATTATGTGACAGTTAAACGTTTTGTTGTTTTGTTGAAGTTTCTGTTAGTTTTGAAACACTAATTTTGAAAAAATGGATTCATTAAACAATAATGTTCATTTAACCTATATGCATTTCGTTTATGGCCTTGCGGATGGCAATGCGCGCGAAGCAAGACGTAGGCGATTTCCTAATTGAGTACTGCCTTCAGCTCCAACATTTCCAGTCTCCACCGTCGTTTGGCAGAAACAGCTAGCTTTAAGAGGGCAGCTTATTGGGAAACCACGAGCAGTCCGAACCCTAGAATTGAAAGAACGCTCTAGAGGAGAATCCAGAAACAAGTACAAGAATAATTGCTGAAGCTCTCAATACTACTCAGTCCACAGTTTGGAGAATTATCCACGATCAACAATTTTTTCCATACCATATTCAAAGGGTACAAGCTCTTTCACCACGAGACTTTCCCCAACGTATTACCATGTGTCAGTGGTTTTTGAGAAAATTGGCTGGAACTCCTCAATTTTTAAGATATGTACTCTTCACGGACGAGGCAAACTTCTCCCGAAATGCTATCACAAACTTTCATAACAACCATGTTTGGGCTCTGGAAAATCCGCACGCAGTTAGTGAAAGACATTATCAGTATCAATTTTCAATAAATGTATGGGCGGCAATAATTGATAATTACTTGATAGGTCCTTTCTTCCTTCCGTTCCGACTGAATGGCGCAACTTACAGAGACTTTTTAGAAAATGAATTGCCGGGATTACTTCAGAATGTACCATTAGAAATTCGTATCCGCATGTGGTTTATGCATGATGGGGCTCCGGCCCATTTTAGCGTTGTAGCCAGGGAGTTCCTTAATACTGTCTATCCAAATCGATGGATCGGTAGGAGAACCTAACCAGGCGTGGGCACCAAGGTCCCCAGATCTAAACGGCTAAATTTTAATTTTTGGGGACATTTGAAGTCACTAGTTTATAAAACACCAGTAGCGAACGAGGAAGATCTAAGAAACCGAATAGTAGACGGCTGTGAATCAATAAGAAACACACCAATAATTTTTGAGCGGGTACGAGATTCAATGACTAGAAGACTGAATGAAGAAGAAGAAGAAGAAGAAATATATTTATTCATCTGTTAAAGTAGCAATACAAATATGTTGTAACAAGTATCAATACACAGATGTAACTACTTTATTAGACTAGTCATATAGGTAGATCGAAGATGAGTAAAAAGATCGGGATGAATAAAATCATTCACCTGACAATCATACATTTACATTTGTAGTATATCTAATTTATCATATTATATCTAAGATTAACATTCAACAATACATTAAACACATAAAAAAAAAAATATTAACATTTTTATTTTTTACTCTGCAGAAATTCTTCTACAGAGTAAAATGCCCTTCTTATTAAGAATTTATATGAAAGAGACTTGAAACATCTAAAGTCATTGAAATTGTTTTCTTTACCCATTAGGTTTTTAAAGTGGTTATAAAGTGTGATGCCTTTATACATAGAGGAATTTTGGCCAATGGTTAGCCTTGAGAATGGTTGACATAAGTTTTCTGCTCCTCGAGTATTGTAATTATGATGAGAGCTGTTTTTAGGTAACTCTTGTAGTTGTTTTTTTACATTTAAAATAGATTGAAATATATTCAGTGACGGTACTGTTAAAATAGATAATTCAACAAATATTTGCCTGCATGACGTTCTTTGGTTGACCCCTTTAATGCACCTGACAATTTTTTTTTGGATGATAAGTGTTTTATCAATATGACATGAGCTTCCCCAGAATATCAAGCCATACGACAAATTCGATTGTACCAGACCATAGTAGACCAACATTAATATGTCCCTTGATACCGTGTCCTTTAGTTGCCTGTATCTTCGCTGAAGGTGGACACTTTGAGCAATTTATTTGAATACAATTTAGTTTCCTTTATTTTATTTTATTATACATATTCAAAATTTCTTGAAATAACATGTTGATATTTCTTGCCAGTTTTATTAAAACAAATACACATTCTGCACCCTTGATACAAAAATAACGATATCAAACGAGTAAAAATAAATGGAATAGGTGGCGCCCCCTACAAAAACCGAAACTACTTACTGAAACGTCAAATTCATTTCCTGAGCATTCTTGTGAAAAATGCAAAATAATGGTAATAACTTCAACACGCATCGATTATCAAATAATCGATTTGAAATTTTCAAGTCCAAATATCTAGAAAACGGTTGCTTATAGCGACTTGTAACAAGGGTAGCTTTTTCACGTAGATATGATAGGGGAGTTGATTTTTTTCTGAAAAATGTGCTAGAAGTAACACTCAAAAAAGTTATGTATCTTCAAAAAAGAAAAAGACGTGTAGGGGGCGCCCCCTACAAGTAAGAGCAATAATAACATCAGGTTCGAATTCGACACCTCAAAAAACCTCTCGATACCAATTTTCGTTTAATTAAGGTCATTATTTCGAAAGTTATTTGAAAAAAACGAAAATAAAAATAAAAGTTCAACACCCTGTATCTTCGAAACGAAGCGTTTCCTGACATATATTCATTCGAACAATTCATATTAGAATATTTTGGGGAATCACCTCCTGAAGTTTGTCAAAGTACTTTTGAATCACCCTGTATAAGTTACCATAATTTCAATTGAATTACTTTTGTTTTCGATAAATGTGCATTCAAAATATTGTTTTTTATGAGTCTAGTTCTTGAACTAACTGTTTTTGAGGAAAAAAATTAGAGTCGATAAGTGCGTGCTTTTTTTTATATATCAATATGTAAAAGACCCCAAATCAGCAGTGTTATTTGAGTCATTTGCCAAGGTTTGTGTAGATAAAGATCGGTAATCAGTTCGCAAATGATCATCCAACGCCTTCTATTTTCGGCATTGAAAACAAAAACAAAACGCCCGACGCAAATTGTTCATTCATTTGGATACCTACGAACGATATTGAATCGGGTGGAGAATCTTTACGTCAAAGGAGCTGTGTAAACAAATGAGCGATTACGTAAGGATTTGCCATCAACCCACATAATAGTGGGTGGAAAATTGTACGGGATATAAAAACAAGTAAAAAGAGTAGATAATGAGAGCTGGAAAAAAATGCAGGGCCTTCTTAGTCCAGAATATTCCGATTAAAACTGTAATGAAAGAGAAGTAGCTTCTACAAGCCTTCGTGGGGTATCTGAAATATTTGACAATTATAATAGTTTCAGCAATTTATTCAATTTTAACCACAAGAAGACGTTTTTACAAGCTTTCATTTACTTTCACCAATCACCAAGTTAAATTTGATACACTTTTAGTTGTCCGATTAACGTGAAATTTGGCAGGTGTTCATAGTTCCCGTGACAATGCATTATGGAACTTTTGTTAGAGAAAAAACGAAATGTTGGCTTCAAGATGGCGGGCAAGATTTGTGTGTATGGGCGGTTTCGATTCAAATTGGTGTATGTGGGGACTTTCGTGGTCGAATATTTGTAATTTTTTGGGAAAATTTATTGAATCAAAATGGCGTCTCCAAGATGGTCTGTGATGATCTGTGATTATGGTCCGATTCTATTTAAAATTGGTATGTGGAGGTTTTCGGGGTCGAAAATTATGAATTTTTTGTCAGAATTCATAAAATCAAAATGGCGGCCTTCTCCAAGATGGTGGACGATCTCTGTGATTATGGTCCCCAGGCAACCCAAAGAGGTCCTAAAGATATCTGGGCTAACTCTTTTTAGGAAACTGTGACGCTTTTGTAACGTCTCTGAGAGGTTGTTAAGAGCTTTATACCTCCGTCAAATGTCCGCCGCCGGGATATTTTCAGCGAGGTCTTAGCGATATCCCACGTTGAAGTTCTCGAACCATACACTCTGGCGAGATCTCTGCGAAATCTTGTGGCGAGTACTTTGGGTAATTCTCATTTACATCTCATGTCGATGTTTCTGTGAGCTCGCATGAAAGCTAGCTGTGTGATCATCGAAGGCAGTGCTGTGGGGAACTTCGCATATACAGCCTTTTGGCGAGTTCTTTGGGAAATTCCCGTCCACTGCTTTTGTTGTGATCCATGTGAGGTAACTTGCTGTGCTTGTGGCGTGGTCTTCAAGAGTTCGCATTGCGACTTGTACAGGATTTTCTTATATATTGAAAAAAAAAAACGATCTCAATTGAAAATTGGAAAACAAATTTTTTCGGAATAAAAAAAAAACTTACGATGCATAATTGAAGTTACTTAGTAATCTAACAGAAAACAACTACTTTCCAGCCACGATGGAAAGCTGGACATTGACATTATCTGATACATAGAATTTATATCACAATAAATATTGTGAAACATCCCTAAATTTTCAACTGAAAAATTCCTATAGTGGATATTTGCATTTTCATTCTGATATTTGAATAAAAAACTTTCTCAATCAAGATTGGATAAAAAGTTTTTCAATAAAAAAACTCAATCAAAATGTAAATCAGATTTATTCAGGTTAAAAGTTAGGGATTTCAAACAATAGTTGTTTTCTGTTTGATATTAAAAAAAGGAACATCAATTTTTTATCGTAGATTTTTTCTAAGTTTGTTTTTGTTCATTTTTCAATTGAGGATAATGTTCCCTTTTTCAACATGAAAAACCTACTAAGAGGTTATCCTGAACGATGAAAGATATAGTTTATCTTTCAGTCATTTTATACAGTGCTAGTCAAAAGTCCGCTCCCCCCCTCGTATCTTTTGAACGGGTATACTTATAATAATGAAATTTGGAGGGTGGAAATAAACGACTGTAGGCTTCTCAACTGGTCATAACAGGTGACGCAATAGTCATAAATGACGTCACAAGGCCACTGTGACCAATAATTTTAAATGGGACCCTATGGCAAGTGACAGCTCGTTTGAAAGGTATTGAAAATACCTATTCAGTCATACCAATTTTGTTTGGGTTTCGGCTGATTTTGATTGATAAATTGAAGAAATACGAAAATTATAGTTTCGCATTTAATTAATAAAGATTTAAGAACCAGTTCTTATAATAAGTGTTCAAAATGTGCTCCATCTACTTCCTGGCAGTAATGCATCTTATTGCTAAACTCTTGTCGTACTCGTCCCAGTGTGTCAGCGGAAATTGCCCTACATTCTTCAACAATTCGTTGTTTCAGAATGGCAATACTGTCAGGTGCTGTAGCGTAAACCTTAGATTTCAAGTACCCCCATAGAAAAAAATCTAATGGTGTAAGCTCCGGTGACCGAGCTGGCCATTCGATCGAACCTCGTCGTCCAATCCATCTACCACGATATTCTTCATCTAGGTAACGTCTTACTGCACCGTAATAGTGTGCAGGAGCACCATCTTGTTGAAACGTTATTTCCAAGTTGTCGAATTCATCTGGATTATCTTCTAGAATTTCAAGAATTAACGCCTCAATATCATTTTGTAACATCTCCAGATACAATTCACCGGTTAAGTTAGCATTGAGAAAAAGAGGCCCAACTATGTGGTTTCCCAAAATACCTGCCCAAACATTTACTTTTTCTGGAAATTGAGTATGTTTTTCACGAAAGATGTGAGGATTTGTGTCACCCAATACCTCACATTTTGAGTGTTAACATTCCATTGAGAAAGAAAGTACTTTCGTCACTAAAACAAATTGTCTGTATGTAGCCTGGTTGTTGGTTCATTTTATTGGACATAGTTTCACAGAATTCTAGTCTTCGGTCGGGGTCATCATCTGAAAGTTGGTGCACCATTTTTAATTTGTATGGATGAAATTTGTTTTAGCCAACACCCTATGTACTGTCCTTTGACTGACTTCACAGATAGACGCAACTTGGCTGTGGAAGAAGTAGGGTTTACTACCATTTCTCCAATTATGTCAATTTTTTTGTCATCACTAATTGTTGGTCGACCAGATCGTTTGGCATCTTGAACACTACCTGATGCTTCAAACTTCCGAAGAAGCTCCCTCAAATAAACCCTCGATATAGGGCGATCGGGGTACCTCTCATTGAACAGTCGTTCCGCTGCATGGAAATTGTTTCTACATTCACCAATTATTAAGATAGCTGCTACTTTGTCGGCTACAGTACGTACCATTTTGCCTATGTAAACACTTAAACGTCTCGTTAAACAATAGCTTAGGTAAATTTTCAAGGTATAAACACTTTTGGCAAGTAGAGAATTCAAAAACGTCAACCTTTTTGACAATTAACCAGAGGCGTACTTTAAAATCTTTATTAATTAAATGCGAAACTATAATTTTCGTATTTCTTCAATTTATCAATCAAAATCAGCCGAAACCCAAACAAAATTGGTATGACTGAATAGGTATTTTCAATACCTTTCAAACGAGCTGTCACTTGCCATAGGGTCCCATTTAAAATTATTGGTCACAGTGGCCTTGTGACGTCATTTATGACTATTGCGTCACCTGTTATGACCAGTTGAGAAGCCTACATCCGTTTATTTCCACCCTCCAAATTTCATTATTATAAGTATACCCGTTCAAAAGATATGAGGGGGGGAGGGGACTTTTGACTAGCACTGTATAAGTTACTCTTTTGTGATACATATTTGCGAGCATATTTGTATAAATCGCTGGGAAATGGTTATCGCAATTAGTGGTGCATGTTGAAGAGGTGAATTATGTTAAAAATGAGTGATATAGAAGACCACAGGCAAAAGGATTTATTCAATAAAAAATGAGGTCACATTTCAATTTAAAACTAATTAATACAACTGAAAATATCTATATACAATGCTCAAAAGGTTTCTGGAGCTGTTAGGTAACCTGCTTGCATCTATCCAAGGGACGGACCTCGAATTTTTTATCTTGTACATAATTTTTCTCGCCTCCTACTTGCGTTTTTGCGAGAGTTGTGTATTCCTTGAATTTCAACAGTTGACTTTTTACGAAATTGTGGTTTTAAAGAATTATGGAAATTTGCAGGAAAAGGAAATTCAAAAACCTGTGTTTGACAATTGTTTGATATAGAAGACATTCCGCTTTGATCTAAAATTACACGACACAAAAACGAAAGTTTCAAGCTACAATTACCGGTACCTTTTATAACCTCTACAAAAAATATATTTCTTTGCGTCCTTCTAATCTATCTGAAAATAGTTTCTTTTGATTTATCAAAAGGGAAAATGTACACGAAGTGGCAGGAATCCACAAATTTGGTGAAATTGTATCATTGCAAGCTTTTATTAACACGCTTTTATTAGCTTTACTTATAACCAACAAACAATGTAATCAAATCTTGGAAGTCAATTTCAAGCTACTTCTAATTGTCGTAGTTTGGATGACAATACTATAATTTGGTATCTTGGAGCTGATCAGACGAGAAATTTGGCAGGTGTTCATAATTATGGTGAGAATGCATTATGAAATTTTTGCTAGAGGAAAAACAAAATGGCCGCTCCAATATGGCCGACGAGTTTTGTGATTATGGTTCGATTTATTCAAAATTGGTATGTGGACGTTTTTGGCGTATAATATTATGATTCTTTAGTAAAAATTGAGAAATTCAAGATGGCGGCTCCAAAATGGTGGACGAGTTTTGTGATTATGGTCCGATTCTATTCAAAATTGGTATGTGGGGGTTTTTGGGGTCGAATATTATTTATTTATTTATACTGGTTACAAACAGACATAATCTAATTACATGTAGCAGTGTGAAAGATATAACTTAAGAACTAAATATTTTAAAAATGTATAAAAGGTACCTATGAGAGAACAATATAAAATCACAACACAACATAAACAGGGACAACTAATCTAATATAAAGTTACAATAAAAAATTAAAGATCATGAACAATACAAGTTAAAATAAGTACGAACAAATACAGTTGTAAATATTTAACATTCAGTGTCATAGTTTAGACATCAATAAGTTTCTTGAGATATTTAGTAGGTCTATTTCAGAGATTTTCAGGAAATCGTTAACAGTAACTAAACAGTTATCAATAGGGGAATTCTTGCTAACAGTTTTGAACATTACATTTCTAGTTCTCAGTCTTATGTGAGGTACATTAAACTTAAAGAGTGATAATATATCAGGTACATCTATAAGGCTATGTAACACATCAAAAATGAACAAAATTTGATTTTTTTCACGACGTTTGTTCAACAATGTGACGTTGAAGTCGGTTCTTTGGCTTTCATAAGATATTAGCATGGGATATGCAGCAAATAATGCAGCAGTACTCTAATTTGGATCTAATGTATGAGTTGAAAAGCATTATACATGTTGTATACCCAAATCATTGCAAGATCTCAATATGAAACCAAGTTTCCTATATGATTCTGAACTAAGCCTGGTGATATGTTCATTGAATGAGAATTTTTTTGTGAAAATCACACCCAAGTCTTTGATTTCATCTATAGTTTCTAATTTGGTACCATTGATGGTGTAATTACCATGTAAGTTTTCTTTTTTCCTAGTATAGGACACTATTTTGCATTTGGATTCATTGAGTGAGAGATCATTATCCTCACAGAAATTTATAATGGAATTAATAACTGACTGAAGTTTTTTTATATCATCCAACGATTCTATTTTGAGATATGCTTTTAAGTCATCTGCATAAAGCAGGAATTTTGTACATTGGATGTAATTATTTATGTCATTAATGAACAGAGTGAAAAGCAATGGTCCTAGGATCGAGCCTTGGGGTACTCCTGAAGTACTGACAAAGCAGTTTGATTTGCTGTTGTTGAATTTCACAGTATTTGGACGATTCGTAAGATATGATTCTAAATATTTTATCATATTTTTATCAAAGGAAAAAGATGTTAATTTATTTAATAAAACTTTATGGTTGACTCGATCAAATGCCTTTGCTAGATCAGTGTAAATGGTATCAATCTGGGCGTTATTTATTTCTGTTGCTAGATAATCACTAAAAACACATAGGTTTGTAGCGGTAGACCTTTTGCTGACAAAGCCATGCTGTTCCTCTAAGATTACTGGGGATACGTGAAGGTATAATTTTTTATGAATAATTCTTTCAAGAATTTTCGATGATGATGGGAGAATTGTAATAGGTCTATAGTTTGTAATTTCACTAGTATTTCCAGATTTATGAATAGCAGTTATTCGCCCAATTTTAAATTGATCAGGGAATGTGTTGGTTTCTAATGATTTATTAAAGATTAGCTGTAATGGCAGTGCTAGTATATGGGCATGAGCTTTATAAAAATAGGATGGGATACCATCTAGTCCTATTGCAGCATTTGATTTCAAAGATCTGATGGCATCTAGGATGTCTGAAATGTCTATATTATTTATTGTAAGAGTGTCTAGGCCATAGTCCTTATACTCAACATCTTTTGAAATAGGTAAACTTTTAGTATACACTGACTGGAAATAATTTGCATATGCATTTGATATATCCCCATCGGTCTCAAAGATTTCATCCTTATAGGTGAACCTGTGTATAATATTTGAATTTTGCCTTTTATTTTTCAGATAATCCCAAAAATATTTTGGATTGCAAGTTATGTTGTCTTCAATATCCCGGATGTGGTTTGCGTGGCACCTATTTATCAGAATTTTTGTTTCCCTCCTTAGCTCTCGGTATTTTTGCAAATTGTCATTATTTTCCCTTGATTTCTTAGCAAAACGGGTTTTAAGCTTAATTTTTTTTATGAGTTCTTTTGAAAACCAATGTGGATACTTGTTTTCGTTCATGCGTGTTTTTTTGTGTGGAATACACTCGTTCATTAATTCATATAGGGTGTTATAAAACTGACTGACACATTCGTTTGGATCGTTGGAAGAGATTATATTTGCCCAGTTACACTGATCAAGCAGATGGTATAATCTAATGTAATCTCCTTTTTTAAAGTCATATTTGGGTGTTGTTTCACTGATATTCTCAAGGTGTTGGTTTGTATTGCCAAAATTTATATTGAAATTTATCTCTAATGGAGGGTGATACCTGTCAATATGTACTAGCGGGTTCTCAGAGAGAGATACTGTTGCTTCGGTTACATTAGTCAGTACCAGGTCGAGAGTATTGTTTACATGATTAGCTACATTGTTCAATGAATATAAGTCATACTTACATAAAATGTCCAAAATAATTCTGGCCTTGGAGGACCCTGTTTCGAAATTATATGATGTGCCATTGATCTCAGGTACATTAAAATCACCTATGCAGAACACATTATCTGAATGGAGATCGCTGTTAGTTTCGAGTGAATCCAACATTTTTTCATATACTGTAAGGTTTGAACCAGACTTGATATAGAAACAACACATTGTTAAACTAATGTTATTCATTTTGAGTGTTATACATAGCCATTGAAAATCAGTGTCTACACTTTTGAGTATTTTAGTCACTTTATATTTTTTCTTAATATAGCACAGGACTCCTCCTCCTCGTTGGACTCCTCCTGCTTCGTATTGTTTGTCATTCCTATATACCATGTATCTGTTATCACAAATTTCATTATCATATATTGATGGGTTGAGCCATGATTCCGACAAGCATAGAACGTCATAGTTGCTAGACATTATATTATCATATATCACCCTCGTTTTGGATCTTAACCCCCTAACATTCTGATAGAAAATTGAGAAATGTTCACGTTTGGTATGAGACTCCTCAAAAACTACCTTAGGGTTCTCTATAATTTCTGGCAACTGTGGTTTGAACAGCTGGCATATTGTGTTTCTGTCTTCCAGTTTATTGTAACTGCTCACATTTTCTTCGGTCTGTTCAATCTCACTGCTTGTGAAAGAACAGGATATTAAATTTGCTGTAGTCAAAAATCCTCACGTATGTTGCGGTTTGTACGTTGTTGGTATAAGTGATACTTTTTAAAGTCAAAACGCCTGATTGCTACATGTCTTGGCCAGTTATTTGCATTGTAGAGTTCGTCTTTCAAATGGAAGTCTGCACTCAACATGAAACACTTGTTTTGTGTTGAGGGTGTTGGTAGTTCTTGAATATTTATCTCCTCATCCTTGAATTGTGGTAGGTTCTTCAAGTATGACAAAATCTCCTCTTCAGTTATATGCCTTTTCAGTCTATATAGATACAACCAGACTTTTTTGTCTGCTCCAAAGTTCTGGATTTCGTTTGTACCTACTGTTTTATTTTGGAAATCTGATCTATCTTTCCTGGGACTAATATTTTTTTTCTTCTTCTTCTTCTATCCACATGTGTAAATCCATCATCCCCATTTAGGTTTATTACTCTGTCCATCACTCTTTGTTGGTGCTGTGTTTCTTTGTCTAGTTGTTTTGGTGTGAAGTGATTCATCTTTTGTTTACTAGAAGTAGGTTCCAAAACCACCTGTGGATTATTTTGTTGATTTGACATTTTTTGTTGCAGTTGGTTCAGTGTTATCTCTTCGGATGGCTGATAAGTTTTTGTCATTTCACTGTATGAGTTTTTTGGTGGATCATTTACCTGGGTTTTTTTGACATTATTTTGAAGGCAATCTATTTTGTTTTGGAGTAGTTGACTGTTTTGTTTCAACAATATTATATTTTCCAATAATACGGAGTTTTTTTCATCCTTTTCCTTCAGGAGATCTTTGAGTAATTCATTTTCTCTTTCCAATTTTTGTAATTCCATTTCTTTGGTATTGTATAGTCCTTGATTGTGGCTTTCAAAGCATATAATTCTGCTTTCACATAGTTTTTACATGTTTTAGTTTTGCTCTTAGGAGACATGATTGATGATAAACATCTCCACACTTTACACATACTGTTACTTTACTCTGCTTGCTATTGCAGCACTTAAACACTTTTTTACTTGACTTAGCAGTGATATTTTTAGGATCATTTTCCCCGTCATCGTCACTTGACGCCATCTTGCGATATGTGTGATTCTTTATGATTCTTTAGTGGAAATTGAGAAATTCAAGATGGCGGCTCCAAAATGGTGTTATCCAAATCGGTATGTGGGGGTTCTTGGGGTCGAATATTATGATTTTTCTGTGAAAATTGGAAAATTCAAGATGGCGGCTCCAAAATGGTGGACGAGTTTTGTGATTATGGTTCGATTCTATTCAAAATTGGTATGTGGGGGTTTTCGGGGTCAGAGATCACGAATTTTCTGTCAAAATTAAAGCTGGCTGATCCAATATGGCGACGAGTTTTGTGGTTATAGCCCGATTCCAATGAAAATTGGTATGTGGGGGTTTTTGGGATCGGAGATCAAATTTTTTTTGTCAAAATCCACGAATTCAAGATGGCGACTAGTTTTGTGATTATAGCCCGATTCCATTCAAAATTGGTGTGTGGGGATTTTTGGGGTCGGATATCATGATGTCGAAATTTCAAAATTTATGAATTCAAGATGGCAGCTCCAAGATGGCGACGTGTTTCCTTATTATAGCCCGATTCCATTCAAAATTGGTATGAAGGTTTTTTGGGGTCGGAGATTATGAATTTTTGTCAGAATTCAATATGATGACGGATTTCATGAAACACCAGGGTGGTTGGCTGTCAAGTAGTGTCGCCGGAGATTATGTTGCTGACTCTTTGCACTTCAAAATGAACATATCAAACAAAATAATGCATTCGATTGATCCAAAAATGTCAAATACAGTGTCGCCAAATATAAACCAGATATCACACCCTTCAAATTCGCTTTCGGTTTCTTTTACAATTGTAGACAATTTCGCGAGTGATGTTCCTTCAACTTCTACATCTAATTTGAATATTACATGGAATGTTTCCAAAACTAACTCTCCCAGAATTGTAACTCAAAATTGTTCCAATGTTACAGTGAATTATTACTACAACAATTTTTTTTCAATTATGCCATCAATAAATTTTCAAGTGTTTCTTTTTGTAATTTGTTCCTCAGTAATTTCCATTGATTAGTATTGTTAATTAAATGAACTTAAAAATATGTAATTTATTATTATAATAAATATAGAAAGAAGTGTGTTTGTAGAAAAAGTATGGTGCACACTAGTGCGGAAAAGTGCATCTTTCTAAACTGAAATGCGCTCGTAGAAAAAGTCACTATTTAATGACAATTTTAAGAAAATAAAGACTTTTTAACAAAAAATTAAACCGACGAAAAAATCAACTGAAAAGCACAAACTAAAATCAACCACCTCAGTCTTGATGATAATTGAGCTCCTAAACTGATGTGAGTAACTTACTTTGATTCGGTGCCAAACAAACAATTATCTTAGATCATTATATTACTTTGAAAAAGTAATCAAAACGCCACTGTGCATCTCGCTGCCATCATTTTACGCTTTACCTAATTCTATTCAAAATAAGTTGGTCACATTAGCTTGATTGAGCTCCTAATTATCATTAAGACTAAAGTGGTTTATTTTATTTTTTGCTTTTCAGTTGATTTTTTCGTCGGTTTAATTTTTTGTTAAAAAGTTTTTATTTTTCAATTTTTTTGTGGCTGAAATCTACTGATTACTACCTACTCAATTTTTGATTACTTCCAAAATACTTACTTACCTAGCTTACTTCAACTATTAACTAGTAAATAATACGATTATCTATTTTAACTATTTATTGTTATATAATATAAAATATTTTTGAGAGTTCTGGTTAATTGATTTCTTCACTTTGTATATAATTCCATCCTTTGATAGAATGTAATTATTGTGACGGATGTAAGAGGATCTGTCAATGTCAACTACATATGTGTGCCAATGTTCACAAGTGAAAAATCAATCATCCCCTATTTTTCTACCCATAGAGGTGGATCATTTCATTCCAAATTGAAAAATCGGAAAACCCACTACAAAGTTATGCCTGCTAGAATCGGTTAACGGACCAAAATTCAGAGGGTGAACGAACAATATCCTCCATTTTGCTACCCCTGAGGATGGATTTTGTTCAAATCCAAGTGGGACCTACATCGAAGTACACCCTATCCAATAAGGAAATAATCATCGGAATCGAACTGCTCTGTGAAAAGTTATGCGTGATCACACATAAAAAAAAAAATACGCGTCGACTAGAGAATCTCTTCCTTTTTGATTTCGTCGGTTGATAACTATTTTCTCCATAAGAATGAAAAGTAAATATACCAAAAAACCTTTGTTGGAAGTGAGGAGATATGTGCCTATAATTCGACGAAATCGAAGAGAGAAATCGACTATTGTGGTATTTTCAATTTATTTTTCAAATGTAAATTGTAAGGAGAAAATTGAATGGAAATTGTTCAATTGTCTTGTTTTTGTATTTTTTATACCGATCATTTCATTATTTATGAATTCATTGTTCTGTTCTGAGTCTTCTTGCAAGGCCAGTTTCATTTGTTGACTATTTATGAGTCTTTAATATCGCAAACTCCTTTAATGTTCTGTATTTCTACTTTCGAGAAACACTCCTGTCGGAACAATATACACTCTTATACAGTGCGCGTCAAAATTATGGAACAAATTCGATATTTCGCAAGCCATGTACTTTTGACAAAAATCCTGAAATAGGTCGATTTTTATTTTAAAATGACGATTTTTTTATGTATATTCTAAAGAGGTTATGTCAGTGGTTTTGACATGGTGACGTAATCGGTAATTTTTTTAAATTGGAATAGATGTCTTGTGATACCTCATCTGAAAGGCCTTTCAATACTGCATTCAATGATAATAATTAATTAGATTTTTTTTGTACAGGGTGAACAAAAATTAATATTTAATTTTAATAAGAGAATAACTTTATATCCAACAAAATAGAACAGTTAAATAAGATGTTAGAAATGCCATCCACCAGTCTCTTGACAATAAGCAAATCTACGGACACATTCCTCTTGCACATTGCGAATAACTTCCGTAGTAATTCTGTTAATTTCGATCCTAATTCGATTTTTAAACTCTTGTAGATTTTGCGGCCTATCTATCTATCGATTTCAAATAAACACACAGGAAAAAATCCAGGGGTGTAAGATCTGGAGATCTTGGGGGCCACTCTATCGGTCCGCGTCTACCAATCCACCTCCTAGGAAAACAGTTATTCAAAAACTCGCGAACATCACGTGCATAGTGCGGGGGTGCACCATTTTGTTGCAACCAAATACTTTCATTTGGTCAGTTAGGATTGTTGGCGTTTGGAAAAATATCGGCAAGGCTAGGTATGAGTTCATTTCTTAAAAATTCCAAGTAACGCTCCCCTGTGAGATTTCCTTCGGAAAAATACGGGCCAATAATCCTGTCGTTTATTATCCCTGCCCAAACATTGACTTTCTGAGGGTATTGAGTATGCCCGTCCATCATCCAGTGAGGATTATCCCTTCTCCAATATCTGCAATTTTGACGATTACTGAACCATTTAGGTAAAACGTAGCAAAACAGAATTTGTTTTATAAAACGTGGATTGCGGTTACACAAATCCTGCATTATTTCACAGAACTCCACACGGCGATCGGGATCATCATCATTGAGTTGTTGATGTAGCTGTACTTTGTATGGATGGTACTTTTCTGCTTTAAGAATACGTAATACAGAACTTTTGGATATGTCAAGGTCTGCTGCAATTTGTCGTGAAGTATTGTGAGGATTATTCTCTACACCCAATAGAACATCAAGTTTCACGTTTTCTTCTATTTTAGGACGTCCAACATTCGGAATATGTTTGACATGACCAGTTTCTCTAAATTTTTTCTCAATCTTACTGACTGTTGAACGACTGATAGGTCTATTTGGATACTTCGCATTGAACAAGTCGCATACCTCTTGCTGAGTTCTGGTTCTATCTCCGCATCCAATAAAAATTCAAATTTCTATGCGTTGGGTTTCACTTAAAGTAGCCATAGTTTACTTTTAGAACCTTTTCACTTAGAATTTGTGAAGAATATTCGTTGATATTTCAACTGACATTTTTTTTGACACTAACTTGCCTATTATGGCATTAATTTGTGATTGTCTTTTGTTTCCATTTTAGACTAGGAAATAGCTAACTATTAATATTTGGAAAGGATCCATTGGTGTAGTAGAGCACTGACTCACTAGTCTGCCAGGGCAGTCTAAGGGATTAGAGCCTTGGCTCAAAAAAGTAAAATTTTGCATTTTTTAACACGCTTTTATCATCTCTACTTGTAACTAAATAACTCACAATGTAATAAAATCTTGGAAGTAAATATTCACCCACTTCCAATCTTCCGAATAATCTGAAATTTGTCACACATATCAAGGACCGATGACAATACAAGAATTTCATAATCATAATGTAATAATAATAAAAATATATTTTTCCGAACACCAACAATCCTAACTCACCAAATGAAAGTATTTGGTTGCAACAAGATGGTGCACCCCCGCACTATGCACGTGATGTTCGCGAGTTTTTGAATAACTGTTTTCCTAGGAGGTGGATTGGTAGACGCGGACCGATAGAGTGGCCCCTAAGATCTCCAGATCTTACGCCCCTGGATTTTTTCTTGTGGGGTTATTTGAAATCGAGGGTATGTGTAGATAGGCCACAAAATCTACAAGAGTTAAAAATCGAATTAGGATCGAAATTAACAGAATTACTCCGGAAGTTATTCGCAATGTGCAAGAGGAATGTGTCCGTAGATTTGCTTATTGTCAAGAGACTGGTGGATGGCATTTCGTACATCTCATTTAACTGTTCTATTTTGTTGGATATAAAGTTATTCTCTTATTGAAATAAAATATTAATTTTTGTTCACCCTGTACAAAAAAAAATCCAATTAATTATTACCATTGAATGCAGTATTGAAAGGCCTTTCAGATGAGGTATCACAAGACATCTATTCCAATTTAAAAAAATCACCGATTACGTCACCATGTCAAAACCAGTGACATAACCTCTTTAGAATATACATAAAAAAATCGGCATTTTGAAATAAAAATCGACCTATTTTAGGATTTCTGTCAAAAGTACATGGCTTGCGGAATATCGAATTTGTTCCATAATTTTGACGCGCACTGTATATTCTATCAGTCAGTACCCTGACAATAACGTGAACAATCTGGACCAATTAATTGATTCATTCACACATGCCCTTGAGCGTCAGACTTCAGAAATAAGTGCCACTCATTGTAATGCGATTTTCTAGAACATTAGCGTGGGATGGGGGCCAATAAAGAACCAATGCATAACAAATTCCCATTATCAATGGCTGAACGTACCCTAATGAACCGCGCCCACATTCTATTCATCAGAAAAATTACTGATCGGTGTCTTAACGATTAAAAATAAAGGGGATTCGCACCCGTACGATTTGGCGGCTAAAAATAGACCCTGGTCGTGGTTGGCGGTGCTAAAACCCCAGGCGACTAGATCCAGCTTCAGTCCTGTTCACAACATCTTGAGACGCCGTTCTAATCTATACTCCACGCCGCCGAAAAAATCGAAAAATGGTTTACGAATCCGACTTTTACACGACTAGAAGGCCGTATCGGCCATCGCCTTCGTTATCGTCTTACACTACATCGGTAAGTTGGTTATTTTTTTATTCGAACGCTTGCTTCACCTGCTGAACCATTCGTGGTGTGTTTGGATTCTACTTTTTCCAGCAACTTCACCAAAATACTTCTAAGATACTTTATTGGGTATATCTCTATATTTGTTATAAAGGAAGAGTGTGCAAATACAATTTCATTTAGATGACGACGAATACAATTTTTTCACAAATAAACAGAAAACCACAAAGTCAGTGACTGTCTGTGGTGTGAGTGTAGCCTATGTTTAAAATTAGTATCGATGAATATTGAGTAAAACGATGAGAAAGTATGTTTGAATTCAATTTGAGATTTTCTCACATCATTGGTTTATAAATAAAATGTAGGTTTAAAAAAAAGCGTTATAATGCGAAACTGAAAAAAAAAAAAACATTTAAAATTGAAAAAAATAAAAGAAATAATAAAAAAAAGAATTGAAGTTTTACATCAACAGGAATTGATAAAAAAAAAAACACTTGCCTAGTATACGACCATCCTAGTGGTCAATGAATATAAAAAATGAAAATTACAGAATTAAAATATGCAATCTGATACATAGAAAATGATATATAAAAAGGCAATTGAAGGAAGACATTAAACTGATTAGTTGAGATGGAATGAGATCTCATTACGCCGTTATACCGGCCTCCACGAGCTCATGAACAGTAATTCTGGGTGAATTAAGTAAATAGTTTTTTAGTTTTTCTTGAATCCTCTATACGAAGATATTTCTTTTATTTCAACTGGAATAAAATTGAAAAACCTTGGTACTAAATACGAAAAGCATCTTTGTCCTATAGACTTTGAAGCAAGAGGTGTTTTGAAGTATTTGGATTTGTATCTTGTTTCGTAAAAATGTTCTATTCTCCGAAGATTAGTTTTAGTTTTAAATTCAAAACAGGATGATACAAGGAAATAGTGTTGACGAATGTCATGGATTTTAGATTCGGAGTATCAAATCAGATGAGTATCGGGAAGGTTTGTTCAGTAAAATTTTTAAAAATGTTTTTTGAAGAACTTCAATATTTTTAATATGTTCTTTTAGTGCACTACCCCATCCTATTATCCCATATGTCAATCTGGATTCAACCAATGCGTGATAAATCATTCTGAGATGTTGTTCTTCAAAAAATTTGGCGATATATTTGAATCGATATAAGATACTTCTCAGGGTATTGCAAAGTTTCAGAATATGTATGTTCCATCTTAAATGTTTATCGATTGTTATTCCTAGGTATTTAATCGTCTCGGTCTGCTTTATTCTCAAATTATTATTTATTTTCAGGTCTCTAAATGGAGGATTTGTGTTTTCATAACATGAAAAGGGACAATTTTTGATAGTTTCAAATCATTCTCTATGATGGTTTTTAAATTATCCAATTTTCAGCTTCAAAATTATGGCGGTATCATCTGCGAAGCTGATGACTTCCCCAGATGATTCAATGTTAAAGAGATCATTTATGTAGAGTATAAAGAGCACTGGACCCAGCACAGTTCCTTGTGGTACGCCATACTCCACAGTGCACTCTATACTCAAACTACCATTGAGTGATACCTGTTGTTTCCTGTCGCTTAAGTAGCTTTCTATTAATTGTCTAGCTACCCCTCGAAATCCTAGGTCCTCTAAAATATCTAGTAGTTGTGAGTGGCAGACCGTGTCGAATGCTTTAGCAAGATCTAAAAATACACAAGCAGATTTTTTTCCAGTGTCCAAACTTTTCGATATCTTTGATGTCAAATACGCTATAGCATCTTGGGTCGATTTGTTTTGCTGAAATCCATATTGACGGTTATTAATCAGTTTGAATTTGTTAGTGAAGGATGTGATCCTGTTTTTCAACGCTCTTTCAAATAGTTTTGCAATATTGGATATAACTGATATAGGTCTATAATTTTTAGTCAACTTCTTTGGACCCGCTTTGTGAATTGGTTTGATTATTGCTTTTTTAAACTGAGGCGGGCAAACACCAGAGGAGAAGATGTTATTGATTATGTGCGAAATAGGTTTACAGACATGATTTTTTATTTCTTTTAGGATTTCTGCTGTTATTTTGTCAAAGCCAGGAGATTTGTTGCATTTCAATTCGGTAATGAGTTCACTGATTTCTTTTCCATCCGTAGGTGTTAGGACTAAAGATTGTTCATTTATACTCCTTTTTGGTTGATAGTTCTTATTTTTTATTTTACTAGCAAGATCAGCTCCTACATTGGTGAAATATTTTACAAACGCATTGGCCATTTCTGAATTTTCATCCGTAGTTGTGCCATAATTGATTTCAATGTCTTTTATGATTTCTGTACATTTTTTAGAATTTGTTATTTCCTTTACAATGTCCCAGACATTTTTATTATTATTTGAGTTTTCCAATATTTTATTTTTATAATAATTACTTTTGGCAGATTTAAGTAACAAATTCAGCTTATTTCTGTAAGATAAGAATTTACGTTTTAAGTTACAATCATCAGGATTTCTCTTCGAGGCTTTGTACATTTTATCTCTATTTTTAATAGAATTTAGTATTGCTTCTGTTATCCACGGGGTCCTCTTTGTTTTTTTATGATTTATCTTTATCTTGGTTGTACTCTCTTCTAATGCTTTCATTATTCTTTCATAGAAAATATTTGTTAGTTCGGTGACATTTTTTATTGTATAAAAATCTCTCCAATTTATGCTTTTCATAATTTTTTTTAGTTTATTTATATCAGTTATTTCTTTATATCGGGATTTATTTTGTTTATTAATCATTTCTTTGAAGCTTAAATTTAGTATAATGGGGTAATGATCTGTTATCGGTGTTCTTAGTATGGACAACTCGACATAATATTTTGTTCTTGTGGCATTTTAAGTTTCACGCTAGCTTTGTTATTTGCCTAGGAATACCCTATGTCTTGTTCTACTTTTGTATTGCTGTCTCGATTTCCATTTGATTTCATATACAATCTACTAGAATGAACCATTTTTGATTTTTTTGGAGTGACATCCAGTTTCTGGAACATTTTCTGATATTCAAGGTTGAATAAATTACTCACTATTTCAATAATTTGATAATTAACGAGGGTATAAATAGTGGATCACATTAGTTCATGAACAAAACATAGAATAATTGTTTTTCCATACGAAAAGTATAATAAAAAAATAGGCCACAGTTCAATTCACTTCGCCATAGCGAAAAATATTCCATAATATTAGTTTCGCGTGCTAGCCAAGTGTATTTAACTTTTTCCAGTATCTAAATTTTACTACATTCGTCATAAATTACAAACAAGTCCAGAAAATATTGCTTACTTATTTATCTGTTGACGTTTCGTTTTTTATACAGTCATCTTCAGGGCACAACACATTGAAATCAAGTGGGAAAAATTGACCTATGATTAAATACATTTATATTTAGACAGGACACTAAATAATGAGAATGAATTACAAAATATACAAGCGAAAAAAAAATACCCATGGAAAAACAGTATAATTTGAGTTTATAGTAAATATTCCTAATATAAAGGAATTCTTTATATATAGATATCTAAGATGAAACGAGTGTTCGATTCTGAATTTGAGAGTCAATTGAAGATTGGAGAAACTTGCCTTTTTCAAGCGATCTATTTTTTTTAGATGTTGCTGAAAGGTATGAGATACGTGGGACCATATGCGTCCATAATTGGTTGAAATTATAGGGAAAAATCCACTATTGTGGTACTTTCAATTTATTTGTCAATTGTTAATTGGGGTACTTATATATTTTTAACCTGTGGTAGAAGTCCATTGTATCTCGAAGTGGAGTGGTATAATTTTATGAAGAAGAAAAACACGAAGTCGTCTCCACATATTATATTGTGGAGACGACTTCGTGTTTTTCTTCTTCATAAAATTATATATTTTTCCTTTGTCCGGTTTTTGTATTTTTTATACTGATAATTTCATTTTCTATGCATCCATTGTTTTCAAAGAGCTTATGATTCTCTTAAATCGAATTTGTCTATAGTTCTAGTCTAGAGATTTATTTTCAAAGCCTATTTCAGATCCTTCAATGTTCTCTATTTCTACTTTCGAGAAACAGTCCTGTCGGACCAATATACACTCTTTCACATTCTGCACATGATATCTTGTAGTCTATACTACTCTCGAAATCTTTCAGTGTTTCTGTCTTTAATTTACCGCTATATTTTCCATAGTATTTTCGTTTTGGTTGCCATGCTGAAAGAAACGTCCTTAATCATTTTTTGAAAGATTTGAAATGTAGGAAATCTTATTGAAATTTTTATACAAACAAATTTTTCTACTAAAGAAACAAAATTCGGCCCAACATTACTTTTATCAATTATTCAAAGAAGGGCAAGTTTGAAATGGCGGCTATTGGAAAATTGAATAAAAATAACTTTCATTTTCATCTCAATATTGGTAAACTAACAACATTTCCAAATGGGCGCACAATCGTTTTTTTTCTTTGGGTTGTTCAAAGATTCTTCCACTTTCTTCATACAGCGATTTTTATTAAGTTACAAGGAATAATTATTTTTAATTATTTTTTTTGTTATTGCTTCGGGTTTTGTTGCGGAAAGAAACTATATTTATTTAAAATGATGTTATGTTTTTGTGTGAAAGAGTATTCAGAACTGAAATTCAAAAATATCTCAGTGAAGGTTCGTTTGTGATGATTTTGTTCTCATACGATCATGTGAAAGGAATGTTTGTTTATTGTTTTTAAAAAATAACAAACCTGGCTGTCGAAAAATTTTTTTTTTTTTCGGGCTACGTATATCTAGTTTTCCATATATCGAGGCATACCCTGTATTGTTACAATGAACATATTTCTTTTTTGCAGCAATTGAGTTCAGAATTACTGGATACATTTCAAATCATAGCACTTATTTTTTAAAGTTTGAGTGGAGCTTTTGAAATCACTGATCACCAAATGAAATTTTTTATATGATATTAGAAGGATTGAGAGTTTACATCTTGAAGAAATGTATATATTGAGTTAATAAATCATTAATTCGTGTGGATATTTTGTAGAAAATGAAAGAGATTACTGAGATTCTTCACATGTTTTTCATCAAATGATAAATGATTTATGAATCCGTATTGAAATGGAGTAGAATTCAATGCATACAATCAGAATGGTTTAGCAGAAATTCACGATGTTTTCATGTAGATATGACTTGGACTTTATGAACAACAACAATTTGAAACAAAGTTTTTCACATTTAATTCTCCTTTGAAAAAAAACAAACTTTCAGATTTGTCAATCTGAATAAGACTCGTCAAATCTACCAAGGAAATTTCATGAAATGTTTTGGTTTTCGTTTTACTTTTGATATGTCTGAAACAAACGCTGTTAAAATTATTGATTAACAACGTCCCCCTATAGTTTTCTCCCAAACATATTTTTCCTCACCTTTGAACTATTTTTTAATATTTGTTATCAATTCTCCTGATAACTTCTAGTCACCTTCGACTGATGAGCGTATGTTGCTTGAAATATCACGACAATATTGAACCACCTTAGAAATAAATTTGTTGGATCTATGATCTTGAATAACAATAAAATTTCTTTGTGTTTGTACTGAACGAATATCGGTATGCTTTTTATCATGGTATATAATGCGATGAATACTCCAGGGAATATGGATGGATTTAGTTCCATTATATTTTTTATAGTGGTCACCTTGTTGTTATTTTCATCATATCGTAGTAGGAGAAAATTATATTTTTAATTCAAATCGTCCCAAAGATATTTTCTGAATGTGTCTTGGTATGATACCAGAAGCACCAGCATTCAGAAATTCAGGAGTGTACGTGCATAAAATCCAGAATAAACAGAATAGAACATTGTTGCAATATAAGAGTTGAAACGAATTAAAATGGAGCACTTCCACAATTATATTTACATTATATCTGCATATATAAGGGAGCACTTCTGCTATCTAGATTGCTACAAAAGCGTAACGAAACTGATGAAAAAACATATTTTCGGGAGAATATGGATATCTTGACACAAATTGTTTGAAAAGCTGAGATTAACATGCACATGGGGTTGAATGAGGTTACGTTCGATTAGTACGAATGATTCCATTCCTGAAAAAACATAGATCAAATTGAACTATGTTCTGAATTTTAAATCTGGAAAAAGCTCTTATCCTTTTTCTATGTCAAGAACAATGAGCTACTATATAGTTTGGCTCATGTAAACCTTCTGTTATTAATATCATTTGTCACATTGAAATAACTATAAAAAAATTTTGTTTTGACAAGTCAAATCCCTTGTTGAAAACACTCAAACATTCAATAAAATATATCAATTTTAATGGAAACAGCAAATATGTGAAAAATTTATATTTCAAATACAAATTTAACAATTGCTCTTCTCCTTCTGACTAGTTTTCACCCATTTCAATTTCACAATCACAATTTGAACACCATATTGATGGAATACGGATAATAGTGATTATGAAGCAATTATACAGTGTCCGCCAAAATATTGGAACCATATGGGATTTTTTTATTTATAGTGTCACAGAAAGTTTAATTCTTCATAAAAGCTGGTGCATCGGTGGCCGATATTCTAAATTCACTATGGGGTGACCTTACTGTGAAAAATATCGAAAAATATTATTTAAAAAAATGTTTGCCTTTGAAAGATATTCCCGCTTATCCAGTAAGGTAGGTACACCTACCTACCAAGTATTAATTTATATATTTATTTTGTGGTTATTAATTATTCAGCATAATATTCTAATAAAGAATGACCTCTTTCTAAGGATCCTGGCTTTATTTCATTATCTTTCCATTACTGTTTTTTTGGACTCATCCTCAAGATTTTGTTAGATCAGTTGATTGCTTTGACAGACAATTTATGCTAATTTAGTAATTTACCACGCAAAAATTATTGTCGATCATTCCCATTAAAAATTGAGGCCAACTCATTAGCAGTTATTGAAATTGTAATTGGTGACTAAACTGGATAACTGGGAATATCTTTAATTGCAAAAACTTTTTTCAATACATTTTTCGATATTTTCCATAGTAATATGTCAATTTACTCTATAGTGAATTTAGAATTTTGCACGATTCCCGCTTAGCTGCACGCCATTGATAATAACGGCTAAGCGCGTATACACTCTAATGGAATGCACCAACTTTTATGAAGAATGACATTTTCTGAGAAACTATTAATAAAAAAAAATCGCATATGGTTCCAAAATTTTGGCGGACACTTTTTATTATTATAATTTTACGATGGTCTCATTCTTCAGTTCTCTCCAAAATAAAATTTTCAGAATTTTTATTTCACTCCAACGCTAAATATCGCTTTGAAAAGAAACATCTGTTGAGTGTTTTCCAAACAATTGAACACTGTCAAAAATGATTTATAGACAGCATCCGTTTGTAACACTGCCAATATTCTATTTTCATTCCTGAAAAATATAAAAAATATGTATTACGCAGCTCAATTACAAAACGGAACGGAAGCCAAATCCAGGCAAGATCCTGATGAAATACGAAGGCTGTTCAAGTTCAATGATTTTTTTTAAGAAATATTTTTTCAAACGTATCTGGACTCCAACTGGTCGACAATTTCCCATACGATGGTCCAGAACTTGCACCTAACGATTTATATCAGCTAAGCTGATTAAAAAAATTCAAGGGTACTAGAGATTTTCTGTGTGATTCTATAATTGGAAAGATTCAATGAAAATACAAACATGAATTTGAACAAAATGTGATGAAAATTCCTTTTGTATCCGAATACAATTTTTGTTTGAGATTTGTACATCTGAAACAGTTCCAAATGTTCGATTCGATTTTCAATTTCTCATATGAAGTGGAAATGCAGAAAGTAAAAAGTTGCCTCAAAGCCATGTTCTTTCACAAAAAATAACTTCCTCAGTACATCAGTATGAAATGTATTAATTTCTGTGTCTAACATCCTTCAAAACAGTCCTTGTATCTATACCCCAAATTGTGGATCAAAAATTGATCCATTTCAAGCAAAAAAAATAGGTATCTGAAAGTTTTAGGGAGGGGGGGGGGGGCGTGGTACATGAAAGATACTTACAATAAAGTTTTAAAGATAAACTATGTAGGTAATTGAAAATAAGTTGTTTACAACAAGTAACAAGAAAATTGAAAGATGTATCAATTGAATCATAAAATATAGGCCTTCATTGAAAATCTGTCGAAAATGCAACTCTTAATGTTTATAAATAATCGAGATATGAATAAAAAAAGTTTCTATCTTGGCTCCTATTGGTCGTAGAATATTTTTTTTAAATACGTGTTTTTCAACCAGCTTTTCAATGAGCCTTATTATAAGCTCTCATAGAATATATTAAAGTTATTCCATGTGTTTATAAGCAAAAAAACACCCATATTTTAAACGGACTTTTTAACAACAATTTTTTGAACAAATAACATGTTTTTTCAACTCACCTTTCAAGAATCTATTCCACTTTGTTGAACATCTCTAGATATATTATCTTTCCTATGATGATTGTTTAAATAAACGGTATTTCGGATAAACATTCGCAATTATTCATAAACTATTAAACCGATCTAGATGAAATTTGGCACACTTATGCCCTCCTAATCAAGGTGTTGTACGTCAGTTATAACAATTATTGCAAAAGTTATACATAATTCTAAAATAGTGCAAGAAGAGGGTTTTTCGCCATTATCTCGAGATTTTTTTCATCGATTACGCATAAAAAAAATATTCAAGGTTTAATCAATACCTTTCCTCTGGAACGTAATCAAAAAATTCTATGGCCTGAAAAATGAATTTTCCGATTTTGATCATTAAAAAAAAATGTTTTTATGTATTTATCATGAACTAACCCTCCTCTATCACCTAAAACCTTCAGATACCTACCTGTAATAAATTAAATCCACTTTATTTCTCTACAGACTGGGCTACTAGTGAAAACTCATGAATCAGTATCATTGAAAAGTTTTCACATGAGATTTCGTATAGTACACATTTCAAAAGAAACAAAAACTTGAAATGCAATATTTTTATCAGCAATATGAAAAAGCAGAAAGTTGATATTCAGATAGAGTTTTCCATCCATTAACTAATGTGATTTCACAGGATCCATTATGAACTTTTCATATTTTCCATGTTCTCTATATCAAATTACAGAATTTTTCTCGTAGCGCTATTCGAATTAACTTCCATGATACATTTACGTTATCATTTGTCATAAAAATTATGTTGTCGATCACCTCCATAAAATTAACCTTTACTTAATTTTGAAACAAAAAATGGTTTTGGTACCAGGCACTAGCATATCAACATGGAAAAAAAAGTACCATTTTCAAGGTATAGACTGATATATATCATCTAGGCAATGAAATTAAACTTTTAGAAATTAGTTGAATGAAATCCAATCAGTATCGAACGTGAAAATAAAAACAATCTATTCTGATTTGCGTAAACTAGCTCTTCAAGTTGCTCGCAGTCCAATCACTATCTAATGCAAAAATGATAATACAAATATACAACCTTTTTCTGTAACCTGAATTGCGACAGACAGACAAACGAACACGTACGCGAATATACATTTTTTGAATAACAATCGTTGAATCTATACCAAAAACTTGTCTCGATATGTTGAAACCATGGATTGGCTGCAGCACCTCACCCCTATTTATTTATAACAATAAGTTCTTATCAGAAAAATATATTTGAGGAGCTAAGTTGCAATTTATTTGAATCCATTCATCTAGATTCTTCAAGAAAATTATCCAGGTCAAATAGATACTGATTTTTATTTGATAATAGAAAGCTACACCTTTTAATGACTGAAATTCCAATTTATTTAGAGCAGATAGTTTTGATGGAAATAATGCACTCTGCATGTCTCCCTTTGCAACGTGGATAGAAAGGAATGGTAATTCGACTCCCTTTTTGTTCGAAGATGCGATATTTTCGCGACACAAACTCGTTTTATGCTTAGCTATAATTTCACCAAGTTATTTTTACTGAACACGTAGCTCGAGAATGTTACTTCTATTTATAAGAATCCAGAGTTCGGGAATTATTATTACGTCTGTGTCTGTTTGTCCCAAATACCTGTGAAAGCGATATTTTTCAGAGCCAGAGGTAGTGTATATGCAAACGCTGGAAAGTTTACATTTTTAAACGAGCTCAAGATGGAAGCAAAAAATGTATCATGGTTAAATATGCTGAAAAAAAAACGTGTATAGGAACAAATATCAAATAAACAGAAACATGGAACTTCAAGAATATTTTTTTTAATATTATTTCACTCTGGAATGCATGCCTGGAACAGGGCTAAGAAATGATTACCCTCTACATTCAACACTGATCATGTACTGGGAGACCAATTCTAAGGAATTTGATATAATCATAGGAAAAATATATCAATATAGTTTCTATTTCCGGGAAAGATTTTGATGAAACCATGAATATATTTCACAAAACGTTGATACTGAGGCTCGACAAGGGTGCTGGGAAATGGAAAAATAATTAGAATGTTTCCTTCTAAATCTCTATACAGTGCTTCTCAAAAGTCCGCTCCCCCCCTCTTATTTTTGGAACGATTATACATAAACAAGTGAAATTTGGAAACTGAATATTAAAGGTTGTAAACTTCCCTACTAGTGATGATAGATGACGAAATCGTCAAAAATGACGTCACAAGGCCATTGTGACCAATAATTTCAAATGGAACCCTACGGTAAGCGACACCTCTTTTAAAAGGTATCGAAAAAACCTATTCAATGATACTAATTTTGTTTGTGTTTATGGCAGTTTTAATGGCTCATTAGTAAACATTAAAATTTAAATTCCATTCAGTATGATATTAATTACAGATTTAAGAATCAGTATCTACTTCAAGAAATTGCTCGAAGTGACCTCTATTTACTTCCTGACAGTGAAATATCCTATTTTTAAACTCTTCTCGTACTTTTGCAAATGTGTCTGCGGAAACAGCCCCTCACATTCTACAACAATACGTTGTTTTAAAACGTCAATATTGTCAGGTTCATTGGCGTAAACCTTCGATTTAAGGTACCCCCACAGAAAAAAATCCAAAGGTGTTAGGTCCGGTGATCGAACTGGCCATTCCGTTGAACCTCGTCGTCCAATCCATCTACCACGATACTCCTCATCCAAATACCGTCTTACTGCACCGTATCAGTGTGGAGCAGCACCATCCTGTTGGAATGTTATTTCCAAATTGCCGAATTCATCTGGATTATCTTCCAAAATTTCAATGATTAACGGTTCTATTGCGTTTTGCAACAGCTCCAGATAAACCTCACCAGTTAAATTAGTATTCAAAAAAAGAGGCCCAACGATGTGGTTTACCAGGATATCTGCCCAAACATTCACCTTCTGGGGAAATTGGGTATGTGTTTCACGAAACAGGTGAGGATTTGCGTCACTCCAATACCTCATATTCTGTGTATTTACATTTCCATTTAGATAGAAAGTACTTTCGTCACTAAAACAAATTGTTTTGACAAAGTTTGGCTGTTGGTTAATTTTAGTTTCCATATTTTCCCAAATTTATAGTCTTCGGTCTGGGTCGTCGTCTGAGAGTTGATGAACCATTTTTAATTTGTATGGATGAAATTTGTTTTTTTTCAACACCCTGTGTACTGTACTCCGACTGACTTCACAGGTAGATGCAACGTGAGTTGTTGAAGAAGTAGGATTAACTATTACTTCTGCCAGTATATCAATTTTTCTCTCATCAGAAATTTGTGGTCTGCCAGATCGTTTCGCATCAATAATACTACCCGTTGTTTCAAACTTACGAAGAAGCTCCCTTAAATAAGTCCTCGAAACGGGGCGATCGGGAAACCTCTCATTAAAAATGCGTTCTGCTGCATGAATATTTTGTCCAGTTTCACCAAGAATTGGGATGGCTGCTACTTTATCACCTAAAGCACGTACCATTTCGCTTCTTGAAGCACTTAAACGTTCGGCTCACAACAGTTCAACAAATTATTAAAATGTACGAAAATATTGAAAGTACCAAAAGCTGCTAAAACAGTTGAACGTTCGATCAACAATACACAAATTATTAAATGTACAAGAACTTGGACAATTACAAAAACGTCGAATTAGGGAGACTAACAAAAATGTCAGCTTCTTTGACACCTATCCAGAGGCGGAGCTTGAGTTTTGAATTTTAGTATTAACTGATTTAATTCATCACATCTTTGCGTTTTCTGAAAGCGAGTTGCCAAAACTGCCATAAACACAAACAAAATTAGTATCATTGAATAGGTTTTTTCGATACCTTTTAAAAGAGGTGTCGCTTGCCGTAGAGTTCTATTTAAAATTATTGGTCACAATGGCCTTGTGACGTCATCTTTGACGATTTCGTCATCTATCATCACTAGTAGGGAAGTTTACAACCTTTCATATTCAGTTTCCAAATTTCACTTGTTTATGTATAATCGTTCCAAAAATAAGAGGGGGGGAGGGGACTTCTGAGAAGCACTGTATATAAAAATCAATTGCTGTTCGTTAGTCTCGCTAAAACTCCAAAACGGTTTGACCACAGGTGTGGTTAAAACAAAAGAACAGCTAAAACCTCGAAAAATTCAAAATTGTCAATTTTGTATGGGAATCGCCCTTTCGGATTACTTTTGATAAATGGCGTTCGTGGAGGACCTATCGTCTAACTGACGTGCTAATCAAAACTGTCATTTCTCTCGTGCGGGTGTGTAAAATTTATTACATTTCAAATCGTTCTTAGTTTTTTCGTAAGAAAAGTCTTGTTTAAAGTGAATTTAGGTATACTTTGCGAAGGTTTGTCATTTATTTGGATCTGCCATTCTATTTACCTATATTGACTATTGTAGGTTTAGACATGACCACGAATTCTAGCGTGGCTCAAGGACTTAGTTTGAGGTTTTCAATATTTTAAAATTCAAGGTAAAATTGACAGATTTGATTGACTGAAAAACATTCCGTGTCGTTTTATAAAGTTCAACGAGAAGAATAGGTCGTCGAAATAAGGGGATTAGGAAAAACGGGATAATGGGAAAATGGGATGAGGCGATTAGGGCAAACGGGATATTGGGAAAACGGAATAACGGGATAATGGAAAATCGGGATGACGGGATAAGGCGATTAGAGAAAACGGGATATTGGGAAAACGGAATAACGGGAAAACGGAATAACGAGAATAACAGGAAAACGGGATAACGGGAAAATAGAATAACGGGATAGGGAAAAACGGGATAACGTGATAACAGGAAGCGGGTAGAGTCAAAAGCATGACCTAGATGGAACAACAGGAAAAAAAAGAGTTTTCATGGTCAGCTATCAATAAATATAATCAGTTTTAACCTCTACTATGTTTGTATGTATATTTTCATTAATGTTTGGGAGGATGATTTGTATTTCCATCTTCAGCATATTGCGTAAAAACTATTTCGAGTAATGATATATTTTGTTTTCGTTACATAAGTTCCTGGATATGATGGACTTGAATGACACTTGAAAAGCCAGAATTCATCTAGCACTATTTGAAATGAATTTCAACCAGGGGAAAAATACTGTTTCAATTCATTTAAAGATTGTTATTGCTTTTTTAAAGTTGCAATTAATTCCAAGTGACTTGGTAATTCATAATTTTATAATTTTTTTTCCACATCTGGTGTCCTCAAAAATTAGAGTCAAAATGTTAACTTTAACATCAGAATTCATTCATTGGAGAACATTTGGTGGGATAATTCTAACAAAATCACTTATCCATACCCATTGATCGTAGGCGCCTCATATAGCTAAGAATGAGCATTTTTTTATCGCGTTTTGGTCACCAAATATCCAAATCTCATCTCAGGCACAAATGAAAGTATCTCGATTAACGGTACAAAAATCAAAGCTCCATATCTTTAAAACTTTATATTTTTTAAGAGTTTTTGCTCAAAATCAAGGTTACAAACAACAATACGTATAACAGAAGAAGAAAGTGTTCAGCTTCCTACATTTACATTTTGTGTGGAAAATTAAATAAACTAATTGGGAAAAACTATTTTGATGCGAGAATCACAAATAGTTAATTCGGACAGGTTTTCAGTTTTTTTTTTCAAATCCAACACACTATCCATAAAAATACAATTCCACTGAATATGTAGGAACATATTTATAACAGGTATGCGTCACGTATTTCAAGTTGTGATGATTCTCGACCAAGGTTTTTGTTCTAAATTCTGTTATCGTATTTGATACTGTTTCTCTACAAATGTAAGACTGATTCGCGGTTTTCAGTTATAAATGCGAATTAGGTAACTAATTCATAAATAATGTTGTATCACGAGTACAGTAGGTATATACTAAACGAAACAAACTTCTGAAATACCTTTTTGATTTTTCTGAAGATTTGAAGGTTATTATCCAAGCTGTCTGATATAAATTCAGTTATCACTTTCAAAACACTACTCATAGTTCATAATTATAAAAAAAAACAACTGAACGTTATTGGAAGAAAATCACAGTTTTGGTTCGAAACATAAATTAGGTGTTTGTCACTGTGACCGAGAATTGAAGAAAATTGATACTATACGACCAAAGTTGACTAACAACTGATTGTTGTGTGTTTCAACCATTCCAGCAGCACCCACACATTGTCAATAGTATATGAAATACATATTTTCTTCTCTCTCATTATGGGCTTTTTATTTTTTCATAAGAGAAATGATTAAATTTGTTTATGGACTATTGTTGGCTCTAAACGATTGAGATTTTCTCCCATGATGGATATTCGAGCTAGGAGATCAGAGAAATATCACTGATGATACTCTGACAGGGTCGAAACATCTGTCTAGTCTTGGTTGGCGACTGGAGTAGAGCTCTCCAGTCACCAACCAAGATTCAAATTCAGCAAAAACATACTTTTGCAGATAGATCTACTACTTCACCGATCATCCACTAGGTGGAGTCTTCCACCTCCTCGCAGAGTTCCCCCCTTTGATATATACAATCATCCGAGAAACGTTGCTATTCCTTCCCTCATCAGGTTTGGCTTGGGACGAACTGCACTGATATCATCCATTCTTGCAGAAACGAGAGATCCCCTGGGAAAAAGTGCCGTTCGTCCCGAGGCCAAGTCTGGTGCCCGATCCAGTCACAGCGTTTGGGAGGAGAAAACCCGAACAGTCCAACACTCAGAGGAAATCCATCCTGTCCCCAGAAGAGAGGGCCAAGATCAAGCCGAAAGTCTTGTTAGAGCCTGTGAAGCCTTACGTATCGGCTAGAGATGCCACTAGGGAAAAAGTTCTCACCGGTTTGTTGAGGAATCATACGCAGCCTAATGCTGAATCTATGGACTACGTGCTGCCTAGGTTGCACAAGGTGGCAGAGTGTCCGGATTTGCCTTATAAAAGGAAGATGTTAATGCGTTCTGATATGCCCCCTGTCTGGTAAATTGAATGGTACACAACAAGACAGTCGATGTAGGTGATGTTTGTTTCCGTTAGAAAATTGAGTGAGTACTTTTTGTTACAGTAGTTTTGGCAAAGATGGCTTTATTCAGTTGTAGGTGTAGACGTAGTTTTTGGAGGAGGATTTAGAGGATATTTGTTGGTACATTAGTCTCTATTTATTTCAAGTGTGTTGATCTGGTGAGACCATGATTTTTTTTGTCTTCAGCTGAATCATGTATTTTTTTTAGGTTTCACGAGATCAAGCGAAATATTGCTTCATTCCTTGGTAGGGAAATTATTCTTTGTTGTATGCTTCTAGATTGGTGGGTTCTTTGGACATCTTAGTCTCATTTTTCCGGTAATTTGACAATTTGTGGTATTGTTCAAGCCTTGGTGGATTTACCTTCCCCCATTTGAGTAAAATGAATTGAATTTTGTGTTAGGACTAGACAAATATGTTCTACTTTGAAAAATTCATAAGGACAAGCTAGAATAACGCCAAATTTGCTCAAAACTGCTGATAAATAAAAAAACATATATATTTCCAGGCAAACTGACATCACATACTGTTTTTGACACCAAAGTCTTGCAGTGTACTTATCTTGGAAAATGGGAGCATTTTTAGCGACATATTGTACCAAATGCCTGTACGTGTCATGTAGTATTAGGACAAGCTTATCAATAATTTCATTGTAGATTCCGAATTACACCGAATTGATAGCAAATATGTGCATATTAAATGAAACAGCATTTGTTTTAGGTTAAGTTCATTTAACGCTTTTTTGTGATATATTTTGCTATGCTTTTTTTTTCTAGTCGGTAGACATCAATGTTCATTAATACAAATACCTCATATTACGTAACAATAAACTCTTACAAACAAATCTGTAATTTATTTCGTTGCGAAAATGTTCAGATATTTCATGCATGCGAAAATATACACATACACAATCCTTCAGATATTAACATAACCTATCCAACCTTTATATCCTTCAACAATTGGAGTATCCCCTTTGTAGGAGTCAGGAATATATACTGAGGTAAGGTTTGTATATCTTATTGTTAAGATCCAAAGATTATTGTGAAAACTGAATTTTATTCGGTAATATCCAATTCTAGAAATAGATCTTCATTATCATCAAGATTTTTCGTAATTGTATGGATTTTTGTGATTTTTTGAGTAGGTTACAATTTTTGCTAATGCATGATTAAGTAGAAATAGTTTTTTAGCTATTTTGATAAATATAATATTGTTTTAATATGTGAATTTTCCCATGAATTCGACTCGACAGATTCTTGGCATTATTTTGTAGTATATTGTTGGTAATAATTAATTTTGTCACTTTTAAAAAAAATCTCAGTCTTGTACTATGTGAAACTATCAGCAGATAAATGAATGATCTTGGCTTGGTTACTGAAAATATTTGTTGGCAAGTGAATTGGCAAGAAATCAGATTTACTTTGGAGTGAATTATTTTTGATATTGTGAAAAAGTTGGTCGTTTATTTAGAGATAATTTCGCAATATAGAATTTTGAAACTTTGCTGAGTAGAAAAATAACTTCTCATTTCGTATACGAAACCCGATTTTCCAGGCAAACCAAAGTATATCCAGAATCTTTACATCATAGTTAGTGTAATAATCTATAATATTTAACACTTTAATGAAAAAGTTCCCGTTTCAATAACAAATGCTCATTTTTTCTCACCTATGCAATGTTTGCGAGGTGTAAGTCAGAAAAGCAATTGTTTTTTATGAGAAATTGGACTCACCCAGTGTATAAATTGATATCAGTGAAGACTTTTTATCAAATCAGCATATTTTTTCCATAAGGGAGAAACCGATTCAGACAATGTTAAATTTTTTAGAATATAAAAAATTATTTTGGTTTTTTTTTCCAAAATTTGAAACAGGTCTTTGGAGAGTTTCCCTCAGGTCATCAGACTCGAACGTCGAAAGAAATGGAATAGGCATCTTAAAGACATTAATTTTTGACCAAATTTTCATGTAGGGAATTAAATAATCAATAATTTATTTTTAGATCCACTCAAAAAAAATGGAAATAAAGGATTTAATTGGATATTTCAGATGCCGGTTGTTTAAAATATGATCTGTGAGAATTCAGGAGCTGATTCTACACTGAGAAATATGGAGAATATTTCCTAAAAAGCCGAGTCTGTATATACAGTGTCACCCTCAAAGTATGCACCATATGGAAAACTTATTTATTAAGGGTTTTTCGACAAAAAATTATTTCTGGTAAAAGTTTGTTCATCCCCTAAAACTGAACATGCACCAACGAAATATGATAAAACACACGTTATATACGAGGAGCCTTCAACAATTTGATTTTGAGACAAGAGTCCTTATTTTGAAAAATCTCGGGAAATGTTATTTGGAAAAGTTATTGAGCATTGAAAAATACATCTAAATTTGCAGTCATGGCCATCTGAGGAAAGTTTTATTTTTTACCTTTTTTTTTAAACTGGGGACTACGAAAAACAAATTTGCTAAAACGATAAATGGACAACATTTCTCCACACAACAATATAATCTCAACTTTTTTTTCTTTTGTAAGCTTCTTAATATTATTTAAATAGTTCTTATTATCAAACGTTAACGAAATAAGTAATAACAATAACTACGTAATGAATAGTTAGCAAATATGTCAAGTACTTGATGTCAAACATTCGTTTGTTTTCAAAGCCAACAATTATTTTGAACAAGAAAAACTCGACAAAATAAATGTGATTAGTTTGTGAGGAAATACTTATTTTATTTCGATGTTCTGTGATTTGATATTATTGAATATTAATGTTGAAAAGGGAAACATTCTCAATTGAATATTGATAGAAATATTTTTCTGTGAATTGAAAAATCCACGATTAAAATGAAGTTATTTTTTTGTGAATGTCTAACAGAAAACAACTACTTCCCCGGCTAAAGCCACGCTGGACATTGAACTACATCTGATAGATATTCTAAAAAGGCCCTAACTCAAAAGAAAAATCTGAAATTGAAAATTTGCATTTTCATTCAGATAGATATTTGATTTTATATTCCAGTCTTAATTAGGAACTCATAAAGATGAATGAGGCAAAGAAGAATGTTTTCCAAAAGAGAGTACTCACCAGAAATCATTCGTAACATTGACGCAGGAGAGACATCGCATTCACTAGGTCTTCAATACATTTTTGTCGACGAAAATCTATTTCACGCTTCCACGATCATCAGGAAGACCGGAAGAAATGGGAAACACATTTTTAAGAAGCAATCTCACTTTGCAAAGATGGAAAAAGTGAGAATCATTTCTTTTGATTTGATTTGTTGAAAATATAAACAGGATGTTCATAAAATCAGATGTGGAATCATCTGCGACTGAAAGATAAACTTTAGTCACTATCTTCCATCGACAAGATAACCTCTTGTGGGGTATTCATGTTGAAAAAGGAAACATTCTCAATTGAATATTGATAGAAAGATTTTTGATTGAAAAATCCAAGATTAAAATGAAGTTATTTTTTTTTGAATGTCTAACAGAAAACAACTACTTCCCCGGCTAAAGCCACGCTAGACATTGAACTACATCTGATAGATATTCTGAAAAGGCCCTAACTCAAAAGAAAAATAGATTTTCGTCGACAAAAATGTATTGAAGACCTAGTGAATGCGATGTCTCTCCTGCGTCAATGTTACGAATGATTTCTGGTGAGTACTCTCTTGTGGAAAACATTCTTCTTTGCCTCATTCATCTTTATGAGTTCCTAATTGAGACTGGAATAGAAAATCAAATAACTATCTGAATGAAAATGCAAATTTTCAATTTCAGATTTTTCCTTTGAGTTAGGGCCTTTTCAGAATATCTATCAGATGTAGTTCAATGTTCAGCGTAGCTTTAGCCGGGGAAGTAGTTGTTTTCTGTTAGACATTCACAAAAAAATAACTTCAATTTAATCATGGATTTTTCAATTCACAGAAAAATCTTTCTATCAATATTCAATTGAGAATGTTTCCCTTTTCAACATGAATACCCCACAAGAGGTTATCTTGACGATGGAAGATAGTGACTATAGTTTATCTTTCAGTCGCATATGATTCCACATCTGATTTTATGAACATCCTGTTTATATTTTCAACAAATCAATTGAATATTAAGTTCTTGTAACAATACTGTATAATTTGAGCAAACAAAAAATAAAAATAACTGCACCAAAAACTTTGAAAATTATTTTACTTTCCAAAAAAATTGACCGTGGTTAACACAATAACTGTGTAATTTGTAATATCACAGGCTTTTCAAATGAACCGTCGTATACAGGATGTTGTCTATTTATCGTTTCAGCAGTATTTTTTTTTCGTAGTCCCCATTTTAGAAAAATGCGTAAAAAAATAAAACTTTACTTAGATGGCCATGATTTTTAATCTGAATGTATTTTTTAATGCTGAACAACTCTTCTAAATAACATTTCCCGAGATTTCTCAAAATAAGGGTACTTTACTCTTGTCTCCAATTAAAATTTTTCAAGGCTCCTCGTATATTACGTGTGTTTTACTATATTTTGTTGGTTCATGTTCAGTTTTAGGGGATGCACAAACTTTTACCAGGAATAACTTTTAGTCGAAAAATAAGTTTCCCATATGGAGCATACTTTGAGGATGACAATGTTGTGAGCTATGCCCTTCCAGAATATTTTTCTAACATTTTTGGAACACTCTGTATATTCAGATATCTGTAAGATGTCTTTATGATGTCAGGGGTTGATACCTAGAATGATAATTGAAGAATCTGATCGAACGAACGAAGTTTTCCACTTCGAATAACGAACAAATAAATGAAACTCTTTTCCGAACCTGTAATTCTTCTTTGTCCCCAGACTCCAAGACACTACGTAGTCCGCGACACACCAGACCGTAGCCAACGCACAGCCGAGCAAGTCTATTCCTATTCCTATAACTCAAACCTAGGCTCATCCTCAAACCGCTACGGAGATCCTTACTCAACACCTTCGAGAAGTTCCCAAAGTACATCCGAATCCGTTACACGCTCTTCCACCGGGGGCCCAGGAGGGTACTCTTACTCTTCGGAACGGTCTTCACGCTCCAGAGGCGACGGGCCAGGGGGCTACAGCTCTAGCTATAGCTCTACCACGTCCGGGAGGTTGCCAGGGGGTACCAGCTACCGCCACTATTCTTACCGGGTCTAAGATCTATTGAGTTTGTGATCCTAGGCACTATGTTGTTAACAAGGATAATATGGTTGTAATGTATAAAATTGGTATAGCTTTTTCAATTATTTCTATAAGTCACGTGCACTTCAACAATATACTAACTTCTCAGTCGTGTAATATTCATAGACATACGTATTTCAAACACTGTATAAGCTTTACCGATAACAATTGTTACTACTCTGCTTTCAATGTATATATTTAGTAATAGTTTTCAGTACTTGAGCAAATATATTGCTTTTATTTAGATTAGATTTGAGATCATTTCACTCTAACATTTGTGGAGAACCAACAGTGTTGGGCGGTTCTTCATGTTTTCTCAATTTCATGCTAACAATTTTTCAATTACCGACAATAGTTTCAAGGTACTAAACTACGTAGTATATGAATTGGTAGAAGTGATATCTGAAATTTTTTATTAGTTTTTATAAGGACCCAGATGAATATATTTTGTATACCCATTTGTTATTTGTAAATTGGAGCTCTTTGTATAATGTTCTTAGTAATATAAAATTTCGAGGACCACAATTGCAATCCGTTATTCCATTTGTTTTATTCCTTAGACACCTTTTCCTCGGATCCTATCCACTAACAAAGTATGTGTTTATTTTTGTTGCGTTTGTGACATTTTTTCTTCCTCTTCGGATTTTTCTATCTGCAAACGTATTGGCTTGGAATGGGACTTACCTAACCCAGTTTTTTGTATATATATACTAACTATCCAGTGATGTTTTCTCATCCTTTCTTTTCCTTTCCTACAGGGCGTGCCTTCCCGTCAAGTGAGGGTTCTTCCGGGTTTAGGGAAGGTAAGTTGATTTTTATTTGGTGATGATTCCATTTCAGTTTGATGGTCATACATTCTCTCCATAAATAGACTTGGATAGATAATTATGTATACTATGGAGTTATTCAATAATTTAGTTATAGAACAAGGGATTTTGTCGAATTTTGGATATACCTTTCTCGATCAATACTTTTTACGGACAGAAAGTTGAGAATGAGGAGTACACTGTTCCAAATTACCTATGTAATGAGAGTTTTTTGAATGATTTGTTCACGCCAAAATGAATTTGAATATTGTTTTCAGTTTTGGGGAACTATTCGAATTGAACAGATTTCGGTGGGAGACCAAAATAGATTGATTTTTTCGAAAATAAACAAGGAGTTCATAAATTTCAAGTCAAGTCAGTATCTTCCATTGTTAAAAATTCTAATTTAATTATTAAAAAAAAATCTTTCAAGGACTTGAAAATGCAAAATTTCAGTTTCTGATTTTCTCTTTTGAGTTAGGGCCCTTCTACAATACCTATCAGATGTAGTTTAACGTCCAGCTGGATAAGTAATAGTTTTATGTTAGATATTAGGTACAAAAAATAGCTTCCCTTTTACAAACCCTCTATCAGTTTCACCTATATGTTTGTATGAATTTATGTAAAGGAACATTTAAAATTAATTTTCACCCACTTTTAGAAGTCCGAATCATTTTGAAGCGATAAAAATACAATAAATTCATTGCTATGACCTGGTATTCTTACCAAGAAAAATTCCTAATTTTCATTTCGAAGATTTGGTGAATTCACTGGTACGATATCAGTACTTTCATCAAAAGTTGGTAAAAACTTGTCATGTTGATGAATTAATCGATGAGTTTTCTGCCGTAGTTGAAAAGTTTAAGAACACGCTTTTCTAGCAATATAGACTCAAAAGTTGAAAATAAAATTATTATTTCGTAGCAAATGAACTAAAATGTTAAAAATAATATGAATAAAGTCATTGACGAAAAAATTATGTTTAATGAAAGAAAAAGAGTGGGGTGTTCTCTACTTATTTTCATAATGACTACCTTTACGAACAGCTTGCGATAAAACATTTAAAACAACCACCCCACGTTTTTTACATTTATTTTTTGGTCAATGACTTTATTCTTATTATTCTTGATTTTTTAGGTGATATTGCTACAAAAGCGTGTTTTCTTAGATTCTTCAAACTATAATTTTATTTATCGTAATATTTTTCAATTCCCACAAAAATATATCTTTCCAACCAATTAATTTTCCTTTTAAAAAATTAAATTAATATTCAATTCAAATTATTCTAAACATAATTTTGAGTCGGCGCCAAACGAACAATCAACGAAGATCATTAAATTACTCCAAAAAAATTATTAGAATGTCACCGTGCAACTCGATGCCATCAATTTACGCCTTACCTAATTCATTTGCTTGTTTGTTTGGCGCCGACTCAAAATTAGTTACATTAATTTAGGAGCTTAGTTATTGAGACTAAGAAGGTTTATTTTATTTTTTACTTTTCATTTCCGTATTTTTCGGTTTAATTTTTTGTTAAAAGTTTTTGTGTTAAATTCCAAAGTGGTTGAGGCGGTGTATAAAACACACAAGTCTTAAATATTGAGATCAGGTGATCGAGCAGGCTAACGTACAAGACCATTCGTTGTAATTACTCGCTCATTAAACCGAGACATTGAATAGTTCATGACTCGGGTGGTATTATAAGGCGGAGTCCCATCTTGATGAAAATACATCACTTCAGAAACATCAAGTGGTAAATCCATTAACAATTTTCAATATCATTCAGACGGAATTCAAATGCCTCACCCCTGTCAACTGCCCTTGAAATGAAATTTGTCCAATTATTTTATTTTCGATTAATCAGCCCATACGAATTCGTTTACATCAGCCCATACGAATATTTCCTGAAAATTACTTTCCTTCATCAAATGCTTATTTTGTTGCGCCCAATATTTGCAGCTTTCTCTGTTGAACATTCCATTGTTTGTGAATCTTGACTCATCGACAATATCGAAGGAACAAAGTCAGTATTAGCAGTATTGTTCTGAAGTAACCAATTAAATAAACTAATCTTCGATTTCCATCATTTTCATACAAATCCTGTACCTATGCTTTTTCAAAATTTTTTTGCGACTCATGACTAATTTGCAACTCATAGCTGATTCTCCTAGCTGATTTCACTTCTACAAATGCTAAAACATTGATTTCCATCACCTTATCAATGATAAAAGTTTCAAGGTTTGTAGTTTCTTATCTGAGTTGTTTCTCCACAACGTGGAAATGTCGAAACAATGGATGATGTCTGTTGGGATACTTTTTAGCATACAAAGTTGTCCCTTGCATTTGCCATGAGTTAATAGCATTTCCACTCCTTCATCTCTTGTATGTTTCTTGAAAAATTTAATGACGTAACAAACACTAGGTATACGAACTCATTAGGTTACTGGTGAACACTACTTTGTTACTTGTCAAAGTTTCCATAGCACACTTTTGATTTTCTAAGTTCTTACCAAACAATGAGGATTCTACATTAACTCAAAGACAGTTGTTTTGTTAGAAATATGCCCGGACAGGTCAATTTTTATTTTAAATTGCGCTCGTTTTTATGTAAGAAAATGTTATACAGCGTGTCTCAAATTTGAGATATGACGTCATCGACTATTTTTTTAAATGGCAATCCTAATTTTTTTATGACTATTCTTGAGGGTATAGTAAGTTTCACATGCGTACCAAATATCAAATTTTTATTCCTTGTCATTTGACAGATAGTAGTAGTATTTAGTAGTAGTATTTTATTAATCACTAAATTACATGAATTCATAAAAGCATACAATAGAAAAAAATGGGCGATTAATATAGGTAGAAGGAAAGGTTTGTCAAACCAAGTCTTATTACTGAATTTATATCAGCGGAAACATAGGTATTGATGATTCACTTAAGTTTTTGGAAAACTTTCTGTGAAACATCAATATCGTAATTCTTTCCTTTGAAGATGGTCAAGATATAATGTATTTTGAGATACTCGGGCAAACATTATAATGCTTATATTTCTAAATAGTATTAACAATATCAATAGTAGTGAATAATATTCTTAGTATACTACAAAAAAAGACACATTAAATATAAAATCTAAAAGTATAAAATCTTTAAACGTGTAGATAATGTAAAATGTAAAACATAAAAATTTGAATGTAAACGTATAAAAATATAAATGTTACAATATAAAATACAAAATACAAACTCGTGTTAAATTAAAAGTATTCAATGTGCTAGGTGGGGATGTAAAAATAATGTGAAAATTGAGAGATTAATTCAGTAAATTTGTTCATAGTAATGTTATATTTTCATTTTTGAGCCATTTGATCACTGAAATTTGAATAACTTGAACACATATTCCGTTTTTATATGATCTGAGCAAGATTGAATAATTTGGGTCCAATATATGTAATTTTTCCAATTTTTTTTTGGTATTGAATAACTTGAACACATATTCCGTTTTTATAGATTGGAGCAAGATTGAATAATTAAATATAAATATTAATAATTGTTTGAAGTAAAGATATCTCAAACTCATCAGTTCACAATATTGGAATATTTGTGCCGATGGGAAACGAAAATTTAAATTATAGATAATTTTGAGAAATCGTTTCTGTGATACCATAAGCGGTTGTACAGTTGTACTATAGACCCCACCCCATCCTAGATTTCCATACATTAAGAGAGACTGAACTAACGAAAAATATGTACTGCGCAGATCATTGATACTCAGTACATTTTAAAGTGTTCGAAAAACATACAAAAGGGCTCTGAGTCTTTTACAAAGATAATCTATATGTATTTTCCATTTTATATTTTGGTCAATGTGTATTTCGAAATATTTAGCTGAACTGGATTTTTTCAGAGTTATGTTCTTATTTCTGCTGGTTAAATGAATATTGATGTTTTGTGCATTAGGAAAATCATGACTGTTACTACAAAAGGAAATGTGAGATGTTTTTTCAATATTTATTGTCAGGAAACTATCATCAAGCCAAATAACTATAGTGTCAATATCGTTTCTTGTATGAGATATTACATCTTCCCAGGTTGTTCCAACAATTATTAGCACTGTATCATCAGCATATGAGACCAATTTTCCAGAAATATCAATGGATAACATATCATTCAGATATAATATAAACGGGATTGGCCCTAAAACAGTACCCTGGGGAACTCCGTATTTAATTTCTGATGGGTCGCTCAGTACGCCGTCTATTTTAACCATTTGTCCTCTTTCATTGAGATAGTTTCTGATTAGATCATTTGCCAGACCTCTGATACCAAGATTATTCAATTTCGACAGTAATTTTTTATGGCTAATGGTATCGAAGGCCTTGGCCAAATCGATAAATACTCCCAGGCATGGTCGTTTTTTTATCTAAGGGTCCATATATTTGTGTGACTAAGGGCCGGTATTATAAATATGTGTTGAAGTTAACTTTAATTTTATCAGTCAAGTTAACTTGAGCTTCAAAATGTCAGTTTTATAAAGGTACCATTTATTGAATAAAAAGAAGAAGAAGAAGGCAAAAACATAACCTACAATTTTTCTCTTGGCAAAACGCATAGACAAGAGTTCTATACTCTATACTGATAGCAAAACGATCCCGTTGAACTGGAATAAGTTTTCATCATTTTCCATGAGAAAATTAACGTAACGTTCTGGTGCAGACTAATGTAGGATTGAGCGAGTTTTTAGACAGACGATGGGCTCTTGAAGAAGAATCCAGTCCCTTCCCAAAATCCTCCTGTATCGTCTGTGGGCAAGATAAAAGTGAAAAGGAGAACCTTCGAAGAGAGTTGTGAGGAAAAAAAATAGAGTTAAGAAGAGAAAAAGAGAGATTATTCAACATACCGAAAATTATTCATACAGTATGGAAAAAGGGTGGCTATAAATGTATATCTAGGTGATGACACATTGTTTACTTTTCGAAACATTAATGTTTATATGATTTTAGCCATTGTACACTCAAAACTTGTCGAATCTCTTCTGATTGTTGACATTCAATGAAATTCTGGTTTACCTGGTGAATATTCTGTTGACTATTGTGTGTGTGGCCAAGAAAAAAGTTAAAAAGAGAACCTTCGAAGAGAGTTGAGGAGAAAAAAAAAGAGACTTAAGAAGAGAAAAAAGATATTATTCGCTATACCGAAGATTATTCATACAGTATGGAAAAATACTATATGTTTATCTAGGTGATGAGGACACATTCTCACACCATCTTGTTTGTTTGAAATGAAATAAAAAAACTGTTTTTGTTAGTTTTATTTCTAATTCGAACATTCGACGATAACAATGCAATTTCCCCTGTCACCTTTCTAATAACACTGCTAGCAGTTGACTTGTGAATACCCCCAAAATCTCCAGCAACTACCAAGAATGAACCAGTTGCATAAAATCTGAGTGTAATCAATACTTGTGTTACTGACGATAGAGGATGATTTCTAAAAATAGAAATATTTATAATTCTACAATAATTAAAATAGGTACTAGAAATGCTGACCTATTAGTTGGTCTTTGTAAATTTGCTTTAATGTGCCCCATTAACATTCGTACAGACTCTCTTGATGGTCGAAATCGGGTTTTAAATTCTGTTTCGTTCCACAAGGTGAAATGGTCTAACCGATTCCTAAATATCTTTTGTCGCCGCGGGGCTTCAACAATATTCACAGCATCTTCTTCATCATCGGTTGAAAGTTCTTCAAAAATAACGCGGATATCGTTTGCTAACATTTTGCGAAAACGAAAAATCAAAACAATAAAATTGAGGTTATATGACTCATATGCAATACTGACAGGAGCAGGAGAATTGTCGACGATCGAAAACCACCATTTTCTATAAAGTTAACTTTAACCGACACCCGTTCCACTCGATAAAGTTAACTGCTACATTTTGGAGTTAACTATAACATGTGACGTCATCCACAAGTTAACTTCTAGTTATCTGTCGAAATAGTTTTATAATACCCACCCTAAGTTAACTATGGCATCAGAAGTTGATCTTCCATTTTGGAAACCAAATTGTAAATCTGAAATTATATGATGTCTCTCTGTGAAAGCCATTAGACGTTTTTTGAGGATTTTTTCGAATATTTTTGCCAGATTGGATATTATGCTTATTGGACGGTGATTGTTCACTTTGTTTTTTGCGCCCGACTTAAATACAGGTTTAACAATTGTTATTTTGAAGTTTGAAGGGCACATGCCAGTGGTAAAAATAGCGTTTATGTAACGTTTATAGCGTTTATGTAACGTTTATGTAACAAACATCAACTAATGCGAGATGTGAAGAAATCTAACTCAATGAAATAATTCAGGCACTTCAAAAAAAATTGACAGGGATGGGCCCTTGGGGAAGGGGCGAACCCCTTCCCCCAATAGTTGGTGAGTTGGGAGATCGGTCATCACAAGTTGGCAAGTTGGGAGTTGACAATGGGTCTCTGAAGGCGAAGTTCGGAGAAAATCCATATTTTTCCTCCAATAATTTGCCTTCGGTCCGTCCCTGATTTATGTCAAGAGGTAGTGTTTATAAATTTTTGTTAAACTGGGTTGATGTTGACAATGTCAAACAAAAAAGTTGAATAAAAACAGGTAAGGAGAGTAGCATCGTATCGAGCGAGGATATTTACCAAGGTTATCAGTTTGTTACCATGTTACTGAAACCCACAAGATTGAAATTTTGATGATGATTGGCTACGGAGATAGGAAAAGAACACAAAATGAAGTTATTCATTTATTCAAAGAGAAGTATCCTGATTCACCACCCATATCGCAGAGTACCATAAACAAGATTGAAAAACAGTTCTGGAAAAATGCGCATTAAAGAAAAACAAAGGATAATCGTCAGAGTGCCCTCAATGAAGATGTTGAAATGAATGTACTCCTCTCTGCTGAAGAAAATCATCATGTTCCCACTGGGCAGATAGCTATGGAACTCGAAATTAGCCGGTCTCCAGTGATGAAAATTCTGGAAACCCATAAATTTCATCCTTATAAAATGACAATCTTCCAGGAACTCACCGAAGATGATCCGGATAGAAGAATCCAATTCTGCGAATGAATAATCGATCTACTAGACAGAAATGTTGTGAACATAAAAAACGTTCTGTTTTCTGACGAATCAACGTTCACGTTAAATGGTGAGGTGAATCGTCTAAATTGACGTTATTGGGCGGACAACAACCCACACTGGATGAGGGAAGGCCACACTCAATATACAGCAAAAGTAAATGTTTGGGCATGGACTGTTGGTAATCGAGTAATAGGACCAATTTTCTTGCAAATGAATCTCAATGGAGATAGATATTCAGAATTCTTGCGGGAAGAACTAGTTCCGACTTTGGCTACTCTGTTTCCTGATCCGGATGAAGCCGATGTCCCGAATAGAAACATCTGGTATCAACAAGATGGTGCGCCTCCCCATTTTGAAAGACCTGCCCGTGCGTATCTGGATGATGTATTTCCAGGCAGATGGATTGGTAGAAGAGGAGCTGTTAAAGGGTCTCCCAGGTCTCCGGATTTAACACCTATGGACTATTTTTTATGGGGGTTTTTAACACCAAACCGGAAAACATTGAGCAGTTACAAGAACGAATACGACAGGAGTGTAGACTAATTTCGGCCCAAGTAATTAGAAATGTTCAAAACGAGTTTAAATTCCGTTAAGGATATTGTCAGTTAGTTAATGAACAACATGTTGAGCATTTACTGAACAAACATATTCGAGTTGATATCAGATAGATCAGGTGAATCTCATTTTCGAATTAGTTGTTTGTCAAATATATGTCAAACGACAAGGAATAAAAATTTGATATTTGCTGCGCATGTGTAACTTACTATACCCTTCGAAAATAGTCATAAAAAAATTAGGATTGGTATTCAAAAAAATAGTCAATGACGTCATATCTCAAATTTGAGACACGCTGTATAACATTTTCTTACATAAAAACGAGCGCAATTCAAACTAAAAATCGACCTGTCCGGGCATATTACTAACAAAACAACTGTCTTTGAGTTACTGAATTCATTCCAAGTTAGAAACTCGCACTGTATATGAGAAATCTGAAAAATTGAGTGAGCTCTATTTGCTTCCAAAACTGAGTAGCCTTACTTGGAGATTTTTGTGGAATCGAAAAATGTATAATTATACAGAGCGTTTCATCAAGAATTTCAAAGTTTGATTCAGTTCCGAGTGAACGTGCCTTCGAAATGTTTGACTCATTTAAAATTAGATTTATTCGCAAAATAATTATATGTACCTTAAGTTTTGATCGTAAAATTGAAGTTCCTCATAATTGTTCAACAAATAATTAGTGTTAACCATCCGATTTTTTATTCGAAACCATCAATGGATTCGTCGTAAATATTAGAATCTAGGGAATGTCAAGAAGATGTTTTCCTTTAAAAACATTGACTTTTCTCACAATTAGTGGTTTTGGAAATATAAAACTGCCATAGGTACTCAACTAGCCTAAAAAAGCTGTCATATTTTCCACTAACGATTTATTGGTGGGTCCAACGCACTCTAGATGCCAAAATACAAAAATGCTTCTGAAAAATCAAATGTACCAAATTATGTGATCGTACTCAGAATCGTCCCAAGAATCCAAAAAAGTACAAATATACAGGGTGTTCCATTTAAAATTCAATTCAATTGGAAATCAATAAGTTGATTATGTGATGCCCAGAGTGAAACAATCAATGGAATTGTGTTGATGGTAGCGCAACTGACAGTAAAGAAGAAGAGAATATCGTCAAAGTTCCACATTTTGAGTTTTTTATCCATCGACACTTCTGATCAGCATACTGAGAAATATGTGTTAACTAAAGTTTCACCTAAATCAAGGAAAGCCACTCTCCATAAGAAACGTATCATAATTCAAATGAGTGGAAAATTGAATTTTTATATAACGTTTCAAACAAACATTATTAGAGATTCAATTGGGTTTTGATGGAATTTTCTATTTTTGAAAATCTATCCCGTTTCATTGACTAACGCTTCAACTCTTTGTAGTGTAAAAAAACAAAATAATCGGAATTTGATATAGTAAATATCTTATATCTCTCCTACAATTTTTTAATTTATTAATTTTCTCAGTGTAACTATAGACGAATTTTGCAACACTGCTTCTAAAATCTGTCACAATCTGCCACTTTTTAAATTTTCCATGAAAATAATCATGCTAGTTGGAGATATCTTCCTTCACCTGATACCTAGAGATGATGAGTTCTTTTTTATTTGATATATGTTTTTTCTAAAGCCTGATAGAGAAAATGATACGTAAAAGTGATACGAAAAATGACACGAAAAATGACACGAAAGATGACGCAAAAAATGACGCGAAAATAGACGCGATGTTTTTTCTAAAGCCTGATAGAGAAAATGATACGTAAAAGTGATACGAAAAATGACACGAAAAATGACACGAAAGAATGACGCAAAAAATGACGCGAAAATAGACACGAAAAATGACACGAAAAATGACACGAAAAATGACACGAAAAATGACACGAAAAATGACTCGAAAAATGACACGAAAAATGACACGAAAAATGACATGAAAAATGACACGGAAAATGACACGAAAAATGACACAAAAATGATTCGAAAAATGATTCGAGAAATGACACGAAAATGACACGTAAAATGACACGAAAAATGACACGAAAAAGACACGAAAAATGACACGAAAATGACACGAAAAATGACACGAAAAATGACACGAAAAATGACACGAAAAATGACACGAAAAATGACACGAAAAATGACACGAAAAATGACACGAAAAATGACACGAAAAATGACACGAAAAATGACACGAAAAATGACACGAAAAATGACACGAAAAATGACACGGAAAATGACACGAAAAATGACACGAAAAATGACACGAAAAATGACACGAAAAATGACACGAAAAATGACACGAAGAATGACAAGAAAATAACACGAAAAATGACACGAAAAATTGATTATTTTAAAATACAGATTCGAAGCTTTTCGGGAAGATAACTACAAATGTCTCTGCATTTTTTTCGTGTCTTCAATGCCTTGAAGCGAAAATCAGTTATCTATACGTTTTGCGATCTTTGAATATTAGAATAAATAAATTGGTCAGTGATGTATTGTTGAGAATGTTTTGCATTAGAGATTCAAAATCAACGAAAAATATAATAGTTTAAAAAACTAAAAAACTCGCTTATGAAGCAATAAGAACTAAAATGTTGAAAATAATAAGAATAAAGTCATTGACCAAAACATTTTCTCTTATTTAAAAAAAAACGTGAGGTGCTTGATATCAGTTATCGTAAAATAATTATGAAATGTAAGTAAAAGCACCCCACACTTTTTTTACATAAGATAACATTTTTTTAGTCCTCATCGCTTCATAAGCGTGTTTTTTAGTGTTTATAACTATAATTTTATTTTTAACTTTTTAGTCCATATTGCTACAAAAGATTATAGGAGAAAAACGATTGATTCCTCCACCATAATTTGGCAAATATGCATTCGCCATATTTTGAAATGAAAATTATGCTGTGAAAAACTTGTGCTTTCGCCATATTTTTGAAATGAAAGTTTTTTTTTCTGACGATCTACGTGAGAATGTCAGGTTATAGCTATGAAATTATTGTATTGTCATCGGTTCTCAATATGTATGTGTATACTTCGGACATCTGGAAGTAGGTGAAAATTAATTTCAAAGATTCTATCACCTACATACATACATTGATACATACAGGTGAAGTTAATAAGGCGTGTATAAAATATGCTGCACCAACGAGTTTTTATATTATTAATTAGATCTCACTACTGTTTACGGTAGATTTGCTCACCCTTTGCTATTCTTTTTCAAAGCTTTTCTGATGCAATCAATATTTTTCATTATAATTAATTGACATTTTATTTCCTTCCCCCACGCGAAGACCTAATTTCCTATTGAGAGTGTCTGTGTCTGGGGGAATAATTGACTGGAGATGAACTGATTTTCTGCATTGCGGACTATTAGCGGGAAATCATAGAATCCCGACCTACAAACCCAATTAGATTTGTGTTTTGATTGGATTTACACAGATTTATTGACGGCCGTCGCGTATTTGGATGGAAAAATAATATGCTTCATGTTGCAGTCCTATCGATTGATTCAGATATGTCAAAAATATCTACTGGGGAGTAAAACATATATAGAGTGTTCTGATTTGTGCAGCACTTATTTTAGTATATATTTAGAGAGAGAGATAGAGAATATGTTTATTGTTGCTAAGAGTTATCTCTTGTTAACAAACACAATGTTATACAGTAAAATTATCGATAATGAGTCAATTTACAAATTTTGTACAGCTTATTTTAAAATTATAACAGACATTAGCTTATTGTAAATAGTTAAGTTTTCACAATAACATTATAAAATGTAATATAATACAATAAAAGAACATAAATAATATAGATTAAACAGATAATATAAAAAGATGAAAGGATTGGTATATTTAATAAACTAGGATATCACAGTGTGTCATTAAAGTAATCTTGTAGATTATAATAGGCTTTATCACTCAATATGCTTTTTGTTTTTTTTTTGAATAGTTGTAGCGATGTTGTTTCTTTAATTTCTTGCGGGAGTTTATTGTACATCTCAATACCATTATATATAAGTGAGTTATGTGTCAAAGTTGAATTGGGTATTGGAAGCCTGAGTTGGTTAGCTTGACGGGTTGAATATGCAGTGTTTGTGATTTCATAATTAGCTCTGTTCTTGTGGATTATGGTCACTGTTTCCATTATATATATTTGAAATGACTGTTAATATTTTATGCTCAAGAAAGAGGGGTTTACATGAATCTTGCCTCTTGGCTCTTTTCTGTAAGACAAAGACTGACTGCATAAGTGTGTTACAGCAACCTCCCCAGAAGGCTATACCATACCGCAGTTGGGAATCTATCAAGGCGTAGTACACAGCCTTAGCATTGGGAAAACCTAGCTCTTTCACAACATTTCTTAGCGCGTAACATCCAGATGCTAATTTTTTATTGAGATGTCTGATGTGTTTGTCAAATTTTAGATTTTTATCTAGATGGACTCCTAGAAATTTCGATGTGGTGCTGTTTTCGATAGTGTTTGTTCCTAAAGAGATATCTGGAAATGTACATTTGAATGCTATTACATTGGTTTTTTTGGTGTTGAGTGTTAGGAAATTAGAATCGCACCAATCTTTTACTTTAATCATCTGCACTCATTCTGGTATGCAGCCTGTCTTTGTCTTTGTCATGCCATATTAATGTAGTATCGTCGGCAAAGATAGTGAGTTTTCCTGTAATTGGGATGTTAGTCAGATCGTTGATGTATAGGAGAAACAGGACGGGACCCAGAACAGAGCCTTGGGGTACGCCATATTTCACATCACTGATATTCGAATCCGAAGACGTCCTTACAATTTGCTTTCTTGAAGTGAGATATGATCTTATCCAAGCATGACTGTTTTCCCTAAAACCGTATCTGCTGAGTTTTTGCAGTAGTATATCATGGTTGACACAGTCAAATGCCTTAGAGAAGTCACATAGAACCGCTGCAGTTGTTTCCGCGTTGTTGATTTCATTATAAACTGTCTGTAGGACAGCAAATACGGCATCGGATGTATTTTTGTTTTTTTGGAAGCCATATTGACGTGCACTCAGTATATTGTTGTTGTCTACAAATTCCATGATTCTCCGTTTTACTAGTTTTTCAATTATTTTAGGTGATGTTGAGATAAGGGATATTGGTCTAAAGTTCGCCGGTTCATCTTTATTGCCACCTTTGTGGATCGGGATCACTACCGAGGTTTTGAGGAAATGCGGAAAGAGTCCCTCTGTGAATGATCTATCAATAAGTACGACCAGGACATTGAGTGCATCGTCAGGAAGGTTTTCAAATATTTTTATGGAGATGTCATCTAAACCAGAGGCCTTTTTGTTTTTTATGTCTCGGATTACCTCTTTCAATTCAGTTAGATTAGTGCTGTTCAAAGATAAGGAATTCTTTATATTGACACTTTCTAGGTAAATTAATGGGTCATGAGTTGGAGTGATGAGATCATTAAGTTTTTCGGCTATGAAACAGTATTGATAAATTTTAATTCAGAAGAAAGTCTAAATATAAGCTTCAATGAAGAAAAAAAAAACTTGTAATAGCTCCGAATTATTTTGGAGATATGAATAGTTTAATTTAATGAGCAATGAAATATATAATGTTGGTAGGCAGTTATATTTGATAACTTTTTCGCAATGCACATGGAATAGCAGTGGTTTACTTCTCGAAATTGTCTACGAATGATTTTATTAATTGATAATGATATAATTATGATTCAGAGTATATTACGAGGGCCGGTTTCGAAATTTTAGTTACAAACGAAACACTATACAGACTTTCTTCCGTAAGTCTTTTATATTATTTGGACTAACTTTTACGCCCACAGTACTTACGATAATCTTAGGAATGGATGAATGTAAAACCGAAAGAGAACATGAAAATAATAAAATTCTGACAGATTTTCATAAAATACTAAGTTTCCAGAACGCTTTCACATACTTTGATAATATACTTTTATTCAATTTAGATGTTAATTTCCCAAAAATATCACAATGAGAGAAAAAACCAATAGATGGTTATTTCTAGTCGAAAATGAAAGATTTGTTTTTATTACAAAAATAACATCCAATATGGACTCCCGCTTATGAAGAGGCAAATAAGATTATAGAACTCTATTAATAAAAAAACGAAAAATATATTTTCAAGAACGTTTTGGCCACGATATCAACTCTTTTTTAATAGGTATAGCTTATTTAATAACCAACTTCCGGATGTTCAATGCCCAATAACCGATTTGCCCTGAATCATTGCTGTGCATTACACATGGATGGAAAAAATCCCTGTTCCACTTCCACTGATCTGATTAAATGTCGGTATCCTGAATTATATGCGCCATAACTCAATTTCTCTCGTGAATAATTCAGTTGTGATAGTTCCGGATATCAGAAATCACTAGGAATTAGGATATAGGGGTGAGACTTAGGAGAGGTCATGAGTGCAATTCATTCCTCAATTGGAGGATTTAATACTTTGTACCGGATGTATTGTTCTAATTTAATGATAACATTGAAGAATGCGATTCAATGATTATTTTTTTTTCATCTGGAATCGATATGCATTCGATTTTTCCTCGAAAATCTTCGGAGTAAAAGGAAATAAGTTTCATAAGAAAAAGAAGACTGTTATTGTCAATTATATTCATCAATAGGTTTTTATTATAACATCTGGTGTGCCACGAGGTACCTCATTCAGGCCCCTTCATATTCAACATATAAATATATCTATAATAGATATGCGTTAGATTTTTCCTCGAAAATCTTCGTAGTAAAAGGAAATGAGTTTCATAAAAACAAGAAAACTGTTATTGTCGATTATATTCATCAATAGGTTTTTATCATAACATCTGGTGTGCCACGAGGTACTCATTCAGGCCCCTACCTATTCAACATTCACAACAACGTCATGAAGACATGTTTCATTTACTCATTTTTCAATGTATTTTTGCGATGTGAACATTTTTTTTACCACGTCTTTCAACTGTCGTCAAAATTATATTTTGTGAACCCTAATGAGTGTCATTATATAACTTTTCTGAGGACCAAGAATGTCATAAGCTACCAGGTTTTGTTATTCAACGCCTTTTTGCTAAATACGCCCATAGTATCCGATTGAGGGTGGGCCTTCTTCAATTGAAATAATGATTGTGAAATCTGCATTGAAATATATATTGGAACAATATAAACGATAACGGTGTCAGTGCCACCTTGACATTTTTTAAATCATTATCTGCAACGGATGAAATCGATCTATGGATCTAGGAGAGTAGACTTCTAGTCTGTCTAGATCGGTAACACTCTCCAGATAGAAAAATTTATTGGTTAGTTATTTGCATTATGACGTGTGAACAATTTTCTGTAGAGATTAATTAGAAGATCATTGAATCAAATGAGAAATGATATAATATAGAAGTCATCTGTAAATGGGGAAAAAAATGAAACAGATTTTGTTTTACAAAAAATCGCAGAATTTTACTTTCTATCACATCATATTCTACAATATCATTCGAAAAAAAAAACAAAAACAAAAGTAAACAAATCATGACAATTTTGGGAAGTCTTGATCCAAGAGAAGGTCTCGGACCGGATAGAATCCCAACCATCGTTATAAAAAACTGTCGGAATAGCCTTTTGTTTTACAGTAACTACTAGTAATAACACTGTTGAAATAGGGCCAAAAATACGACAATGACTATCATCCATCTTTACTAAATCATTTCGATAAAATTTTCGATGCTACACTAGCTGATATTTTCAAAACCTGGTACCTTATGTCCGAGATATCTGATACAGAATGGAAATAGGATCCACCATTTCTACAGTTCACACCGATTTTTCTAAGGCCTTCGATGCTGTTCCCGGGTCTAGAAATTTCAGAGTAGATCTTTTCATTTGGCTTATAATAATTGTGAATGGACTTGCTACCCTTCATATCGGGAGTGCCTCAAGGGTCCAATCTGGGGCCCTTTATTATTCAATGTATTCCTCAGCAATATTATACCGAAATACCGGGTGTCAACGTATTCTTTTGACAAGCCATGGTTTTCACCGTTCCGAAGGTATATATGAGATTCAAACTTGGCAGGGATGTTGGATTAAAGAATAAAAAAAAGAACAATAATCCTTACTCTCCCATCACTTCGGGTTTTACCGGAAACAACTCCAACGAAAATTGGTATATTTGATTTTTCAGGATCAGTTTTATTTTCGCATCTAGAGTGCGTTGGATCCACTTCAACCATGACTCATGAGATGGAAATATTATCGACAGTTTTTTCCACCTAGTGTACCTATGATCATCTCCACTCACAATAGGCTTTCTTCTGAAGCTTCAGTGAGTCTGTTAGGTATAGTCCTGGATGACAAACTCAAATGGAATGCATATGTTGATCAATTATGTAAAAAATTGTCCTCACAACTATTTTTATTAAGACATTTGAAAAAGATACTAAGCCCCACCAGTCTATTAGCTTCATATTACTCATTATGTCATCCGCACCTTAACTACGGCACTCTTCTCTGGGGAAACTCATCGCACGCGATTAGAGTGTTCCGGCTACAGAAAAAGGCCATCAGAATAGTGGATGGAAGCGGCTACCGTGACCATTGTCGGCCTCTCTTTCTTAAATATAGGATTTTGCCAGTGCCGAGTATTTACATTTACCAAACACTACTGGAAATAGCTCATAACAAAGAAAATTACCGAACAAATGCAGATGTTCACAATCACGAAACAAGGTCATCCAGGCAACTAAGACCAAATAGACACAAATTATGTATCACGAAACAAAATTCGCTTGATGTGAACCTTTATAATAAACTACCGACTGTAGTGAAATCGCTCAACTACATTGAATTTAAAAAATGTATAAAATCCTATCTCGTTGCTCACTGCTTTTATTCGATCGATGACTACATCGCTACACCCTATGACGCTGACACTAGAATGCTCATTCCCAACCACTGAGTGTCAACTCATTTTTAATCTCCAAGTGTCTTCACTTTTAGCTGTATATATTTTAACTGTAAATTTTTCACAAACAATGTTCATAAATCTGTGTGTATAGTATAAGTAACAGTAAATTAATACTGAATTTGACAACAATGACCTGCTACAAATGTAAAAATAACGTAGTCAAATAAAATATCTATCTATCCATCTATCTACCTATGGTGCTTTGATACTTCCAAAACACTAATTGTAAAAAGTCAATTTTTTCAAATCACATCTTTTATACACACATTCCTTAGATTCTAATTTCCACGGCGAATCTATTGATGGTTTCAAATCAAAAATCGGATAGATAACAATCCTTATACAATAATTATTTATCAAAAAATCAAGAAAAAATTATGTATATCGCTAATCAAGTTTGCTGTGGATACAAAATTGAATGAAACCAGATTCATAACTTCAATTTTACGATCAAAACGAAGGTATGTACTATTCTGCGAGTAAATCAATTTCACCTTCACTTGGAAACTGAGTTAAACATTGAAATTATTATAGTGGAAGGTGCATATTCTCAAAAATGAGGGGAAAAGGAAAAAAAACTTTTTTTTCTCGAAGTCTTCCTCCATAATATTTTTTACAGTCTTCATCTTCAGTGGTATTACAAAAAATAGCTGAAATAAGGTGAACACATCAATATACAGTGCTTCTCAAAAGTCCTCTACCCCCCTCTCATTTTTGGAACGATTATACATAAACAAGTGAAATTTGGAAACTGAATATTAAAGGTTGTAAACTTTCCTACACGTGATGATAGATGACGAAATCGTCAAAGATGACGTCACGAGGCCATGGTGACCAATAATTTTAGATGGAACCCTACGGCAAGCGACACCTCTTTTAAAAGGTATCGAAAAAACCTATTCAATGATACTAATTTTGTTTGTGTTTATGGCAGTTTTGGCAACTCGCTTCTAAAAAACGCAGAGCTGTGATGAATTAAATCAGTTAATACTAAAATTCAAAATTCGAACTCCGCCTCTGGATAGTTGTCGGAGAAGCTGACGTTTTTGTTAGTCTCCCTAATTCGACGTTTTTGTAATTGTCCAAGTTTTTGTACATTTGATAATTTGTGTATTGTTGATCGAACGTTCAACTATTTTAGCAGCTTTTGGTACTTTTAGTATCTTTGTACATTTTAATAATTCGTTAAACTGTTGTGAGCCGAACGTTTAAGTGCTTCAAGAAGCGAAATGGTACGTGCTTCAGGTGATAAAGTAGCAGCGATCCTAATTCTTGGTGAAACTGGCAAAATATTCATGCAGCAGAACGCATTTTTGATGAGAGGTTTCCCGATCGCCCCGTTTCGAGGACTTATTTAAGGGAGCTTCTTCGCAAGTTTGAAACAACGGGTAGTATTAATGATGCGAAACGATCTGGCAGACCACAAATTTCTGATGAGAAAAAAATTGATATACTGGCAGAAGTAATAGTTAATCCTACTTCTTCAACAACTCACGTTGCATCTACCTGTGAAGTCAGTCGAAGTACAGTACACAGGGTTTTGAGAAAAAACAAATTTCATCCATACAAATTATAAATGGTTCATCAACTCTCAGACGACGACCCAGACCGAAGACTAGAACTTTGTGAAAATATGGAAACTAAAATTAACCATCACAGAATGTGAGGCTGTTTCCGCAGACAGATTTGCAAAAGTACGAGAAAAGTTTAAAAATAGGATATTTCACTGTCAGGAAGTGAATGGAGGTCACTTCGAGCAATTTCTTTAAGTAGATACTGATTCTCAAATCTGTAATCAATATCATACTGAATGGAATTAAAATTTCAATGTTTACTAATGAGCCATTGAAACTGCCATAAACACAAACAAAATTAGTATCATTGAATAGGTTTTTTCGATACCTTTTGAAAGAGGTGTCGCTTGCAGTAGGGTTCTATTTGAAATTATTGGTAACAATGGCCTTGTGACGTCATCTTTGACGATTTCGTCATCTATCATCACTAGTAGGGAAGTTTACAACCTTTAATATTCAGTTTCCAAATTTCACTTGTTTATGTATAAACGTTCCAAAAATAAGAGGGGGGAGGGGACTCGTGCGAAGCACTGTATACTTCAAAAACACACACCGTCTAAAGCTTGTCTGGAAAATTGAGGTTAATTTGATAAACAGGTCATCATTGGGACGAGATGGAACTCGTTGATCTCCCTTTTCCCTCATGTGAAATTATTGTTGAAACGCTCTGTATAATTATACATTTTTCGATTCCGCAAACCATCTCCTAGTAGGTCTACCCAGTTTCTGAAACGAATAGTGCTCTCTCAATTTTTCAGATTCATTCCAATTCTCATCACAGAATTCTCATTGTTTGGTGAAAATCAAAAGTGTGCTATGAAAACAAAAACATTTTGACAAGTAGGAAATTAGTGCTCTACAAGAGGTGAAAAGGTGGAGATGCTATTAATTTATGGCAAATGCAAGAAAAATTCGAGGAACGCAGCAAATTTTATGCTGAAAGAAATGCCAACAGACATCATCCATGTTTTCAATATTTTCCCGCTGTGGAGAAACAACTCAGACAAGAAACTCCCAAACATGAGAATTTCATCATTGATGAGGTAACGGAAATCAATGTTCCAGCATTTGTAGGAGTGAATCACACCGCTTCTTCTAGGGAAATTAGCTATGAGCTACAAATTAGTCATGAGACAGCAAGGAAGATTTGAAAAAAGCATAGGTACAGATCGTTCAAGTATCGTGCACCAGCATTTGTATAAGATTAAACCGACGAAATACGGAACTGAAAAGTAAAACATAAAATAAACCTTCTTAGTCTCAGTAACTGAGCTCCTAACTAATGTAAGTAATTAATTTTGAGTCGCGCCAAACAAACAAGCAAATGAATTAGGTAAGGCGTGGAATGATGGCATCGAGTTGCGCGGTGACATTCTGATAATTTTTTTGAGGTAATTTAATGATGTCCGTTGATTGTTCGTCTGGAGCCTACTCAAAATTAATTACTTACATCAGTTTAGGAGCTTAGTTACTGAGACTAAGAAGGTTTATTTTATTTTTTACTTCCCAGTTCCGTATTTCGTCGGTTTAATTTTTTGTTAAAAAATTTTTTATTTTCCAATTTTTTGTGGCTAAATCTACTAATTACTACCTACTTGTTTTTTGATTACTTCCAAAACACTTACTCACCCACCTTACTTCAACTATTAGTTTATTTCATAACTTTGTATATCATTCCATCCTCTCATAGAGTATAATGATTTTGACGGATGTGGAACAAAAATAATGTCAGTAGCGATCTGTCATTGTCAACTACGTATGTGTGTGCCAATGTTCTCAAGTGAAAAATCAATTATCCCCTATTTTTCTACCCATAAGGGTGGATAATTTCACTCGAAATTCAAATATAAGGTATACCCTATCTACTTAAAAAAGAATCATCCAAATCGAAAAACCCAGTACAAAGTTATGCCTGATAGAATCGGTTAACGGACCAGAATTCAGAGGGCGAGTTATCAATATCCTTCATTTTGCTACCCTTAGCGGTTGATTTCATCTCTTAAATTCGAATGGGACCACCTTCGAAGTACACCCTATCCACTGAAAGAAGAATTATTGGAATCGGACGCCTAAGTAAAAAGTTATGCGTGATCAGACATAAAAAAAATGATGATAAAAAAAATATACCTCCTCCTTCTTGGTTTCGTCGGTTAAAAAATGATGGAAATCGGAGATTAGTATATTAGGATTAGTTACTTCTGAACAATACTTTCCATTGTTTGGAGTCCAGTCAAATAAAACCCGAATACTAAAAAATCACGCTTCAAAAATTATGAAACAAGAAAATATTCTCATTTGAAATTGTTATGTACAAACTATTCAATATTCATCGTCTATGTATACATAACACTTCGCTTAGTGTTACACTAGTGAGAAGCATCCCAAAAGGCAAATGTCATATCTGATTCTTGATTCAATATGTGTGTGTATAACTGTTCAGTGGTGAAAATTGATTCGAAATTTCGTATCAGCTACGTGACATCACTTAGTTTTGATTACAGTGTCTCTTCCGAAAATTTAGAGATAGCGTGATTTCATCCACATTAATTGCTATGTGGAACATATACAGTGCTTCTCAAAAGTCCCCTCCCCCCCTCCTATTTTTGGAACGATTATACATAAACAAGTGATGATAGATGACGAAATCGTCAAAGATGACGTCACAAGGCCATTGTGACCAATAATTTTAAATGGAACCCTACGGCAAGCGACACCTCTTCTAAAAGGTATCGAAAAAATCCTATTCAATGATACTTATTTTGTTTGTGTTTATGGCAGTTTTAATGGCTCATTAGTAAACATTACAATTTAAATTCCATTCAGTATGATATTAATTACAGATTTAAGAATCAGTATCTACTTGAAGAAATTGCTCGAAGTGACCTCCATTTACTTCCTGACAGTGAAATATCATATTTTTAAACTCTTCTCGTACTTTTGCAAATGTGTCTGCGGAAACAGCCTCACATTCCGCAACAATACGTTGTTTTGAAACGTTAATATTGTCAGGTTCAGTGGCGTAAACCTTCGATTCAAGGTACCCCCACAGAAAAAAATCCAAAAATGTGAGGTCCGGTGATCGAGCTGGCCATTCCGTTGAACCTCGTCGTCCAATCCATCTACCACGATACTCCTCATCCAAATACCGTCTTACTGCACCGTGATAGTGTGGAGGAGCACCATCCTGTTGGAATGTAATTTCCAAATTGCCGAATTCATCTGGATTATCTTCCAAAATTTTAAGGATTAACGGTTCTATTGCGTTTTGCAACAGCTCCAGATAAACCTCACCAGTTAAATTAGTATTCGAAAAAAAGAGGCCTAACGATGTGGTTTCCCAGGATACCTGCCCAAACATTCACCTTCTGGGGAAATTGGGTATGTGTTTCACGAAACAGGTGAGGATTTGCGTCACTCCAATACCTCACATTCTGTGTATTTACATTTCCATTTAGATAGAAAGTACTTTCGTCACTGAGACAAATTGTTTTGACATAGTCTGGCTGTTGGTTAATTTTAGTTTCCATATTTTCACAAAATTCTAGCCTTCGGTCTGGGTCGTCGTCTGAGAGTTGAACCATTTTTAATTTGTATGGATAAAATTTCTTTTTTTTTCAACACCCTGTGTACTGTACTTCGACTGACTTCACAGGTAGATGCAACGTGAGTTGTTGAAGAAGTAGGATAAACTATTTCTTCTGCCAGTATATCAATTTTTTTCTCATCAGAAATTTGTGGTCTGCCAGATCGTTTCGCATCATTGATACTACCCGTTGTTTCAAACTTACGAAGAAGCTTCCTTAAATAAGTCTTCGAAACGGGGCGATCGGGAAACCTCTCATTAAAAATGCGTTCTGCTGCATGAATATTTTGTCCAGTTTCACCAAGAATTAGGATCGTTGCTACTTTATCACCTGAAAGCACTTAAACGTTCGGCTCACAACAGTATGACAAATTATTAAAATGTACAAAAATATTAAAAGTACCAAAAGCTGCTGAAACAGTTGAACGTTCGATCAACAATACACAAATTATTAAATGTACAAAAACTTGGACAATTACAAAAACGTCGAATTAAGGAGACGTCAGCTCATTTGACTATCCAGGGGCGAAGCTTGAATTTGGAATTTTAGTAATAACTGATTTAATTCATCACATCTTTGCGTTTTTCAAAAGCGAGTTGCCAGAACTGCCATAAACACAAACAAAATTAGTATCATTGAATAGGTTTTTTCGATACCTCTTAAAAGAGGTGTCACTTGCCATAGGGTTCCCTTTGAAATTATTGGTCACAATGGCCTTGTGACGTCATCTTTGACGATTTCGTCATCTATAATCACTAGTAGGGAAGTTTACAACCTTTCATATTCAGTTTCCAAATTTCACTTGTTTATGTATACTCGTTCCAAAAATAAGGGGGGGCAGACTTTTGAGAAGCACTGTATTTTGTCTATGGCGAAACCTCACAGATAAAGTTTTATGCGAGTTGAAATGAAGTGAGTTATTCGAAACTATGTTACATCGTTCCTCTAGAAATGTATTGTCTTTTCCTGAAACCAGAAGTGATGTGTCATCTGCATACATAATGCATGTAGTAACATCATTACAATATAATATTAACAGTGGTCCCAGCACTGATCCTTGAGGTACTCCAACAGTCAAAGTTCGAGAATCACAATTCAATTTATTATGACTATATCCAGTCGAAAGATTTCTCCTTATTCCACATGAATATAATTTATTCAATAATAATAATAATAATAATAGTTTATTGGTTCTTTAGATTATGTCTAGCATAATATAGAACAAGTCAGTATAGTACATACAGTATCAGTTATGAAATTTTACATAAAAAAATTAATATTTAAAACATTTTTCAAAATTGTGGTCAATATAATTAATATACATAATGATTCAACTGAGTGCATGAAAGCATGCAAAAAAGGACTTAATATAATAATAATGATGATTAATTTTTAATTTTTGGTTCTATGACTATTACTTGCATAATAGAGAACAAGTCAGGTGTCAGAAACAGTTTGTCCAAGCGAAATTTTCGACAATATAAATAAGAGACTTATATTACAAACAGATTACAGATTAAGAATTATACATAGGAATATCTAAAAGCAAGAAAATCAAGTAGTTTAATAAAAGATAAATATGAAAATATACGTACATACATAAATATACAATCAGTTAAAATCTGTATCTCCCAAATACTCACTTATTCAGTAGTTCGCTTTTTTAAGTAAGATATTTTTTACTACTATTTTGAATTTATTCAAAGGAAGATCTTTGTAGCAGTTTGGTAGATGATTAAACAGGGTTATTGCCATGTATTTTGGACAACGTTCTGTTTTTTGGAGACGGTGACTCGGAACTTCCAGTATTGCAGAATTTCTTGTGTGATATCCACTGTTTCCCAGCACTCTGAATGAGGCCAGCTCTGTTTTTGCATATATCAGGATATGCATGACAAATAATGAATGGAAAGTCAGGATTTACAGCTGTACAAATATATTCTTACAACTTACTCTCCTGCAACTCAACGATATTCTAAGCTCTTTTCTGAGTTTGAGAACCCTATCGCCTTCATGGATACTCCCATACTATGATCCCATATGCCCATGACTGACTGAAAGTGTGCAAAATATATAATCAACAATACAGATTTTCGACGGTCTTCCTGAGTTGTACAGGAGATAACACTTTGGAGCTAGTTTTTGCACACTTCTTTATATGGGTAGACCATGTAAGTGTTCATTCACATGGAGCCCAAGGAAATTCATAGAAGGTGCTTGAGTGATAGATCTGCCGTTGGATCTTAGCAACAAGCTGTAATCGAATTTATTATTTGACTGACTGAATCTTATAAACTTTGTCTTCCCCATGTTCAAAACTAATTTATTTGAAGAGAACCATTCTTCAGATATTTTGATTTCTCCATCGGCCTTCAAGAATGTTTGCTCTACATTGCTCCCTGTGGTTATGAAGGAGGTGTCATCTGCATACATTATACAACTCTCATTAGAAATGTCATTCACGTATATCAGATATAATAGAGGACCTAAAACAGAGCCCTGGGGAACCCCTATATCATTTATTGTTTTAAACGAAGTGTGATTGTTTGCTTGAACATATGATAAGGTCCTATATGAAGTTTATGACTGATAACGTGATCTGCAGATGATATATAGCTCTTTTTCTTCCTTCCAGGTGCACGTGACGTATTCTTACGACCGCGTGGTGCCGTACGTGGGGCACAAGAGACTGACGGTGGTGAGTACGCCCCCCAAAAGTGTTTTCGACGCGTCCGTCGGTACTACAGCGTGAGTTCGATAGGATCGAAAACAAAATGAGGCCTTGGAACGCGTATTCGGCGACTAATCGCTACCTCAACTCAGATTCTGCTGTGGTAAGTGATCACCTTTGGATGTCTTGGGAGTTGCCTATCTTGGAGACGACAGAAATATATATCGATCACAATGAATTCCAACATGGATACTTATGAATCTCGTTTGAAAGTTTGTCCTACTGGAATTCAATCAAAACCAATACTATCAGAAATTTGCGGCAAATTTATATTTCTATATACTTTCACATTCTTGAATTTACTTTTGAATTTCAAACTGTAAATATGTGGCATGTCTTATACGTGAAAAACCTTGTTTCGGATATGACGATGGTTTTTCCACAATTTAAAGTAACGCATTTTTCTGCTCCAAAAACCTACTTCTGGGAAAAATTGACAATATTGCCTGTTCAACAAAGATGAATCAATTCAAATAACAATATTCGGTTTTACAACGAATTTATTCATTTAGCCATTTGGAAAAAGTCATAACTTTTTTTTCCAATTAAACCCAATTTTTCATTCAAACATAATTGATTTAACGAGAAATTTTGGAGGACGTCCCTATGTCTGATATTCTGGAGATATTCGGGTATCTCTGAAATATATCAGCAATTCTCATCGATCATCCCATCGAATAACAGGAGATTAGTAGATTTGACAGGAGTCATATTGATAACTAGCTTCTAACTTCATTCATGAAGCCGCTTGGAATTATGGAAAAATTTAAATAATGACGAGTCTTTCAAGCATTGGAAGCAGCCGTTAAATTGATTTGTTAAAATATAAAGGATTTTATAATCAATTAAATGAGAAAAATAAACTTTTCATACTTATTGGCAAGAAACCTCTTTGGGTTTCTGTTGAAAGAAATTCAATTGATACCGATAGAATATTTTTAGTAATTGAAAAATCACGATTGATTCAAAAATAATTCTTACGATTTAAGGTATACATAAATTTTAAATATTAAAAAACCCTTTTGAAGCTGCTCAAAATGGCTCCCATTTTGTTGTTAGTATTTATAGATCCTTTGCAAAGATTAATTTTCAGTTGCTTCCTATATTTGTAAAGCACTCAAAACAATTATTCCAGCTCTCATTTTTCCCTCATTTATTTCTATATATTTATTGTTTGAATAACAAATATCTCCAGGATTATAATTTAAAAACAATTGATCAGAAACGTCTACGATTGAGACATAAACGAAATGACTGATTATTCTAGGAAGATTGAGATATTTGCATCAAAACCATTTAAAAAAACATCGTTATCGCCAAAATAGTCCCATTGCTATTTGCCATGCATTTTTATGAAAATGTTCGGCATCGCCTACATCTCCATTTCGTTTGAAAAATTATACTTGAAAATGGGGTTGGGGGTACAAAATCAATTTTTTAATTCGTCTCTCATTATGGTTTTTGAAGTCTGACATTGGGCATTTTCCTCTATTCAGGGAAAAACAGTTTCAAAATTGCGATGCCTCACTAGAAGTATTTTCCAAATATACAGCGATATCATAACCAAAGAAGGGTAACAGCTGATCTTCAGTAGCAGAAAAATAAACCAGATTGATAATTGTACATATTTTTTTTGCCAACATGAAAAGTACATATGTTCCCAGAAGTTTGAAATTGAAAAAAAAATAGATGAGAACCTGTTGATTAAATAGAAATTGAATTCTCATTATGGCGTTAAGGGAAATGTTTGGCTTCTTACTCCAAAAGTTATGGAAAAACACATCGTAATCTATTGGAAATTAAGAAGACGCACCCAGCAAAATATGAAAAAAAAAATCAGGGCTGAGTAAATTGAAGCTGACGTGAACTTGCCACAATACATCATGAATTGAATAAAAAAATTTAACCAAGAGACAGAAAGAAGTTACTAGCAAACATTGCTTTTCGGAGGTGAATTTTTCAAAATGATGGAAAATAAATCAGACATAGATATCTATTCAAAAAGGCAATATTCTCAGTTGAATATCGAATAGAAAGATTTTTTTGAAAATTGAAAATCTACCATAAAAACAAAGTGATTCTTTGTGAAGATCTAACAGAAAACTACTACTTCCCCGGCTAAAGCCTCGCTGGACATTGAACTATATCTGACTAACTCAAAAGAAAAAACCTGAAAGTAAAAATTATAGATACCTCAAAACGCAACTGATTTAGAAGACGATAGCAAGTAGTTCTAGTTCAAAATCGAAGACCACCATGAAACATTACAGCTGAAAAACTTTATCCTTTCGAGCGTTGTGGTATCCCCTTTTTATGATTTTTGTTGATAATTTTTATGGTTTTAACTCAAAAAAATATTTTTAGTCAGAACCTTCATGTATTCAACTAAACTCTTTTATTTGGATCACAAAATGTTGTGGCAAGTATAAATCAGCTATTTTGCAAAAGAGTCTACAATTCAATTATATGCCGAACTCAGGTGATTATACATTAGTTTTTCATACATTGAAATAATTCCTATTCCAACCTACTACTTTGGAAGTGGATTATCTAAAACTACAAATACAGTTGCATTTCTTAATTTTTTCTCCAAGATAGGCATATCCTAAAAAGCACCAAGTTGTGCGAAACATCACAGCTGCTTTCTCTTACTAACATCACCCTTTGACATTTTTTGTCTTTTTGTCAACTTTTTCATCATAGAGCTTTTCTTCCCTCACATGCGCTTCTGCTTTTTTCGATTTTTTATACATTTTTGAAGGCCTAACACACCAGCTGGACTAACAATGGTTTGAAAAAATAGATTAGTTTGAAACGCACTATCTATAAAAGAGTAAGTATTTATTTTATAGGTTACCTTCCTATTGAAAACTATCCGGAATTTTATTTACACCTGAATTATTATAAAAAATTAAAAATTATTTCCAAGAATATCCAATCTGTTATGACAAGATTGGACAGTATTCTGGAATTGATTCAATTTACTTGATTAATTCAACTAATTTACGCGCAAATGAATTTTTGCTATAATTTTGGAATAAGATGCCGAGGATACATCGAAAAGCGATGTTCCTTATTGTAGGGAATCAGTCAACCATTAAATATATACAGTGTCCGCCAAAAAGTATGTGCCATCAAGGAAAACAGTTTATTATTGGAGTATTGGAAAAAATATTCTGGGGAAAAGTTTGTGCATGTCCGATAACCTAAAAATCGATTCAGACACATGTCACGTGATCGCCAGTATGCGGCAAATTGAAAAAAATTGCTATGAAAAGGCGAAAAGTGGGGTAAGATGGCAAGATATCAAAAAAAGTTATTTGAAAAAGTTACTTAGAATTCAGTTTTATGCACAAAAATGACTATACTAAAAGATTTGCATTTCAATGATAATGACAGAACTTTCTGATTTTCTCCTCAACAGAGGGCACTATATTTAAAAAATATGATTTTGTCAGAACCCTTGCTGTTACATCGTTTCTTATCTAACAGTTATATCAGTGTTCCACGACCATTGTGATGACATGACACTTCAAAAAACATTTTAACAAAAAATTAAACCGACGAAATACGGAACTGAATAGTTAAAAATGAAATAAACCTTCTTAGTCTCAATAACTAAGCTCCTACACTGATGTAAGTAACTAATTTTGAGTCGGCGCCAAACAAACAAGCAAATATATTAGGTAAGGCGTAAAATGATAGCATCGAGTTGCGGGGTGACATTCTGATAATTTTTTGAAGTAATTTAATGATCTTTGTTCATTGTTCGTTTAGCGCCGACTCAAAATTATTTACTCACATCAGTTTAGGAGCTTAGTTATTAAGACTAGGAAGGTTAATTTTATTTTTTACTTTTCAGTTCCGTATTTCGTCGGTTCAATTTTTTATTGAAAAGTTTTTATTTTTCAATTTTTTGTGGCTGAAAGCTACTGATTACCACCCTACTTGTGTTTTGATTATTTTCAAAATACTTACTTACCCACCTTACTTCAACTATTACCAATTAAATAATATGATCATTCACTTCTACTATTTGTTGTAATATAAATTATTTTTGTTGTTCTGGTTAGTTTATTGTATATCATTCCATCCTCTCATATAATATAATGATTGTGACGGATGTAGGAGAACAAAAATAATGACAGTAGCGATCTGTCATTGTCAACTACATATGTGTGCCAATGTTCACAAGTGAAAAATCGATTAACCCCAATTTTGCTACCCGTAAGGGTGGATAATTCCAATCGAAATTCAAATATGATCAACTATGAGGTATATCCTATCTGATAAAAAAAGAATAATCTAAATCGACGAACTCAGTACAAAGTTATGCCTGATAGAATCGGTTAACGGACCAGAATTCAGAGGGTGAGTGATCAATATACTTCATTTTGTTATCCTTAGGGGTGGATTTCATCTTTTATATTCAAATGGGACCGACTTCCAAGTACACCCTATCCACTGAAAATTATCGGAATTGGACGTCTCAGTAAAAAGTTATGAGTGGTCATACATAAAAAAAAATGTACACGTCTCCTCCTTTCTGGTTTCGTCGGTTAAAAACATCGTGTTTTCTAGATTTTAATCAATTTTCGATTATAATCGTGCATGAACATTTCACTTCGTACATAAACTGGAAAACTATTTAATTTATTGCACTATTAATCTAAAATAGAAATTTTGAATATTTTCATAGTTTTTTCAGCATTGATGGATAATCATTGGTGTTAGATATAAATGTATGAGATGTGGTCCTGAAACGACATTCTGCAGAACAGGTTTTTTTATTCAATCAAGTAATTCAAATATTCTATGAACAAAACAAGAAATGTCTATATAATAACAATTCATATCTCTTTCTATACATATAATCGTTTTATGGTATATCTCTTTTCGAACGTTCAACAAAAAATTTGGAGAAATTTCTGCTGCACAATGACGGATAGTTTCTTCCAAGTGCTCAATATTTCGAAAAGGTCTGAATTTGTAAACAGTATTTTTTAAATATCCCCACGAGAAAAAGTCACAGGTCAGGTGAACGTGGCGGCCAAGGAATTTCTGAAAACCTACCTATCCACTTTCCAGGAAAAGTGGTGTCCAGCCAATTCCTTATTGCCAAAGTACTATGGATGGGAGCCTCATCCTGTTGGAAATACATTTTTCGCCATTCTTCTAACGTGAAATTGTCTAATTCATTGTAGAAATCGTTCCTCAGAAAATCCAGGTACGTTTCAGCTTCCAAATTCCGACGACAGAAAAATGGTCCAATTATTCTGTCATTAAAAATCCCGCACCATGTAACAGCAGGGGTTCTGACAAAATCCTATTTTTCAAATATAGTGCCCTCTGGTGAGGAGAAAATGAGAAAGTTCTGTCATTACCATTGAAATGCAAATGTTTCAGTATAGTCAAGCTATTCATAAGAAAAAAAAATGATTTTCTTAAATAAATGGGAAAATATTTAAAAAAATAGCCATTTCCAATTTTTCGAATTATTTCTTGAAACTTTGTTTATGCAAAAAATTTAATTCTAAGTAACTTTTTCGAATTAGTTTTTTCGATATTTTTCCATCTTACCCCACTTTTCGCCTTCTCATATCGATTTTTTTCAATTTGCCGCCTTACTAGCGATCTCGTGACATGTGTCAAAATCGATTTCTAGGTAATCGGACATGCACAAACTTTTTCCCAGAATATTCTTTCCAATACTCCAATAATAAACTCTTTTCCCATATTAATCTTTTTGCGGATATGTATATATATATATTATATATATATATATATATATATATATATATATATATAGCAGACCCGACAGACGTTTTCCTGTCCAAATTTCAATGTTCCCTAAAATGTTTTTTTCCGAAAATTTTCCCGTTATCCCATTTTCCTGTTACCCCTTTTTGTCTTTACCACGTTATCCCGTTTTCCCGTTATCCTCTCATCCTGTCATCCTGTTAACCCGTTTTTTCGTTATCCCGTTATTCCCGTAATCCCGTTTTCCTGTTATCCCATTCTTTCTTCATCCCGTTATCCCGTTTTTCCCTTATCCTGTCATCCCGTTAAACCGTTTTCCCGTTTTTTCGTTATCCCGTTATTCCCCTTATCCCCTTTTTTTATTCATCCTGCCATTCCGTTTTCCCGTTATTCCCTTATCCTCTCATCCCGTTTTCTCATTTTCCGTTATCCCGTTATTCCCGTTATAATTTAAAATTAAAAATAGGGGTTGATCGTAGAAGGGTGAATTAAGAGTAATATGAATTTTTTTATTCTAAGTCATGACAAAATAAAAAAAAAATTGCCAAAAAAATAGGGGTTGATCGTAGAAGGGTGAAAAATTAGGGTTGTATGTATTTTTGAATGCTGTATCATAAAAAAATAAAAAGACAACATTTTGTCTGAAAAATGAAAAAGTAAATCAAGGGGTGGACCACTCTTAACATTTAGGGGGATGATTTGTGAATTTGAACCATCCAGGGCGCCACCCAAACGCATACAAAAAAATTCATTCAAATCGGTCCAGCCGTTTAGGAGGAGTGCAGTGACAACACACGTACAGTAGAATTATATATATAAAGATATATATATATATATATATATATATATATATATATATATATATATATATATATATATATTCTGTGAAAAATACATGAAAAGAAAAATTGTGGCATATCAGATGAATCATTGAATTAAAGAAAAAACCAACCTCAAGCGGGATTCGAACCCACGACCTTCTCAACTCCAGACAGACGCTCTAACCAACTGAGCCATTCGAGGAACTGTCGCATATTTGTGAATTGCTTTTTCCCGTAATTTAATGTTAGTGTTAGAACGGTAGAAAAGATCTCGAGCACCATCAAGAAGAAAGGTTAACTGGTCTTCATGGACTGAAGATCTTTTCTATCCTTCCAACACTAACATCATATTACGGGAGAAAGCGATTCACAAATATGCGACGGTACCTATGTCCTCAAATAGCTCAGTTGGTTAGAGCGACTGACTAGAGATGAAAAGGTCGTGTGTTCGAATCCCGCTTGAGGATGTTATTTTACTTTAATGAAATAATTTGTCTGATATGCCTCAATTTTTCCTGTCATATATATATATATACATATATATATATATATATATATATATATATATGAACAGCATCAGATTATAGATAGTGACACCTATAATCTGTGCGGTGAAGCTTAACCTACGAGAAATCTGATACGAATTTGAAAGAGACCACAGGCCGTCATGATGATTGGGAAACCATGAAACAGGCTGTAGACGGATGGTGGGTTCTTTTGGATTCGAAACAGATTTCTCTTATTCTATATATATATATATATATATATATAATATATATATATATATTTATATATATATATTTATATATATATATATATATATATATATATATATATATATATATATATATATATATATATATATATATATATATATATATATATATATATATATATATATATATATATATATATATATATCTGCTGGTTCTGCTACTCCTCCTCTTGCAGTAAAACTTTTTCGGCAAGTTTGTCCGAACGGAAGAACAAATTGATGGGTCGGTAGTTCTGCGGAAAATTGAGATTCTGTTTCTCCTTCATGATCACAATAGGATTATTCCAACTCCGTGTGAACATTTTGATACACAAAGAATCATCAGTTGAATCCAGAAGTGACTGCATTTGATTCTCCGGGAGTTTCTTGGCTATGGAATTAGATATTCCGTCATAACTAGAAGGTATAGCTGCTTGTAGTTACAATATCAAATTAGGATACATGTGCCTAAGTTCAAATCATTTATAGTGAATAACTGTTATGATTGTTGTCCTTTCTCTAGGATTAAATTACACATCCTCGGTTTTTATTCATTTTCTCGGCAAATATCAAGGTTCAGGTCTGTTCTGCATAGAGATGATACCATGATAATTTTTATGATCCACATTCAGATTATTCCAATCTAAACTGTAATTATAACAAAACCCGAGTTTATACTGGTGGTGGAAAATAATCTAGTTGCACTCCAATCTCCTGGATAATTTGTGGTGTCCTATGATAAATGTGTTTTTAATTGGCTTATCTTTATCTTTTTCACGATATTAACTCGTGATTGTTCTCCACGTGTGAATACCAAACTTTTTACAATGTAGCGCTGCAGAATTGCATTTCACGTTTTGAAAAAGCACGCGGAGAAAAATTACTGGTGTTTCGTGATCAAAAGCCACTTGCAGCGATCATTGAATGGCACGGAATTGGAATGATCGGTAACCGAGCGTGAAAGCAAACGATGCAGAACAAATGTTGAATTGATGGAACTAAATTGAAAACCATGGTTAACGTTTTCGAAAATACCGATTGCCTCTTCTACTGTTTGATATTGGAAAAACCCGTCGTTCGATTGAAATATAAACATTTTTCTGTATAATCGTCCCCAGGATGCTAATCTGCTCCATAATATATCTACTTCCCTTGAAATTTTTTGGTCAATGACTTTATTCTCATTATTTTCAATTTTTAAGTCCTTATTGCCATTTATGCGTGTTTTTTTAGTTTTTTCAAGCTACAATTTTATTTTTAACTTTTTAGTCTATATTGCTACAGAAGACTGAAAAAGACTCGGGATAAACCTCTTCGATTGATTCATCCACATGAGATGGAGGTTATCGAGAGAGAGAGAATATATGTTTATTGTACATAAGAAAAAATCTTGTTGACAAACACATAAATAAAAATTCACAGTATGCGAATGAACATAAGTCACTGTCAAAAATTGATAACCACGTCACAGGATAAAAACAAATATAAAAACAAATGGTGAGACTTATAAAACGTCCACAGCATCAAAAGTTTGAACAAAATTAACAATATGAACAAATGTAAACATTAACTAAGTGTATCATCATAGAATTCAATCAAGCTGTAGTAGGCCTATCACTAAGTAAAGTTTTAGTTTGTATCTAAAACCTGAGATTTCTTTCTTGGTATTTTATTATACATTTTCACTCCATTATATATCAGAGAATCTTTTACTAGGTTGGAAGTGGGTATGGGAGCTTTAGGCTATTTTCGTTCTGGCGAGTATTATAGGGGATGTTGTTGATTTCATATTCCAATCTATTCTTATGAATTACAGACACTGTCTCCAATATGAAAATTGAGACAAGAGTTAGGATTTTTTGATCTTTAAAAAGAGGTTTACAAGAATCTCTCCATTTGGCTTTGCAAAGGTATCTAATTGCCCGTTTTTGAAGCACAAACACTGACTGGAAGAGTTGATTGTTACAGAAAGATATGCCATAGTGTAAATGGGAGTCTATAAGTGCATAATAAACAGATTTGGCAGCAGTAGATCCTAATTCGTTTGATACTGTCCTCATAACATAACAACCAGAGGCCAGTTTTTTATTTAAATGAGTTATATGCTCTTCAAATTTCAGATTATTGTCCAAAAGTAATCCCAAAAATCTTGCTGAGTTCCTGTTTACCACGAGTTGGCTTCCTAAATGCACATTTGATATACAACATTTGAATGTAATAACACTTGTTTTTTTTGAATTCAGAGTGAGTAAATTAGAGTCGTACCAATTCTGGATTGTAACCATGTCGGAAGATACCATTTCGTTCAATAAAATCCATAAAAAAAATTGGGGAATATGCTGAGAACCACTGCATTCGCCATATCTTCGAATTATAAGTTATGCTGAGAACGGCCTCAGTGCCTTCACCATATTTTATTAGTAGCCACTGAAGAGTTCCACTATATATCAGGATCTTCTATCACTGTTAGTAAAACCAAGCGTAACCCTAAGGCTCTTGCTCTTTGGACTTCGAATAAGTGGGCCACAGCCATTCACGAATTTCGCATTTTCGTTGGTAAAGGACTACAGACCGGTCCATAGCCCTTGCCATGATGGTGTTTCTCGAACCATGACCGAGAGGAAATTTTGATCAAAAATTTGGAAAACAAAAATAATAATTTCTATTGAGAATGCAGCTTCGCTACCCTTTATGGATTAGTAGGTAGCCCATCACTCCAGAGAGTGCCTGGGACGCTTAAAACGCGAGGGGTCGTCTATGTTATAATCAGCGGCTTCCCTCACGAGCGGATTCTCGTCAAATCAAATACTTTTTGATTGCGTTCTTTGATGATACTTCTGATGGAAGGCAGATTTAAGTCTTCAAGTATCCGTTCGTTATCATCCGCAGGACTCTCATTTGCGCCCGTTCCAGGACGCCAATGCTAGACCTGCAGATTTGGCCCCAGGCGGCTGGGGCATACAAAATGACAGGCCTGAACATCATCTTATGAATCATGACTTTGTTTTTGAGGGAGAGCTTACTCTTCCTGTTAATCAGAGGATATAACGCACATATCATTTTAACAATTTTGTCCCTAACTACGTTGACATGTGGTCTCCAGGTGAGCCGGCGGTCCACAGTTACTCCCAGGTACTTGACCCGCTCTGACCATTCTATCTCCCTTCCAGAGATAGTCACTCCCCTCTCCGGGTTGTTTCTCTTGCGACCCATTGAAATCGCCTGTGTTTTATCAGGATTCAGCCTTATTTTCCACTCCAGATACCACTGCTGGAGGTCATTTAATGCATTTTGCAAATAAACGACACCCATCAAGTGGTCAGCTGCAGAGGAAAGCAAAGCCGTATCGTCAGCAAATAAGGGGATCTTCACATGTCTGACGTGTGAAGGGCATATAATACAGGAGACAGCACTGCCCCCTGAGGAACGCCAGCCTCAATTTCTCTCGAATTCGAGAGCAAATTGTCGACCCTGACCTGAAATGTCCTACCTAAGAGGAACGATATAATCCACTTTATCAAACTAAGCTTTGACAGTAGGCCTTCGTGCCACACTCTGTCGAAAGCTTTGCTGATGTCTAGCAAAACGATGTGAGCGCTACTGTGAGTATTTAGCGATGAAATTGTGTCCTCCACTAGCCTCATAACCTGAAGCTCGGTGGAGTGAGCACGTCTAAAACCAAATTGTTCATTAGGTAGGACATTTCTATCCTCCACTTCTTCGTCAAGCCTTTCCAGAACGATTTTCTCAGCCAACTTAGGTGAACTGCAAAGCAGACTGATCGGCCGATAATTTTGCGGGAAGGTCGGGTTTTGTCCCTGTTTTGGAATCATAACCACGATGGCATGCGTCCACCTACGAGGAAATCTCTTAAGGCGCAAAGAGTTATTAATAATATTTAATAGTGACTGCACTTGGTTATCCGGAAAATACCGAACCATACGATTAGTAATTCCGTCGTAACCAGGTGCTTTTTTGAGATTCAATCCCTTGATATGGGTCTTGAGTTCATCCAACGTAGCTGGACGAATGACATCATGATTGGGTTCCCTAAGGGTGCGGTGGACTTGATCTTCCAACAAAAGCTCACGATCCAGATCATCGTCTGGATGTTCATTCAGCCTTAATTGTCTTTCAATCGAGTCTGCAAAAGCTTGAGCTTTGGACTCAGGGTCATAACACATTCCGGCCTCACCATGAATAGGGGGAAAATCGGTATTCTTATTAATTATTAATTAAGTTGATCGCAGTTTTCTAAATTTTGAAGGGTTATGCCAAATCTTTCATTTCTAAATTCCGATATGTTTTCTCTAACTTCCCTATTCAATTCGTTAGCTCGTATTCTTTCCGCAGGGAACAGACTCGTTCGGTGAGCTCTTCTGGCACGATTTCTCTCGCGAATGAGATTCTTAATCCTCAGAGGAAATTCGTCATGAAATCTAGGAGCCGGTTCCTTGCGGGAGGAATCCTCCAAAAGCATTTTTGATGGTGAGTTCGTAGCGCGCTACTGCCTCATCCAACTCAAGTGGAGAATTCATTCTCTCAGGAGCACGGTAACCTGTCTCCAGGAGCGAACGGAATCTCTCCCAATTCACCTTAGTACACATACGATCCGTCTGGAGCGGCGGATCATCCCCCAATGACAGTATAACCGGGTTGTGATCAGAGCTCAACTCGGTGGAGTTCCACTATTCATCTCCTGGCTGCATCATCCAATCAGCTTCAAGATACCGAATTATAGTATTGTCATCCAGTCTATTGATACATACCAAGTTTTATTCGGATACGACAATTAGAAGTAGGTTAAAATTGACTTCCAAGATTTGATTACATTATAATATATCTTTATTTCAGTTAATCAAAATTGCACATGATACAATATCTCTGTTTGACATCATGATACAATAATAAATCTGAAAGAAGTCACCGGATACATGTCTAAGTACATACACTCAAGATTACATAAATCATGAAAACAATAAATATTATTGGATTGTACATGATAAAATGAAGTTAAAATGAAGTTGAGTTAGTGGAAAAATTCGTCAATAGAATAACAAGTTTCATCCATAATGAATCTTTTCGTCATTTTTTTGAATGTAAATACATTTTTGCAACCTTTTATAGTTTCTGGCAATCTATTATAAAATTTACAACCATTTACCACATAACTATGTTGAAACAGAGAAGTACGATGTTGTGGTGGTAATAACAAGTGTTTACTTTTTGTATTGTAATCATGTGAACGTTCAGCCATGGTACTCTGATTTTTAAAAATGTATACACAGGTTTCTAAAATATATATTCCTGCCATAGTTAACATATTAAATTTCTCAAATGGATCCCTACATGAGTCCCTAGAGCTTATTTTACTTAAAATCCTCATAGCATATTTCTGCAGAATGAAAACTCTGCTTGCTGAGGCACAATTCAGAATATCATATTTTAAGTGTGAATGGAAATTAGCATAGTATAGGGTCAGTAGCAACTTTTCACTACAATGATTCGTCATAAACCTTAGCGAGTAACACATTTTTCTCAATTTAGAGCACAGGTTGTCTATATGTGGAGTCCAGGCCAATTTGTCATCTATAGTTAAACCTAGCAAGCTCACGCATTTTGACATTTCGACCGACTTGTCAGTGTTTTCAAAAAGAGTACAATTTACATTCTGCCTACGTGAAGTGTATAGCAGGGCATGGGTTTTAGAGGTGTTTAATTTCAGGTTATTCATTTCCGACCACTTCAGAACACATTCATATGTTTTTTCGGCTTTACTTTTCAAGGCAATTAAGTCCCTCTGAACTACCAGGATATTTGTGTCGTCAGCATAACATATTGTGTGTATGCCTGTGCTGAGATTGTTATTTAAATGTCTTATTAGGTCATTCGCAAAGACTATATAAAGAAAGGGACTCAGAATTGATCCTTGTGGGACTCCGTGGAGTATATTCAGAGGACTACTGCACGTTTCATTGAGTCTCACCACCTGCTTTCGATCAGTCAAATAAGACATTAGTAGTTGTAGTGGAAGACCTCTTACACCATATCTTGATAACTTAGAAACCAACAGCCTATGATCAACACAGTCGAACGCTCGTGAGAAATCGAGAAATAGGCTCATCACATATTCGTTGTTGTCCAGATGTCTAATTATGTTGCTATGGAGTTCACATAAAGCAGATTCTGTGCTCTTGTTTCTGGTAAAACCATGCTGAGATGGTGAGAGTAGTTTGAATTTGCTAAAAAAGTTAGTCAACTGATTCTTCATATTCAGTTCAAACAGTTTTGAGATACTTGATAGAATGCTTATCAATCTATAGTTGTTCAGATCTGTGTGGTCACCTTTTTTGTAGATGGGTGATACCCTAGCATATTTCAACTTCTCTGGGAATATCCCTTTTTGAGCTGACAGATTTATTAAAAATACTAATGGCTCATATACATAAAGCGCAGTTTGTTTTAACAGATTATTGTTCATACCATCCATCCCACAAGAAGTTGTATTTTTTAGAGAGAGGATTAAATCTAGGAGATCAATTTTAGTTATAGGGGACATATAGAAAGTGTAAGGATTCATCTGAATATTTGACTCAAGGTAATGACTATCATAGACTCTGTTGTCAACCGGCACCTTGGTAACAATACTGTAAAATTAATTTGCTAAATCATATTCATTAACCCCCAGCTGGTCTGCTAGAGAAACTTTAGTTGGATCAGCGTTACTTTTTTTTTTTAATTTGTTTATAATTTCCCAGGTTGCTTTTGTTTTGTTCTCTGCAGTCAAAATGACATTATCGTAGTACTGTTCAGAGGCGGTTTGCAGTTGTTTTCTATACTCCTTATTCAAATAACTACTGATTTCCGAAAAACATCTATCATGCCTCGCAAGCGCATTATAGAGGGACACATTTTTTTTCAAATCCATCAGTTCCGGATTCCAGCAATATATTTTTTTAAATCTTACATTCTTTTAACAATTTCTATTGTAACACAATTTGAGTGGGAAACTGTTTTCAAAATGATAAAAAAGACTTTCAGCAAAAGCTTCAAAAGCCAGGTCAGGACAATCATGTATATAGACATTTGACCACTTCTCTTGTTGTAAGGCAAATAATGCGTTTAGTGCAACTAGTTTTGTTTTTCCTTATGTTCTCTTGGTTATTAACGTGAATATGGAAAAATTGTGCAAAGTGATCTGAAACACCTATATCCACCACTGATGCTGTATAAGTATTGGAGGTTTTCACTAAAAAGTTATCAATACAGGTTGATGATCCCTAACTAACCCTCGTGGGCAATCTCAAGCTAACTGCAATATTAAAGCAAGACAACAAATCCTCAAGTAGAGAACGATTAACACTCTGGATCATAAAATTTATGTTGAAATCCCCTCCTAAGATGACACTATTGTTTTCCAAACAGGTATTATTCAAAATTTCATTCAATAATAGTAGGAATTCCTCAAAGTTTCCATTTGGGGGGTCTATAAATTACAATACAAATAATGTTAAAATTAACTAGTCTGACACCACAACATTCCATGGTACCATCTTTGGAAAAAGATTTCATATCATATTCCACAACTTCACCTGAAAAATTATCATTTTGGTAGATAGAGACTCCACCATGTCTTTTCGTGGTTCTACAGAAGGACGAGCAAAGCGAAAAATTACTCAGTTTGAATTGATGAATTGCATCTTTTTCTTGCCAGTGTTCTGAGATCAATGAAAAGTCGCAGTGTTTTCTTTCACAATAATCATCTAGCACTAATATCTTGTTTGAGATACACTGTATATTTCGATGACAGAAAGTAATGGATTTAGATGATAGTACTTTGGGGGCTTGATAGTTGGATGGATAGTTGCTTTGTGGGCTATTTTTATATGCATCTATGGCTTTACTTTTATTCACGAAAAAAAGCGAGTCTATCAGTGATATTAATGTCAGTGTTATAATATTTTACAGTTTTGAGTACATGATGTACATTTTTTGAATCCTTAATAAAACTTTTTATATTATGGCATATGCACATTTTACTATTATTTACTTTGGGGTCAACTATAAATCTAATATTTGAATTTTTATTGATCTTACTATATTTTGTTATATGCCTATCAATTTCATTAGTAATTAGGTAGTCAACGGTCTGTTGCCTTTCAGTCACAATCAGCAGATTGGTATATTTACTAATGGGGATTGCGTTTTTCAACGCCATTCTTGGCTTATTATCATTGCTAATATTGTTTGAAGTGAACATGAGTAAAACAAAATCATTTGGGCCATATTGTATGGTCTTAGTAGAAACATCTTTTGTTAATTCAGATAATTCTACCTTTTCTGCTAAATGTTCTTCTATTTCATAGAGTTCTCCACCTACCATAACTTTTAGCACCTTTGCAAAGTCTTTGGCATACTCATCACCTATAATGAGAATCTTGTTCGCCATTTCTGTGAGACTTTCATTCCCTGTTTCGCAACGATCTTCTTTTTCATTCACCTGATGTTCCCTTCTTGCGAATTCTTCTTGCAGACTCCTGTTGTTTCGCTCATCCTCTTCCTTGGCGAAGTTTTGTTGATTTGCAATTTCGCTGGTTTCCTGCCTGAGATTGTTTTGATCCCAGAGTTCACTTGATTTCCTTGTTTCATCCAAACCTCTTTCCAGACTCTCTTCATGAGTATCCCAGTCTGAAATGAGGTTCTTTTGCATCTTTCTCTTTCGCCTCTTTTTACATTTTCTAGTGGTTTTTAGTTTTGTTATTTTTATCTTTGTTTTGTTTAATTCGTTGCTCCCTTTCTCATTTAATGGTAAAGTGGCTTTTTCATTTCCATTTATTTGTTGGTTTGTTAGTTACAAGTAAAGCTAATATAAAAGACTGTTGATAATAAAAGAGTGTTGAAAAAATGAGTATTGATGATCTTCAAATATTCACAAATAGCAATGGACGGTCTATTGATGAATTGAGTGAAGTTAATATTGGGAAGTGGACTTGAATCATATCAATTGGAACACGCTTCGATGATTGAAGTTTAATCATAACACTGAATTAAAAAAATTAGGTTTCTTAACTGACCGTGTGTCTTGTTCATTGGTATTTGTCTCAGAACTAAGAATGCTCTTCATTCGATTCCAAAGTTATCCAAATGTTTCTTCTACAACTTTTAATATATTCCTAACGATTCATTATATTCTTAATTACGCGCTATTCATTGAGACAACAAAGGAGTCTCGTTTTAATAGCCGTTTTCGTTGGAGAACATCTATATAAACACAATCATAAACCGAAATTTAGTTCCCCCTTCTTGGAAGTGTTTCTGAAACATAACAATCGTGAAACTCATCACTATTAACAGAAAAGTATATTGAATTTGCTGAAATGAAGGAATTGACGTACTCTTGGGAGCGATACTTCGTTTTGGTATTATAATGGCTATTTTCTCAACCCCCTTAGTTGGGCCATGGGTTCCTGGTTTCCATCTGCTGAAAATTATATACGTTCACCTTGTAGCAACTCTATGATACTGCTTTCCAGAAATTCTGTAATATTTTTTATCGAACAAATTTGAATTTTTGATTTCCCCTTGAATGGAAAATATATAATTACAATCTTCCATGAACTAGAAACTATATACGTTAGCCCACAAGCTAAGTGATAATTATGAATTTAATTTCGGTAACACGATCTCGTAATTGAAAACGAAAATTATGTGACAGACTTAATGTGCATGTAACGATCGATGCGGACAACTCGAATTAATGGGAATGCTCGATTGGATTTTTGTGAACGCCAAAAACGTGATGGTACCAAGGGAAAAACGAATGATATTTCAATATATCTTTCACAAATTTTACCTTCCTCTCCTTTGCAATACATCCAAATAATCTGATGAATCAATGAGCTTCAGTAAAGACCAGAAATCAAATAATTCTCATTTATACAGGGTGATTCGAAAGTACTTTGACAAACTTCGGGAGGTGATTCCTCACAATATTCTAATATGAATTGTCCAAATAAATATATGTCCTGAAACGCTTCGTTTCCAAGATACAGGGTGTTGAAGTTTTCTTTTTCTTTTATTTTTTTCAAATAACTTCCGAAATACTGACCTTAATTGAACGAAAATTGGTATTGATAGGTTTTTTGAGTGGTCGAATTCGAACCAGATGTTATTATTGCTCTTACTCGTAGGGGGCGCAACCTACACTTCTTTTTCTTTTTTGAAGATTCATAAGTTTTTTGAGCGTACTTCTACCACATTTTTCAGTGAAAAATCAATTCCTCTATGATATCAACGTAAAAAAGCTACCCCTGTTACAAGTCGCTATAAGTAAACACCTTCTAGATATTTGGACTTGAAAATTTCATGTCGATTATATGATACTCGATGCGTGTTGAAGTTATTACCATTATTTTGCATTTTTCACAAGAATGCTTAGGAAATAAATTCGACGTTTAAGTAAGTAGTTTTAGTTTTTTGAAATAGTTATTTTCGTATCAAGGGTGCAAAATCTGTTTTTGTTTTAACAAAATTTGCAAGAAATATCAACATTTCATTTCAAGAAATTTTGAATATGTAGAATAAAATAAAGGAAACTGAATTGTATTCGAAAAACTTGAGGGGTGTCAAGGGACACCCGGATGACACGAAGTTCCTTTCGAATAATTAGTGAAAGAATTGTAAAAATTTTTTTTTTTAAGTTGTAATAATATTTTTTATATATATATACAGTGCTAGTCAAAAGTCCGCTCCCCCCCTCGTATCTTTTGAACCGGTATACTTATAATAATGAAATTTGGAGGGTGGAAATAAACGGATGTAGGCTTCTCAACTGGTCATAACAGGTGACGCAGTAGTCATAAATGACGTCACAAGGCCACTGTGACCAATAATTTTAAATGGGATCCTATGGCAAGTGACAGCTCGTTTGAAAGGTATTGAAAATACCTATTCAGTCATACCAATTTTGTTTGGGTTTCGGCTGATTTTGATTGATAAATTGAAGAAATACGAAAATTATAGTTTCGCATTTAATTAATAAAGATTTTAAAGTACGCCTCTGGTTAATTGTCAAAAAGGTTGACGTTTTTGAATTCTCTACTTTATACCTTGAAAATTTACCTAAGCTATTGTTTAACGAGACGTTTAAGTGTTTACATAGGCAAAATGGTACGTACTGTAGCCGACAAAGTAGCAGCTATCTTAATAATTGGTGAATGTAGAAACAATTTCCATGCAGCGGAACGACTGTTCAATGAGAGGTACCCCGATCGCCCTATATCGAGGGTTTATTTGAGGGAGCTTCTTCGGAAGTTTGAAGCATCAGGTAGTGTTCAAGATGCCAAACGATCTGGTTGACCAACAATTAGTGATGACAAAAAAATTTACATAATTGGAGAAATGGTAGTAAACCCTACTTCTTCCACAGCCCAAGTTGCGTCTATCTGTGAAGTCAGTCAAAGGACAGTACATAGGGTGTTGGCTGTAAACAAATTTCATCCATACAAATTAAAAATGGTGCACCAACTTTCAGATGATGACCCCGACCGAAGACTAGAATTCTGTGAAACTATGTCCAATAAAATGAACCAACAACCAGGCTACATACAGACAATTTGTTTTAGTGACGAAAGTACTTTCTTTCTCAATGGAAATGTTAACACTCAAAATGTGAGGTATTGGAGTGACACAAATCCTCACATCTTTCGTGAAAAACATACTCAATTTCCAGAAAAAGTAAATGTTTGGGCAGGTATTTTGGGAAACCACATAGTTGGGCCTCTTTTTCTCAATGCTAACTTAACCGGTGAATTGTATCTGGAGATGTTACAAAATGATATTGAGGCGTTAATTCTTGAAATTCTAGAAGATAATCCAGATGAATTCGACAACTTGGAAATAACGTTTCAACAAGATGGTGCTCCTGCACACTATTACGGTGCAGTAAGACGTTACCTAGATGAAGAATATCGTGGTAGATGGATTGGACGACGAGGTTCGATCGAATGGCCAGCTCGGTCACCGGACCTTACACCATTAGATTTTTTTCTATGGGGGTACTTGAAATCTAAGGTTTACGCTACAGCACCTGACAGTATTGCCATTCTGAAACAACGAATTGTTGAAGAATGTAGGGCAATTTCCGCTGACACACTGGGACGAGTACGACAAGAGTTTAGCAATAGGATGCATTACTGCCAGGAAGTAGATGGAGCACATTTTGAACACTTATTATAAGAACTGGTTCTTAAATCTTTATTAATTAAATGCGAAACTATAATTTTCGTATTTCTTCAATTTATCAATAAAAATCAGCCGAAACCCAATCAAAATTGGTATGACTGAATAGGTATTTTCAATACCTTTCAAACGAACTGTCACTTGCCATAGGGTCCCATTTAAAATTATTGGTCACAGTGGCCTTGTGACGTCATTTATGACTACATCCGTTTATTTCCACCCTCCAAATTTCATTATTATAAGTATACCCGTTCAAAAGATACGAGGGGGGGAGGGGACTTTTGACTAGCACTGTATATATATATATATATATATATATATATATGCACTCTGTCTGTCTATTCTTTCGTTCACGTCATAGATGCGCGGGACTTTGTAAACACAACAGAGTGTGTATATATATATATATATATATATATATATATATATATATATATACTCTCTCGACTTCGTAAACACAACAGCGTATAGGTTAGAATACGCACGGCTTGCTGAATACATACGCATTGATATTGTAATATCAAAATATAATAAGCTTTGTAATTTATTAAAGTTATGACGCGTACACTTGCTAAACACACAATAATGGAGAGATTATAACGCGTATGACTTGGTTAGCACAATAGTAAAGAGAGGTTATATTGCGTTCTTGCTAAAAATACATAAGCATTTATTATTGTCTGTATAAAATCTCTACTTACCTAACTCCATCAGCAATATCCGGAACTTGTGCAGAAACACTGTCAGGATTCATTATTGTTATTATTTTTTATTATTTATTATGTACAAAAAACCTGTATACACACAACAAAAATAATCGTCGCGACACCACACTGTTCAATGTGAAATAGAAAGACAAAACGAAAATAACTGGCTTGCTTTCTATGAGAGAGAGAGAGAGAGGGAGAGAGAGAGAGAGAGAGACACGCGCACGTCGCACGGCTTACAACCATAGCGAAAGTCTCGTTATAACTTTTGGTCTTAATTTATTCCGTCTAGCCCTCTTTCGCAACGCGCGATAAGGAAATACGTTCCAATAAATTGTTCAAAGTATTCACCTTCAGCAAAAATACAGGCATTCAGTCTTCCAGTCATTGAATCTCGTACTATTCGGTTTCTGAGATCTTCCTCGTTCGCTACTGGAGTTTTATAAACTAGTGACCTCAAATGTCCCCAAAAATTAAAATCAAGCGAGTTTAGATCTCAGGACCTTGGTGCCCACGCCTGGTTGGGTTCTTCTACACCCCTACCGATCCATCGATTTGGATAGACAGTGTTGAGGAATTCCCTGGCTACAACGCTAAAATGGGCCGGAGCCCCATCATGCATAAACCACATGCGGATACGGATTTCTCATGGTACATTCTGAAATGGTCCCGGCAATTCATTTTCTGAAAAGTCTCTGTATGTTGCGCCATTCAGTCGGAACGGAAGAAAGAAAGGACCTATCAAGTAATCATCAATTATTGCCGCCCATACATTTACAGAAAATTGATACTGATAATGTCTTTCACTAACTACGTGCGGATTTTCCAGAGCCCAAACATGGTTGTTATGAAAGTTTGTGATAGCATTTCGGGAGTTTGCCTCGTCCGTGAAAAGTACATATCTTGAAAATTGAGGATTTCCAGCCAATTTTTTCAAAAACCACTGACACATAGTAATGCGTTGGGGAAAGTCTCGTGGCAAAAGAGCTTGTACCCTTTGAATATAGTATGGATAAAATTGTTGATCGTGGATAATTCTCCAATCTGTGGACTGAGCAGAATTGAGAGCTTGAGCAATTATTCTTGTAATTGTTTCTGGATTCTCCTCGAGAGCGTTCAAAACAGCTTCTTCCGTTTCTGGGGTTCGGATTGCTCGTGGTCTTCCAATAATATCAGCTGCCCTCTTAAAGCTACCTACTTCTGCCAAACGATGGTGGAGACTGGTAAATGTTGGAGCTGAAGGCAGTACTCGATTAGGAAATCGCACCTGGTAAATACGTCTTGCTTCGCGCGCATTGCCATCCGCAAGGCCATAAACGAAATGCATATCGGCTACAGGAGCATTATTGTTTAAATAATTCATTTTTTCAAAACTATTGTTTTTAAACTTGCAGAAACTTCCACAAAACAACAAAACGTTCAACTGTCAAATAATATGTAATTATCAAAACTTCTTACTTAAACGTCAAATTAATTTCCTAGGCATTGTTGTGATTTGTATAGATTTTTCTGATTATATTTTCATTTCCAGACTGTGGAAGGTTACTCAAGAAACATGTCAAGAAATGGTAATAACTTCAACACGCATCGATTATCAAATCGACTCGAAATTTTCAAGTCCAATAAAACGAAAATAAAAATAAAACTTCAACACCCTGTATCTTGGAAACAGAGCGTTTCCGGACATATATTCATTCGGACAATTCATATTAGAATATTGTGAGGAATCACCTCCTGAAGTTTGTCAAAGTACTTTTGAATCACCCTGTATACTTGTTACAAGTGTTGAGTGAAATCCTGTATTCCTAGTAATATTACTTCCAATCTTCTGTCTGTTTTGCCTCAAATATGTTACCAGCTGTGGTGTGAGATCTTTTCTAGTCTTATTCAATTCGAAATATTTTGTTAAAAGTCTTAGATAAACATTTCTTTGAGTTTCTAACTGGACGAAAAAAAGCACCGAGTTCTTTCTAGAAAATTTGAGCCCTATAGCTATACAAACGGCTTTGCATATGGTATCCCTCGATGAATTGCATCGCAAACAGGTATAAATTATGGCGGTTACCTCAGAAAACAGAGTTGTAAAATTGATTTGTATCCTCGGGCGAGGAAAGCTAATTTTAGTTCGTACTGGCAGCAGTCCAGAGACTAAACCACTGGAGCTTTGTGTATGATTCAGTGTGATAAATGTTCATGATATGTGCTTCATCGTGTGGGGATAATTGTGTGGGATGTGATGATATTCCACTCCTTCATCTCCTATACAGGGTGTTTCTTAATCTTAATAATTCTTGGGTCCACTTTGAGAAAAAACTTCATATGTCCTGAAGGTCTTAATTTTTGAATTGAGGGTGCTAAAATTTCATGATTATTTTTGTGATAACTTTGGTATGACCCTATGTATTTTTGTGAGACGTAGTACGCATCTTATATGCATCAAAAGGCATTTTAATATATTTTTAAAATCCTAATTTATTTCTGAGCAACTGGTCTCTTGATTTTTTCCGTTCGACGTACGGTTTTCCCATGGAGAACCAGACAATCATCTAAAAGGACTACAATGTACTGTAAGAACACAAAAAAATTGAGGTAGTGGCTTTGAATTCAACTGAGGAAGATCCCGGATTAAGTACACGAAGAAGTGGGAACAATTTGAATAATTCACATATTCTTTGATTTGTTGAAAATATAAACAGGATGTTCATAAAATCAGATGTGGAATCATCTGCGACCGATAGATAAACTTTAGTCACTATCTTCCATCGTCAAGATAACCACTTGTCGGGTATTCATTTTAATCGTGGATTTTTCAATTCACAGAAAAATCTTTCTATCAATATTCAATTGAGAATATTTCCCTTTTCATCACATATTCTTGTTTGGAAAATTCTCCATGACTCTTTATTAAATTCCTACTATATCCAACGGGTTCAGGCGCTACTTTCCTAAGACTTTCCATTACAAATGAAGTTTTGCTAATGGTTCTTCCAAAAAGTGGATTCTAAAGGGAAAAGTAATACGCCACTGCTTTCTCTAAAAGTTAAAAATATTCTTAAAATCCTAATTTCTTTCTGAGCAACTGGTCTCTTGATTTTTTCCGTTCGACTTACGGTTTTCCACATAAAAAAACAGACAATCATCTAAAAAGAGTACAACGTACTGTGAGAATACCAAAAAATGGAAGTAGTGGCTTTGAATTCAACTGAGGAAGATCCCGGATTAACAATTTGAATAATTCACAAATTCTTGTTTGGAAAATTCTCCATGACTCTTTATTATATCCCTACCATATTCATGCGCTACTTCCTTGCGCTATCCATCACAGATGAACTCTTGCCAATGGTTTCTTCAAAAAGTGTATGAAAATCCATTATTTCATACTGAAATTGTATTCACCGATGGAGTCATTTTTCCAGAAACGTCATCCAAACCTTCCACAATAATCATTTTCGGGCTGAAGAAAACCAACATGCAATCCTGGAATCCCGTCACCAGGAGCAGTTTGCCGTCAACATGTGGGCTGGAATATCCGGTGACCATTTAATTGGACCCTATTTTCTTATTACGGGCAGTTTCTCGGAGAAGAATTGTCAGCTTTGATGGAAGATGTCTCCATTTTAGTAAAAAATCAACTGTGGTTTATGATGGGGGAACCTATGTTCCCGGACCTCGATAGTCTAGATTTTTTCCTGTGGGTCATCTTAAAAACATTGGCTTACAGCACACCAATTCATACTGAAAGTGTGAGGGTCTTTTTCCCCTACAACCTGATCTTGGTGCGTTTCTGTCAAGTACGGAGTTGCCTTGGGCGCAGCCTTTGATTACAGTGGAAGGGCCACTTTGCTCCGGGCAGTCTCAGTGAAGAAAATAAACACTCCAGGGGTCAGAATAGTATTGACTCACACAACGGGGCCAGAAGGGCATGCTTTAATTGCCCTTGACTGGGTTTCGAACCTGGGTGCTGAATGCACAATGATCTGTTCTATTCAAAGCTCTAAACCAAGTGAATAAAATAATCACAATCAGGGTTAATTATAACAACTTCATTTTCTAAACTAATTACTATATACAGGGCGGCTGTCGGCAGCCTCAAAGACTACATAAGCAAGACAAAATATACTATTGAAGTGGAAACGGGTGCTAAGCTCATAAATGCGAGTGAAGTAACTCATTTCAAAGCTCATGCGGGGAAAAGGACGGGATTCAAAAACGGCGTTATCAGTATTAAATAGCAAAGCGGGCTTTAAGATACAAGCGGCCATCTATGTGAGAGGGGTAAGCAGTCAGAAATTTTGCGTGTGCAAGAGGCTTCAGCTGCTTTGCGACGTCGTCTGAATACTATTGTGTTAACATTACTCGCCCCTTATTCCAATTGCTACGCGACGCGACTGTTAGTGTGGTGTGGTGGCCCTAGCAGTGCCTTGTGACCCAACTGACAGCTTTCTCTCCTTCTTCGGATATCTATGTTCCTCTGTCGCGATTTTCTACTAACAGCTTCCTCCTCTATCGGCTATCTATTCCTTTAGGTAATGTTGAATAATATTTGCATTCAAATTTATCTTTGCAAAAGTCTACACATACAACTTCACGTTTCTAGTCTTCGTATCTCGCAAGGTGACTTCTCTGGTTGTTGGAACGTTACTAATTGAGCGTGACATCAAAGTGTGTGGCATTGAACTCAGCACTTCTAAAATTGCCGTTATCACAATATATAGATCAGCTTGCATAAATGACTGTACCATTTTTTTTCACAAATTAGAAGAACTTCTGATCTCTATATCGAAATAAATTGTAAAAATCATTCTACTGGGTGATTCCAATATCGATTTCCTGAGACCATCCACTGATATCAGTAATTTGATCTGCCTAATAAGCTCCTTTGGCCTCCATTCAACTATTGCTGAGTTTACTAGGATTGTAAATGGCTCTAGCAGCTGCATTGACAACATTTTAACAAATTTAGATAAATCGTGCTATCAGACTGGCGTAATCGATCCCTGTCTTTCCAACCACTACGCCCAGATACTGAGTCTTAGAAATTTCGAGAGACAGAAAAGTGCCCCGTATTTCAGGAGGCAAATAACCAGCCAGGAAATACTCGCCTTCCGAGCCTCGTTACCTACAGTTAACTGGAACACATTCTACTCGTCAAACTCCTCTAGAAACAAGGTGGCTTTCCTCCTAAACCTATACCGTCATCTAGTAGAGGAACATTTTTCTCTCAAAAAAATATCCTGTGAATTTGCACACAAATACCCTCTCAGGTGGTTCAATGACGATCTGAGAAAATTTAGGGATACGGTACGTGCGGTAGAGATAATTTACGATGCAACAAATGATCCCGTTCATGAGCAAGCTTTCAAAGTGTTCAACAATAAGTATCAAAAGGCCATTATCGAATCTAAAAAAAAATCATGCGATAATTTTATCAACCAATCTGATAATGAAATTAGAGATAGCTGGCGGCTGATCAATTTTGAAAAAAGTGAACCAGCATCTCATGTGATATCCGACGCGATCTCTCCACATCAATTCAACTCATACTTTACCACCATTGCCGAAACCATAATAAGTCAACTCCCCCAACTCCCACTCAATGCTAATGCCCTTTCTCTAAAATCACTGGACAATAAACTTAAACCTACCTCACCCGGGTCTTTTTTTCTTGAACCCATCACTCCATCCAAAGTTTTTAATGCTATACACGAGCTGAAAAACTCCTATTGCCTTGATGTATACAATCTAAACAGCAAAATCATTAAAGAAACCTGTACATATTTGGTTGATCCACTGACGTCTATCTTCAATACTTGTATCAGCGAAGGATCTTTTCCTTATGAATTTAAAATCAGCAAAGTCATCCCTGTTTTTGAAGAAGGTGGCCAAAATCAAACTGAAAACTATCGACTCATTTCTACCGTTCCCATTTTTGGTAAAATTTTCGAAATTATTCTCAAAAAACGGCTTGAACTTTATTTTGAGGAGAACAATCTTCTAAACTCGGACCAATACGGTTTCCGAAAATCATGCTCCACTGTTCAAGCGGTAGCACGAGTTGTGAGGGATATAGTCGACGGATTTGAAATGGGTCATCACAGCTCTGCAACACTGTGTGACTTGAGTAAAGCGTTCGACTGTGTCTCTCATATCATTATGTCACATAAACTGGAAGAATATGGAGTTAGAGATCTGGCACTCTCACTCTTTTTATCCTATCTGACGAACAGAAAACAGCTTGTTGATCTAGGCAATAACAGAACGTCTGATCTACAGCCAATTGAATTATTTGGTGTTCCCCAAGGATCCGTTCTGGGGCCTCTTCTAGTTATTGTCTATATCAATGATCTCTTCTATGAACTACAACCCTACAAATGTGTCATCTATGCAGATGACACATCTATTTTATGCTCTGACAAGAACTGCCAGACTCTGCTTGCCTGTCACATGCCGAAAAACAAGCTGAATCGTGGTTCAACTCCAATCTACTAAAACTCAATAAAGGAAAAACCCAACAAATCATATTTTCAACTAATCATAACATCTCAGTGGGGAAAACCGTCAACTTATTGGGAATTACACTTGATGACAGTTTGAATTGGGCACCTCACGTAGAAGCACTGAGCCAGAAACTCTCAAAATATATTTTCTTACTCAGGCAATTGAGAAACTTTGTAAACTTGGGAATGCTTCTCTCGGCGTACTATGCATTTTTTCATTCCCATGCTAGCTATGGAACTCTGCTCTGGGGCAACTCCTCCAATGCTACAAAAGTTTTCACGCTCCAAAAACGCGCAATTAGAACAATTTCAAATGCAGGTTACCGAGATTCATGTAGGCCCCTTCCCATAAATTTGGGCATCATCCCACTACCATCCATTTTCATATACCATACTCTCTTGGAAATACATAAACATAAAGATGGCTTTCGACCAACTCCCATTTTCAGGAGTATAACACCCGTGGGGCTAACCTATTAAGACCTTACCGGCTTAGCTTACAGAAATCCTCAAAGAACTCACTCGATGTCAACCTTTACAATATCTTACCGTTCACTACCAGGAATTTATCCTTGCCAATGTTCAAAAAACAAATCATGGAATATCTAATTAAAAAATGTTTTTATAGTACAGAGGAATATGTTGTCTTAACCTCAGTGCTTGAATTTCTATAACATTTCTAATATGTACCTATTATCAAGTCTGTATGTATGTACGTTTGTGTGTTTATATATCAGATCTATTTTACTCAATGTTGTACATTAACTGTTTATATATATATATATATATATATATATATATATATATATATATATATATTTCTTTTTTATTTTTAATGTTCTTAAGGATCTTTGCCCAGATCTGCTGTTATTATTATCACTCTGTACTACTGACTTGCTACTAATGTATCCTTATATACCGTAGTTAATTAACATCTATCTATCTATCTAATAATTGATTGTGCTCTGAAATGCACCTTGGCATTTTCCCCCCTCTACGGACTGATCGCGAGTGACATTAATTTTTTGCAATACCTTATTTCTTATACCTTCCTTCGAATATTCACCAAACTCCTATTCGTACGTCCTCGGTGTCTTTCGGGTATTCCTGGCTCAGCTTCTATCTTCGGCGTAGTGATGGCTTTGCTGCTCAGGTATAGTTTAACCACTTTCAATTGCAGAAGCTGTTTCTATAGGGAGCAAATCAAAAACTCACTTCGCTAACACGAGCATATATGCGAAGAATCGGAACGAAAAATAATGTGTACTACTCGTAAACATTCTATTTCTTCAGCAGCCAATCAAAACGAACCGCAAGCCAATGATAATGCTTGTAGGTGTGTCTATTCGTTGAGACTAATAAATCACCAGTTATATACGTGTTTCAGGAAGTCTGAATACATGAAATGACCAGTAACGTCATTGAAACCAGTATGGGATCGAAATAGGTTCTGAAATATTGAATAGTTGTGATGTGTTTTGTTGGAAAATATGGATTTTTTTCGACCATGGAAAAGTGACATACGTTGGAGGTGCGCGCTTGGTAATGTTATGCAACTATTCGGAAGAAATAGGTAGTACTGTCGGATTAGTTGTATTTCGCGGATCTACTTCGTACAAGAACGGTAGAGCTTATTGGATTGTTCGAAACACACGGGAAATCAGTAACTTCGTTGGGATAGTTTCTTCCAGAGACAATCCCGGCACATTTTGAACATCTGATTTAATTTTTTTCTTTGTGCGTTCAGGGTCATTTTGTGTTAGCATTCCAAAATGTATTCAGATTACTTCAATTTTATTATCTTACCGTTTTGAAATATTTTTGTTTGGAGTTGAAATCGTTTTTTCTCGTAAGTGGTCTAGCGAGATGCAAATGAATGCATTTTTTTTTATGCCAAAACCGTACGTCGAGCGGAAAAAAATCAGGAGAACAGACTTGCTTAGAAAAGAATGAAGAATTAACAAATGATTTCAACATTGATGCATAGAGGATGCGTACTACGTTTCACAGAAATATCTAGGGTCATATAAAACTTATCATAAAAAAAAATCTTAAATCTTTAGCACCTTGTAGTTCAAAAGTTAAGATATTTAGGATATATGTTCATATGAGGTTTTTTTCTCAAAATGGACCCAAAAATAACCTCCTTACCTATTAGCATGTTATTAAGAAACACACTGTATAGGAGTCTCTTGAAATGACGTTTCAACAGGCTTCTTAACATTCGTGAGAGTCAAATATTGCAAACGAATTTTAATAGTATTGATCTTCCAAAAAGCTGTTTTTTCGTTTATTGCTGCTTCAATAAGTTACTCGTTTCGAACCAGACCAAAAATAATTGGGACCTCAACTTGTTGAAACTTCTGAATATAATCAAATAATTTTCCTAGATAATATGAATGATATAGCAGATTCCATCAAATGAACATGAACAAAAACTCATTTGCATGGAAATCATATGCAAATTATCGTTTCATGTGAATTGGAAACCACAAAGGAAACTACAACCTAGAATCTATTCCATGTTATAACGATAATAATATTGGAACCACTGATTGAGCTGGCGACTGAACATTTCACATCTTGACTTTCTGGGTAATCCGAAGTGACTTTAAATAAATATCATGGCATAAAACTATCAACAGCAAGCGATACTCTCCTCAAATTTCAAAATAATGAATCCTTCGGGGATCTAATATCACTCAGTGTCTAATGAATAACTGTTTGAAGCAAAAATTTGACATCTGTCTGACGGTGAGTTTCAAAAAGTTTGCATCACATGGAAAACTTTTTTGATTTCCCATTTGTCAGAAAATTGGTGCATTGCGAAAAACTTGCCTTTGAATTGTCAAAATTCTGAATCTCCAAACGGTCTACAAGGAGAACAAAAATAAAAATAACGTAGCTTTTTCCAACTATGTATATTCAATTATACTTGAGAATCATCCCATTTATTAATGCAACTCATGGGGATTATGTACCCTTCAACTACTCGTAAAATGTTTCATCCTCTTTTTTACCGTATTTATCTTCTTTGTGATCCAACATACCTCCTCTTGAACTTTACTCTGTGCACACAAAATGAATACATTTACCCAGTCGAAATAATTCGTATATCTAGTAACGAGAAACATGCATTTTTCATCACATTAAACAAATATGTCTGCTGGAAAATTGAAACGTAAATCATCCAGAATTACCGCAGAAGACAATGAATCACTCTGAGGAAATGAACATAGAAAGTTCAGATCATTACTACATAAATTGCATCGTTATATAGGTCGCATAGAGATTGTTCTACTTGTTCAATGCATCGAAATGGAGCTTACGAAAGTGAATTGAGAGATTTGGATAATTGGGATATAACTTTCCAATATATATAGAATCGTTTTTGTGTAAATACGTGGAGTTTAATTGGGATATCCTTTAAATTAGATGTACAATCCAAATGAATTTATTCAAGATTTTTTCGAAGTTTGTTCTCATTCTGGATGGATAATTCACATTGAACAAGAGTTATTGTCTTGGATTCATTGGAGGAACATTTTTGGTATCGTAATTCTCCATTAGAAAAATCCCAACAAACAGTTTGAAATGTACAGATGTATACTTTTTTCAGGCCATGGAATAATGCTACCAGCAGCTTATATCGCTACTAGCACACCTAATATTTAACAAAAAATACTAATGATTCACATCAATTCCTCAGATGCATATATAACATGCCATTCAATAATCAATAATCAAAATGTTCACTGACTTCAAACATAAATTTCAGTTCTAGAGACATAATTGTGTTTGTGATGAAAATTGGCCAATGTTTCAGTAGATAAAATTTTCCCCCACCAGTATTGAAATGTCCAGTTAGAAATTTGTAAAGTTGTTCATTAAATCACAGAAAATGGAAGCAAAGAAACCCCTTGCATCATCCCAATAATTAGATTTTGACGAAGACAAAACTATTTTCTTAAAGAATAAGGATTTTCAAATCGAACATTCTGAGAGATATGAACACAAAGAAAAGTGAATATTCGTTTTTCGCAGATGTGAATATCATTTTTCAGCATGAAAATTACTTTCTCGGAAAAAACATGGGAGATTACCTTTCTAGAAAAGATGGGACATTGGAATGACTATTTTCCCTTATCTCTCCATTCCGTGGAAAATGGAAGTTGAAGAACTCTCATTCGCATTTGTAAATCACAAATAAATGATTTCCATTCTAGTTATATGAGCTTCAAGAAAACATGTATTTGTTTTGTTATTTTGTTTTTATTTATGGAATTGTTTTGGAGTTAGTTGTCAAAAAATGAATTCGTCAAGACGGACTGTGAGCTTTACTCAGGACGAAAATTTAGTTATTACTGGTCAAAGGCAAATTATTTGATTTTGGAATCAAGTTGTTTATGAATGATTTCTTCTGAATCTTCTTATTTGGGTACTGAATTTTGAAGAAAAGTTATTGTATTTGTGTACGGAGAAAATATTCCAATGAAAGACTTTTGCTCTGGAAATCTTGAATGAAATGAAAACGTAATTTAAACCCCCTTTTGTTGTTGAGGTCATTTGATTATCAAATATATTTACACGAAGGGATACAAGTTGAAAGTAAGTTTAGTTTAGAAATCTATTTATGGAGATTGCAATCAATATCAATGATCTGTTTATGAGTCACTATCTACTTTTAAAATAGTTGGAGTTATTTATATTGTATTTGAAAGTAATCAAGAATGCTGGAAACCATGCTAAAAAAAAAAAAACATATATATATATTATTTTTGATGACTTATCAATATGGGTTCTGATGCACATGTTAAATATGAAACACAAGAATTTTCAGAATTTGTTGTTTGAATGCAAGATAAAATTAAATAATTTCTTCAAAATTACAATTTTTTTTATCAAGGTGTTGCAAAATAAGTGCAAAACTTTTCAGTAGGTGATTCCTTGTGGAAAATCAAAGGGGTCTTTCATGCAAACAGAAGTAACACGCTTCCAAAAATGAGAAAAAAAATCTTGAGATTGCTGAAGAGTTGAAGAAATGGCATTATGTGAGCGTAAATAAATAAGAATATTTTTGCAACCTCCATTCCATTTTCACAAGAACTTCGTAACAAAACGAAATTCCTCAATTTCAAACATGTGTTGAAAAGAACGATTTATTGCAAAACTTTTTAACTCTTGAGTTGTTTCCGTAAAAGCAATAGTTTCTTAATAAATAAAATTTAATACAACATTGTGCATGAACGGAATTTCTGTTAATGCAATCGAAAAAATCTAGTAGGAGGCTGTCACGTTTCGTTTGCACAAATTATGACTTCAATCGTAGTATTTTAAAATTATTCCGCTTGTTTTAACTTTCAATGTACTGGTACATGTATCATGTTTTGTTTTAATATATAGAATATCAAATCAAAAATACAAACAAAATGAAATTATGTATATTACAACAAAGAAAAAGGCTACAAGATGATGAAGTATCACGCACTGAGGATACATATAGAGCCATCTAGCTTCCAAATAATTTCCATTGGTACGAAATACATAAAATGCATATCGGCCATTTCAGCGTTAGTGTAATTATTTATATTGAAGATTTAAAAGGCACAATAAACTACCACATTAAAATCAAAACGACTAGACAGCCACCTACTAGATTCAAGTAAAACAAGTGGAATAATTTTAAAATACTGCATTGAAGGTTTGTGCAAACAAAACGTGACAGCCACCTACTAGATTTTTTGATTCCATTTACATAAGATTCGTTCATGACCATGTTGTATTTTTTTTATTAAGAAACTATTGCCGTTACGGAAACAACACAAGAGTTAGGAAAGTTTTGCAGTGAATCGATCTTTCCAACACATTTTTAAATTGGGAAATTTTGTTTTGTTAAAAAGTTCTGGTAACGAATGGAATGTTCCACCCCTTCAAAAGATCACAACAAAATGCATAGGTGGGTAGCATTTTTATTGGTAGAACACGCCCAAAAACTGCTATTCATTTAACTCTTCACAATTTCAAGAGATTTTTTTTTATCATTCTTGGAAACGTGTAACTTTTCAAGGGAAGGCCTAAGAGCTTCCGTTTACATGAACGACCCCCTTTAATTTTCTACAAGGAATAACCCCCTGAAAACTAACGCACTTATTTGGCAACACCCTGTATATTTTACATTCTATCGTCAATGACATTCCTTGTTTCAAACAAATACATCAATGATATTCATCAAATTGGAGTAACTAACAAATTTTTATAGCAGAAGATAAAAAATTTAAATGTACGATAAATCTCCTACTTTTTTATTTGAGTTTCAATCAGAATCATTTACTATAAAATGAAATGACAAGAAAGCGATTCTGCTCTATCAATGCTAACTTTTGGATAGTATAAATATTGATTGATATACGTTTCTAATTCATAATTTTCGGGTATTGTGATGCTGAGAGGTTGAATGAATGAAGTGCAAAAAACACACTTCACTGAATGATTTTCACTAAACCGGGTTCACAAAACCACGACACGACAAATATCTTCTTCAGGTGGAGATGATAATAAGCTATTGTATAGCGAAACGAATTCAAATTCAATTTTCAAATTCCAATTCAACCACGTGTCCTAGTTTCGTAAAATCAGTTTAGTGAAAATAATTTAGTAGAATGATTGTCTTTTGTTCTCTTTGAAATGGATTTTCATCAAGTATTGGCCATATGAATTCAAAGAAATTTAGATGAATAAATTGATGCATGTGAATCTAGGTATCCAAGTTCAGATCCTACATATCTAATGAGGATTCAATTGCTCTGAAGTTGGGAGCCTAACCGATATTCAAATATGGAAACGAAAGGGAACAATGGATTATTTTCCTTTTGGTTTTTGATGAAATTCTACTGTGTTGCCTTCACTTTGAGAAGGTACCATCAACCATGGAGGGCAACTTATTACACGCTTTATATTAGCTTCACTTGTATGTTTGTTTGTTTGTTTGTTACCGACTCCTTTGGGCGCGATTTTGACCCACTTCCAGACGTCCGAATGACTTGAAATTTGGCAGGTGTACATAATTCCGGTGACAATGCATTAAGAAATTTTTGTGTGAAGAAAAAACAGAATGACGGCTTTAAAATGGCGGCCGAGTTTTGTGATTATGGTCCGATTCGCTTCAAATTTGCTATCTGAGGGTTTTCGTGGTCGTAAATTATGATTCTTTTGTCAAAATTGAAAATAATGAACGAGTTTTGTGATTATGGTCTGATTCTATTCAAAATTGTATTGAGGGTTTTGGGTCGAATATTATGATTCTTTTGTAAAAATTGGAAAATTCAAGATGGCGGCCGAGTTTTGTGATTATGGTCTGATTCTATTCAAAATTTGTATGTGGGGGTTTTTGGGGTCGTAAATTATGATTCTTTTGTCAAAATTGAAAAATTCTAGATGGCGGCTCCAAAATGGTGGACGAGTTTTGTGATTATGGTCTGATTCTATTCAAAATTGGTATGTGGAGGTTTTTGGAGTCGAATAAATTATGATTCTTTTGTCAAAATTGAAAATAATGAACGAGTTTTGTGATTATGGTCTGATTCTATTCAAAATTGGTATGTGGAGGTTTTGGGTCGAATATTATGATTCTTTTGTAAAATTGAAATTATGCGAGTTTTGTGATTATGGTCTGATTCTATTCAAAATTTGGTATGTGGGGTTTTTGTGGTCGTAAATTATGATTCTTTTGTCAAAATTGAAAAATTCAAGATGGCGGCTTCAAAATGGGGCGAGTTTTGTGATTATGGTCTGATTCTATTCAAAATTGGTATGTGGAGGTTTTTGGAGTCGAATATTATGATTCTTTTGTAAAAATTGGGAAATTCAAGATGGCGGCCGAGTTTTGTGATGATGGTCTGATTCTATTCAAAATTGGTATGTGGGGTTTTGGGGTCGAATATTATGATTCTTTGTAAAATTGGGAAATTCAAGATGGCGGCCGAGTTTTGTGATTATGGTCTGATTCTATTCAAAATTGGTACGTGTGGGTTTTTGGGGTCGAATATTATGATTCTTTTGTGAAAATTGGTAAATTCAGAATGGCGGCTTCAAAATGGCGGCCGAGTTTTGTGATTATGGTCTGATTCTATTCAAAATTGGTATGTGGGGGGTTTTTGGGGTCGAATATTATGAGTCTCTTGTAAAAATTGGAAAATTCAAGATGGCGGCCGAGTTTTGTGATTATGGTCTGATTCTATTCAAAATTGGTATGTGGGGGTTTTTGGGGTCGGATATTATGATTCTTTGGTGGAAAATTGAAAAATTCAAGATGGCGGCTTCAAAATGGCGGCCGAGTTTTGTGATTATGGTCTGATTCTATTCAAAATTGGTATGTGGTGGTTTTTGGAATCGAATATTATGATTCTCTTGTAAAAAATGGAAAATTCAAGATGGAGGCCGAGTTTTGTGATTATGGTCTGGTTCTATTCAAAAGTGGTATGTGGGGGTTTTTGGGGTCGGATATTATGATTCTTTGGTGAAAATTGGAAAATTCAAGATGGCGGCTTCAAAATGGCGGCCGAGTTTTGTGATTATGGTCTGATTCTATTCAAAATTGGCATGTGGGGTTATTGGGGTCGAATTTTATGATTCTTCTGTGAAAATTGAAAAATTCAAGATGGCGGCTTCAAAATGGCGGCCGAGTTTTGTGATTATGGTCTGATTCTATTCAAAATTGGTATGGGGGGTTTTTGGGGCCGGAGATCATGATTACCCAATTTGATAAGATTATTCCATTTTTTTATTTGCAAAAAAATAATAAAAATAATAGTTTTTATAAATAAACCACACTGAAAAGTGGGAAATAAATAATAGTTTGAAAAAACTAAAAAACACGCTTTTATAGAAAACCAGACTAAAAAAAATTGAAAAAAAAATAAAAATTATTTAAAAAAAAGCGTGGGGTGCATGGTATCAATAATTATAAAGTACATTACACACCGAGGCACCATGCACCCTACGCTTTTTTTTAAATAAATTATTTTTTTTCTTATTTTCTATTCTTTCAGTCTGGTTTTCTATAAAAGCGTGTTTTTTTTGTTTTTTCAAACTATTATTTATTTTTATTCTCATTTCCTGTTGAAGTCCAAATCCATCTAAATATCTGTTTATTTGTCGAAAAATCTCCAAAGTAGATTTGATGTCAGTGGATATCCTCTCAACCGAAAAGTCAACATCACCTTCACCTTTGCCATCATTCTCACAAGGTCTTTTTCGCAACCTGCACCATCCTTCCACGGTAATAATTTTCTTTTATTACAGAAATATTACTATCTCAGCTATCCGTCTTATGGATATAACCATAGCTACTCCCTCAACTTACCCAGTGATCCGTATTCGCCCAAGGCTTACAGATGGTACTACTCCTGGCCTAGGGAGTACTACTCTTACTGGCCCTACTACCGCTCCTACCTGACCAGCTATCTCAAGAACTACTATTTGAGCAGTTACTGGCCAAGTTCCTCTTACTGGTCCTCGTACCTGCCTTACTATAGGAGTTTGGACTACGACATTAGCAAATTAGAAAATAAAATCGACAATTTGAGCGTGAGTACTGAATCTAGATTGCTTGCGAGATGTTCGTTTCATTGAAGCAACATGTGTTTTTGTGGTGAACAATGCCTTGCGTCCCATCTCTATACTATACACAGTGTCCGTCATAAAGTTGGCTACATATGGGAAAAAAAATTGTTATTTGATATTTTTGAAAAACTCTAATGGCGGTTCATTTCTGCATGTCTGACAATTGAAAAATCCGTTGCGATTCATATCACGTGATCTCAGATTTGGCGGGAATTTAAAAAAAGTTGTCTGGATTACCGAAAAATGGGTCAAATTGACAGGATATCGAAAAAATGTGGACCCCATGTATCAATTTTGAACTAGATTGAAAAAAAAAAACCATTTTATTCCTCTACCCTTACTAAGAAACATTATACATTCTTGTTTTATTTGCAAACTGCTTTAATTACCTAAATCACATAAGTTTGGGTAGGAACCAATAAAATATTTGTGGAATAGACATTTTGCGGGAAATGTTGGCATGAGGATGTTTTTTCGAGATGCAATATGCACTTCCCAAAAAGGACTTCAAAGGATGTGGGAAGTATTGTATTTGTTTTTCTGTGGCCTACTGAGAGGTACTGGCGTAATCGAAAAAATGTTAATTTATGAACATATAAAATTGAATTCAAAGGGCAACTAGCTAAACAGATTTGAAAATAGTAAAAAAATTAGTAAAATAAAAAATTATTTTCGTTATGATGTCTGATTGTGAAAATAAATAGATAAATAATAAAATAAAAATAAATAAATATATATATATATATATATACATATAAACAGTGGGGAATAACGGGGATCATCAGTCAGCACAAATGTTGAACTATGAAAAACTCTTTAATACGTTGGACCGAGCTTCCGTTTCAATTTCGAAACTTCTTCAGAGTCCTAAAATATGTAAATTACATTATTGAGAAAAAAAAATACTTAAAATGAAGGAAGTACTTACAGTAATCTAAGTGGTTGATTAATGAACATTAACTTTAAAAAAACTGTAGGTACTTCCTTCATTTTAAGTATTTTTTTGTTCTCAATAATGTAATTTACATATTTTAGGACCCTGAAGAAGTTTCGAAATTGAAACGAAAGCTCGGTCCAACGAGTTTTTCATAGTTCAACATTTGTGCTGACTGAAGATCCCCGTTATTCCCCACTGTTCATACCAATTTTCAGTCGTTATTTCTAAATTCATCTATATACATATATCTATATATATATATATATATATATATATATATATATATTATTTTTTAATTCTGAATGAAGTTTTAGTTTTTAAAATATATATATATATATATATAGAAGTGTCAACCGTAGACACGTGTTTCGGGCTCTCGGCCCTCATCAGTACGTAGAGAAGTGCAAGGATGAACAACACTTGGTAGAAAACGACAAATCAACGGAGTCAACAACAGAACCAGCGCATCTGTGACTTCGGTCAGCGACCCGAATTCCAGGGCAACAACCACGTCACCACGGAGGCAGCTATAGCACTGCGTGACATCAGTCAGGAATATAAATATGAAGAGAGTAATATCAGGGGGACTGTTAGAAACAAAGTGGAAGGAACTTAATGGACACAGCCCTCATGGAGAAGTGTCCATTAAGTTCCTCCCACTGTTTTAACATCCCTCGATATTCTCTTCATATTTTATTCCTGAGTCGATGTCACGCAGGTAGTATACTGCCTCCTTGACGTTGGTTGTGCCCTGAATTCAGTCTGCTGACCGAAGTCCAGATGCGGCTGTCTTTGTTGACTCGTGATTTGTCGTTTTCTACCAAGTGTTTCATCCTGCACTCCACGTACTGATGAGCCGAACCGAAACGTGTCTCTTGACACTTCCATGAGGGCTGTGTCCATTAAGTTCCTTCCACTTTGTTTTTAACAGTCCCCTCGATATTACTCTCTTTCGTATATATATATATATATATATATATATTATGTATTGTTATAATGAGGTGTTTGCGGTTTATTTTAATTTTATTATTTATCTATTTATTTTCACAATCAGACACCATAACAAAAAAATATTTTTTGTTTAAATTTTTTTTTACTATTTTCAAATCTTTTTACCCAGCTGCTCTTTTGAATTTAATTTTATATGTTCATAAATGAATACCCATATAAATATTTCTTATGTCCGGCTATGTATTTTACCTTCTTCCCATTGATCCTTTTACCTTATTCTCTTTACCTCAGCTAACTCAATCGGTACGCCTATGGAATCTCAGGAGTCAGTTCTACTGCGGAGCCCTCTGGTAGTTCTTGATGTCAGTTTCAGAAAACGGCAACTTATTTTTGCTCAATCATTGAAAATAAGGCAGAAATGAATCACAATAATAATTTCCTTTATTCAGGAAGACTTACTGTTACCTATTCTGCGATAATTAACTTAAATCAGTGCTTCATAACAAAATATACATGAAAAGTGAAGTTATGTGATAATAAAAAGTCTATATAGTAATTTATGAAAGTGTTCTATCGAAAGGGTTCTTTAAAGAGGTTTATTTTGCAATGTACTGAGTTTAGTAACTTTTTAAGGTTTAATGTACCTGTGGCTTCTTGAAACGAAAATGTTCAGTGTCTCGGATCGCTCTCCCATTCCTGGAAACTGCCGTTCCACTCTGTAGCCCCTTTGTCGACTGTAAGTTCGCCCTCGTACTGGTATATGTCTCAAATGAGAAGGTAAGATTCGTTCTGCATCTGGGTTTTTTATCAGCCACAGTTCTTCATAGTATTTCATTGTGTTGTAATGGCAAATAACTGTTTTTGTAACGAAAATATGATTGATTTCTTAAATTCAAATTTCTTGAGTTGGTTCTTCCAAAATTATTTTTTCTCAATCCCCTTGCTTGTTGCCTTTTTTTCTCCTTGATACCACACATCTTTTGTTTTCTTCTCGAATTTTCGATTCACACGCACTTTTTGTTACCCTTTTCATTATTTTCGTTTATCTGACTGTTTCTATTATTTTTATTATTACTATATACATAGTTCTGTTGATCAGTGTTGCACAATTCTTTATACAAATTTCTGAATGTTCTACATTTCCAAATGGGCGTTGCTTATAAACATTGCTTTTCAGGTAACCAATAATAAATTTAGCAAGGATAAATAGTGTATTATTAAGTTTTAATTACAAATATTAGTTGGTTTGAATTTTATTTACGGTATGAGAATATTGAATGAGCTCATGTGCATCAATATACAGGGCATGACTACAGCTTGTGACAAGACTAAATCGTGTTTTCATAATTAATCTGCCGCAAAATGTCTATTCCACAAATATTTGATTAGTTTTGACCCAAACTTATGTGATTAAGGTTATTGAAGCTGTTTCCAGGTAAAACGAGAATGTATGTAATGGTAGTAAAGGTAGAGGAATGAAATGTTTTTTTTTTCAATCTGATTCGAAATAGGTACATGGGGTCCTCGTCCAAACACATTTTCTCATTAAAAATTTTCGATGTCTTGTCAATTTGACCCAGTTTTCGGCACCACAGACAACTTTTTTTTAAATTCCCGCCAAATCTGAGGTGACGTGATATAAGTCGCAACGGATTTTTCAGTGCATGAAATGCAGGAACGAACCGCCATTAGGGTTTTTCAGAAATTTTAATAACAAATTTTATATATATATATTTATATAGATATATGAAAATACATTAACATTGTTTAAACTTATATAAATATAAACGTGTACTCTATGTGTACTATATATATATATATATATATATATATATATATATATATATATATATAGTCGATTAACATTTTTTTAATACGTACAAGACCATTATTCAGTGATATTTCAACAATATGTTCATACGATGTCTACAATATCTTCAACATTTGTGTAAAACATGCCAGCAATATGACCATGACTATTAAGTCGACAAATCGATATCGCTATCAATGAGTTCTGATTCTAATGAAGGTGAAGAAGAATCGACTAACGATGATCGAAAAGGCATTCTCGAGGTTGATTACAAATGATTAATGGTTGAGGATTGGTAGATCTAATGATTTGATTTCAATTAAGCTTAAAATGATTGAATCATATGTTTGTGATTTATGTTCAAGCTGGATGTCAAAGTTGTTTGAACATAAAGGTAATCCTTTTCATATTTAAAAAAAAAACATTCTTCAGAAAAAACTTTATTTCTCTATTGAGATTTTGAAGCCTCGAAGACGATAGTGTGAAATCTTGATATCAAACGAACTTGTTTATGACTTTCATGGGTCGCTTGAAACGTGCCCCGGATTTATTAATACAATAGTTACAGACTATTTTCAATCGTGAACTCCTACTTGCAGCGGCCAATTAATCTTCTATTTACAAACTCGCACATGAATCGCCTGGAAAATATGTTTCTGCGATATTATGAGAGAGAAATGTCAGTCAATGCCAGGTGATATCAAGGTGCGAAACTTTTTTTTATAGATACCCATGAGTCAGTGATTGGCGGTGCATAATGAATATCAGTTCATACCCAAAATTTGGACTCGACCCAATCGGTTTTGTTTAAATAGTTGGTAGTGTGGGAAGCTATACGCACTGAAACGAGTGATATAGTGGAAAACACTTCGAAATTTTGTGAGCTGAGCGAAATAATAGAGGTAAGTGATCACAATTCTTGACAATTATCAGTGAATGCTGGTATATTTTCTAAGGCGAATTGGAGAATAAAACTTTCATTATTAGTATGATTATCTTAAATGATTTTCAAATTTTCTTGGTTTTGTTGGGAAATCTTGGAACAACTTTGAAATAAATAATAAATAATCATTTTGAATTAGTTTTATATCAGAAATAGTTGTTTTTACTAAAAAATAACATATTCATTGAATTTTCATCATATCCTAAACATATAACAAAAAAAAGTGCCCAAAACTAATCAGGAAACGTACAATATCGTCTCCACTCTGGTGATTTCCGAGTTTTTTATTTCTCAAGTTCATTTTATAAAGATATAATTTTATTAATTATGTCATCATTATAAACTTTCATCAACTGTTCGAATTGCTGTTTCAGTAAAATGCTCACCTATTTACGAAATCCCATATCGGGACACGAATACTCCTTCTGGCCCGATGCGAAATTCTTCTACCACTATAAGATTTATCGACCCCTGAGTTTCCATTCTGATTGGCCCATTACATCCAGAGAATGGTACCCAGAGTACTGGCCGAGCTACCGTTCCTATTGGCATTATCTCAGAGATTTGCCCAGCGAAGAATCTTTCAGACGACTCAGGGTGAGTAAAAAAGCAACCTGTGAGGAATAAAAATAGAAGTCAATTTGACAGCAGAATCTTTTTGTTGTTGTATTATCAATATCTCAATGAATTTTTTATTCAGTTTTATAAAAGATACAATGTTCAGAAGTTTTGCAAGAATTTGGATCAGTTTGGTTGAAGAAAAAAAAAACCATTGTCAACGTTTCGAATTTTATTAATTTCCTCTTCAGGTCAATTTTTTTTCTGAGTTTGTTGCAAATAAAACTCAACAGAGCGAATACTTGATGAAAATCCACATTGGAGCAAACAAAAGACACTCACTTCATTAGATGATTTTGACTAAATTGAGTTTACAAAACCCCGACACGTGTTTCGCTATATAATAGCTTCTTCAGGTTGGGATAATACTAACTCAACAATCACGATTTATCATGTTGAAGAATCAAACCAGGTCAATGAAGGGTGTATTCAATTACAAAAGTGGAAAATTGAAAAAGAAACAAATAATTCATATTTTGTCAAATTCGTTTAAATTTTAGGAACCGCGACAGCGAAGATTTGGTGGGCAATACACATTTTTTATATTTTTTTTGGTTTATTGAGGGCTTATCGTAAACATTTCAGAGGAAAACTATTTTTATTTTGTTGGCAATTGAGCAAGAAGATATATTACACCCTATATGAATCCCATTGAGGATATTAGTAATAATTTAGGGTGATCAATGGAAAGGGGACTAAGTAGAACGGGGATTATATAAATTACCTGTTCAATCTTCAGTAAAAAAAATAACAATGGATAATTATTTGAGATAATCTGGTAATGGATCAAATATTGTGACTTTTTTCATTCATTGATTTCCAAGCTTTTTAATTGGTCGAGTTTACAACTATTATTTTCTAGATGTACCTAATATTAGAAAACCTATTGGCAAAATACTGTTTTTCAGTCAAACAGTGGTAGTAAGAGTCTCATTCGTTCTACTATCGACGAAACAGTTTCTATGTTCCGATATTCGCTTTTAAAATGTTCTGCCTGTTTGGCGTATGTAAAAACTTGCCCAGGAGCTACAAGTTAATCTAAATACTCCAGATTTTACAGTTTTTCCTTCATTGTCCATAATTTCCATTTATTTTGTGAATTCAATTGAGGGGAGAATTGCATTGATAAAGTCAAAGAACACTGTCTTCCCACAAAACTCACTGAAATCTCATCCACTGTACCAGTATAAGAAATTCTCAATTAAAGGATCAATGAGAATTTTTTCCTCCAAGTTATGCAGTTGTGATTGTTGAGTTAGAATTATTCCCATCCCCCCACGAAAAAGCAATTGTATTCGCTGTATGTACGACAGTTATTCCCCAGTTAGATGAAATCTAGTGAAAAACTAGAAGAAATGTCGATATTTGAATGCACTTTATAATATTTATAAGTTCAACGACTGGATATTATAATAACAAGATTTGAAAACATAAAACAAAATTTATCTTTACAAACCCAAACTGTGATGAAGCAAAATAAATTTGTTTTCGCACAACATGTGAGAAATGTTGAAGAACTGAGAATTAATGGCCAAAGTTATCCAATGTGAGCCCATATTATTAGGTAAACTTCAGTGACATTAACACTCCTGAAAATATTTTCGAAAGTAAGTGTAACTGCATTTTTTCAGCATCATTTTTTGTTAGAAATACACCAAGTTTCTCCAATCACTCGAAACAACTTCATATTTTTCAGATGTCAATATCAATTAATACTGAAAACCGAAACCAGCAATCAATAATAATACCATTAATAAGCCCCAATCTAATTTCTCTAATCACAAAATTCCCAAAGCACTTTCATATCTGACAAATATCAAAAATACCATAAACCAAACCCATGCACTAATCTGCTAGCTATTGAGCAACGTTCAATATTAGGCCAGTAGAGATACACATGATTTTCCCAAAATTTAATAACAATTACACAAGTTTTAAAAGTTTTAAAAGTAGAGTACGTTCAAATTATATTTAGTCTGATATTGCAACCCTTTTTTCTGAACGGAAGAATTTTCACATTATTAGCGCAACAAAATTTGCAAGAGTTCTGCAAACTCTCAAAGTTTTGAAAAATAGCAATTCACATCCTTCGATAAATTTGCATCCATTCAAACGAAACGGAAATGTTTGTTTCATCGAAAACAAATTGTTGTTAATCCAATTTTTCGATGAAAATTCCAAAAGTTCTGCAAACTCCAACAAATAACTAAAATAATGTTCTTGAGAAGAGTTTTAATTTTTTCAGGAAATTATTTTTTTATATTGAAATAAGTATGGGAATTACTACAAAAGTTTCAAATAATAGTTGCAAGAGAAGATGTCCTGACATACAATGTTTTCATTAATTTGCAACCTCTTCTGCAACACGAAAATGATGGTAATTGAAATTGAAAAAATATTTATTTTTGCAACACCTGTGTTATCTGAATAATAAATTCCTTATATACTGCACGACATTAATTGTGTTACCAAGTTAACTATCAACCAAGAAGAAGTTTGTCAATGTTAGGAGAAAACATTCAATGTTGAAAGCTATTCATAACATCATTTTACAATTGGGAATATGCATAAAAAAATCCCCTGAGTACGTTTGATGGAGGATCGATACGTTTTCATAATTTTTTTGATTCATGAAGAAATGGAAGAAATATTGAGATTTAAAAAACACTCTGACGTCGTAAAGTTGTACATTAGTACGATTAACCTACAACTGTGTTACGTCACAGTGTTCCCATTTTCAAAATGTTTATGAATCAAGAAGATGATTCCTACTTGTCGATTACATTTCAGTCATCCATTCGGATTCAATGGAATTTTTCATGCGAAATTGGAGTAAAAAAGTCGAGGGGAAAGGTAAATTAACATTTTATTTATTTCAAGGAATACATACTTGTAGAAATTGAATCTCAAATATAATATCGATCTCAAATGTCAAAAAACAAGGTTCCGTAACTTTTTATTAATTTATTTTATTTATTTATTTACTTCTACTTTTACCAGGTTACAAACTTAATGCATGTTGTAAAACATTATTACTATCGGAATGCCTATTTTTCAGAACTTTTGTAATTTTCAGTGCAAAAATAAAGCATGAAAACGTTTTTTGGAATTGAAACAATGTTCCGTTCATCGAAGACTTCTGCAAAATTGTATAGTTTGTTTTCAGTGATGCTCTTATATACCATTGAGGTTTGAAAACTTTCGGAATTAATGTTAATTGATTGGCTATATCTACTGGCCTATATTGACGATCGAGGTTTCCAAGGTTCTAGTCTCGCTGAGATACCTTTTTTGTGCGTAAAGCTGTTCAGTGCAATTTGAATTTCCCACTGCGCTAGATATTATCACTTATAATATCTTTAAAATAAAATAATCCAGTGAAATAATGATTATGTCACTTACTTTTTTTTTACAGCTGTTATCCATTTCTTTCTTTGCTCCAATTCTCAGGCTATTTTTCTATTATTTGTGCAGTTCACAACATAAGTATGGTGACACATTTCCTTCTTGAGCTCATAAACAGAAAAGATAAGACATCGAATTCAACGTGGAATTATCAAAATAAGTTTGTCAGTCCCGATATGTTTGACATTTCCACCAAGCTCTTTGCACATAGCCAATAGCAAAGCAATTGGTTTTGTGAACTCAATTTCTATCGAAAATCATTCGAAGAAGTGAGTGTCTTTCGTTTGCATTAAACTGAAATACATATTCGGTGTGCGTTTTTCAAATTAATGGATCAGTCAATACATCTTAGCCGTTGTAACGTCAATAACATTGAATAAACGAATTCCTGAAAAGAACACCCGTTATTCCAATACAAAAACAAACCCTCAAGCTGAAATTCCATTATAACCTACCTGAAGTCATATTTTTAATTCGTGATTTCCAAATCAGAAGCCTTTTTGAGATCCTCACATATTCCCTCAGAGAAGAAGAAAGCAAAATCTCACAAAATAGTTAATATATTTTTTGATAAATGAAGGCTGATACCATTGAAACAAATCTAATTCCAACTATTTGAATTATCTTACAGAGCAAACGTACCAATCGTAGAGATTATTCCTATAACATGGTAACTTTAGCTTATAAGTAAGTTTCATAAATGTTTTATATGTCGACCTTCCTTTGATTGTACCATGTACTGATACAACTGTCATGGGTTGATGTAAATGATATATTTTGAGATGTGTTGCAAGTTCTCCAGTTGTTATTGGTTCTCCCTGTACATGTTATTTTTCCCATTGAAAATTGATGTTCTATTTGTTTTTTTTTTCATTTCAGGTGAAGAACGATCTGTACTGGTCTGATACAACTATTCACTAGAATATATAAGTGTTGACGGAGGGGTGATATTGCTGAAAAATATATGTATATATTTGTTTATTGTTGCCGTACATGGATATTTTTGTATTATGATTGAATAAATATTTTCTGCCTACTTTCCATCTCATTCAATGCGAATGAATGAATACAACCTCCTTTCTGTGTTCGGGAGAACTAAAAGAAAAAAAGAACGTGGAATATTCGGTGGAAACAAAGTATTTCTTTCTACCAGTTTTAAATGCAAATTTGCCTCCACGTGTCGGATATTTCCCCGGGCCTTGAATCGAAGTGATTTTCCTTCACGTCTGGGAGAAGCATGTTTAATTCAGAGATATATAATTTCTGTTTGAGACTTGATACGGCTGAGATAATATCGTTTTGTCAATTCTGATTGAGCGGAGAAACGATGGACACGTGAACTGAGTGGGATGAGCCCTAGGCAAATGCAATGTGTTTTTCGATCGAAAAATGGAAGTGTATGGAAATGCTGATCACAATTCAGCTTTGGTTATTTCGGAAATAGAAGGCGGAAGGGAATCAAATTTCACGCGAATTTTCAGTAATATTTTCAGAAACAACCATCATAAAATCCGGGAACATGGTTGTGGAAATCTTTGCCCATTCTTTGCCATGGACTGGAATCCAAAATTTTCGAAAACCTCCCAAGAGTTGCGCTCAATACATTATTCTCACTAATAAATCTATCGGTTCGTGATGGTATATTTCCGTCTTTTCCAAAATGACCATAGTAATCACATTGCACAAAGGCGGTAATCTGAACAATCCCTCAAATTTCAGACCAATATCCCATGCAAAAATAATTGAAAAACTCGTCAAAAAAAAACTCAATGAGTTCCTTAGCACACACAATATCATTTATGCCAATCAATTTGGATTTCAAAATAGGAAGAACACACATGATGCAATTTTTTCCTTCCTGCGTGAGCTTTACTCTGATATAAATGACGGAGATATTGCCGCGGCAGTGTTCTGTGACCTGACGAAAGCTTTCGACCTGACGGAAGCTTCGCCATTATGGATGTTGAGGAGTAACTTTGAATTGGTTTGAGTCATACCTCACAGGGCGTAGTTGAATAGTAAAAACCAATGACCTCTGAGATAGATTCGGGAGTGCCACAAGGATCAGTTCTAGGACCAATTCTGTTTTTATTATACGTTAATAATCTATCCACTCTTGATATTTTTGGTGAACTAACATTATTTGCAGACGATACTACTATACCTGTGGAGGGGTAAGACGGTTGCAGATCTAAACGAAAAAATATCTCGAGATATAAAAATTGTCAAGTCCTGGTGTGATTCAAACTTTCTATTGTTTAATATCACAAAAACGAATATAATCTCCTTCAGATGTACTCTTCTAGATGTAACCTTAGAAAATGATATCATTGAGAATGAGGATTGAATCAGATTTCTGGGTTTGCATAATGATAAGGAATTTAAGTTCGATATACACATAAAACAATTGAGAAACAAAATTTCTGCCGGTTGCCATGCAGTAAGAGTAATTTCTAGAGAGCTTGGAGTATCTACTGCTGAAACTGCATATTATGCTTAGATTGAATCTCATTTGAGGTGTGGTATACCCTTCTGGGGAGTGTGTAACTGAAATTTACTTGACTCGGTCCTCAAAATACAAAAAAGAGCAATTAGAAATATTTGTAAAATTGGACCACGTGATTCATGCAGACAACATTTCATAGATAAGAAGATACTATCCGTCGTTGCTCTTTCCATCTTGAAAACCGGTTGTCTTGTAAGGAAACATATTCTGAAATTTGAAACCATTTCTTCTCATTATTCCACACGACAAAGCTCTAGAAATAATTTAAAATTTTTCCTACCGTCGTCCTCTCTAATCAAAGATTCATTTATTTATAACGTAGTTGAGATGTATAACCATTTGCCAATCGAAGTCAAAGATTCTAATGTAGAAAAAGAGAGTTTCAGGAAAAATATAGAAAGACTACTGAGTTTTATATTAAACAAGAATTTTTTGACGATAATCTGACAATAGTATAATCGTTTTGATTGTTTTACTTACTTATTTATTTCATGAACATGCATTTCTATGAATTCTCGTCCAATATTTCATATAATATTTTATTTATACATGTATTTGAAGCTTTGTTAACAAGATTTTATCTTTGGGCAATAAAGTATAATAATTTTTATTATAAAGAACTCCAGAACGTGGGTTGCTCCTTTCTAATGAGGTGTGCTATAGGATTTTCCAAACGTGCTACCAAAAGTAATCAACCAATAATAACCTTCTCCTCCCTGGACAGACCACATCTTTTGAGGGATTGAGAAGGGGATGGTGATATTTTCATTATTTTAAGTTTTTGTAGAAGAATAATTCAAAATGCATTTACCTTCCTTCCAAACATCAACTAAAACAAAAACAAAATATTATTTATGATACCTTTTGTATCTAAAAATATTGTTCGTTTGTGAGTTCTATATGAGAAGTAGGGAGTAAGAAGTTGATAATTCCTAGCACACTAGGAAAGTAAGAGTTGTAATTCCTAATTCAAATTCGAATCAATCGAAAATTCTTTTTGGGGTCGGAGATTATCAATTTCTGTCAGAATTCAAACAGGTTGACGGATTTTATGAATGAATAAAAATAAATTGAATAAAAAGGGAAAAATAATTTCTTCAATTGTTTGACCTTGGTTATTCTGTGAAAATGGAATAGGTGATCTAGCGCGGGAAGATTTTGAATCTGCTACTCACAGAATAACATAGGTCAAATAAAAAAAAAAACAAATATTTTTGGTGCATTCGTATAAGAGGGTAGTAAGGGATGGAACCAGTAAATAGTGGGGTTTCGCAGCAAATTAAGGAAAACTCTTCAAAAGTTGTCCAAGCTTTCGGAAATTTTATTTATTATTTCCATCATCAGGGAAACTATAAAGTTATAAAGATTACAGTTGTTTTTTTTATTAAAATATGGGTCGAATATGACTTACATCTTTGGTGAGAATGATTATAATGGTGTTAAAATATATTGACTGACACATTATGAAGAATGAATGATGATACAGTTCAAAATAACTAGTTAAGCATTAAAATTACAATTATTACAAATACTATTTGTGAGACTATCTTGTCCCCATGTGGGCAGAAATGTCAAGTATAAGTTAGGTGAAATCTGACATGCAGTTGACATGACATTTGACAGACAGTTGAGACTGATATCAGTGGTGCCAATTGTGCACTGTTGGCAACATTATTTTGTTCGATTAAATATTAAAAAAGTTCATCGTGAGGTTGTTGTTGAATAACTTTTTATCCAACGTCAATAAATAGGAATAAATTCCACTGAGATGATTGATATCTCTTATTTGATGAATCCAGTTGATATCTTCAAAAATATAGGCTATTTCTAGGAAGGATCTTTTTGTTGAAAATGATTCACTGGCTGAGACCTTAATGGATTCATAATTCATATGGTGGTCAAACTTGTTCATATAATCTGCTGAAGTGCATCTCTCTGGATGTAATCTGCAATCACATTTATGTAAAATGATTCTAGCGCCCAGTTTGATGAACGTGTCTTGTGCTGGGGCAGTATCAATTTCATTGTTATCAGTGTTAATAATTGGTTTGAAATTTGTCATATATATATATATATATATATATATATATATATAAAAACATGTACAGGAGGTTCCCTGAGTAGATGTCCAATTTTGAAATATTCAATATATGTTATAAAATGATGTTCTCCAAGAAATATACAGGCTGTGAACAAGTTTGAACAATGAGAGAAAATTCATTCCTGTGTTTTAGCTCTGCAATGATCATATACATTGGCTTACGTAGAAAAATCCTCTTCATTCTGTTGAGTTAACGGAAAATATAGATTGTAATTAATTATGGATATTTCACACTTGGATTTGTCGCTCGCATAAATAAATGTCTCCTTCCGAACTTCAAATGAAGGTATATAATAACGAAATAATTCCCAAGAGAGTTGCAGCTGGAGATGGCGCTTGAAAGATAATGTTTAGATAATATCTCGGCAACCTTTGGAATTTTTCGCATTATATTTTCTACAGCTTTTATCACTTTATGAAGATTGAATTACATGGAATAGTATGATATTTTACGGAATGAAACGTTTTGAATTTTTTCAAAGAAGGTACATATACCGGAGATCCCAGAATTGAAAATTTTTTCAATTTCAAATATGGACTTGGGAATTTCAAATGGAACATGTATATTTGAACTTTTTTGGATTCTATTGACGATTCCGAGTAGGTATGATCACATAGTTTTGGAACGAAAAATTGGTAGGTACATTCGATTTTTCAGAAGCATTTTTATTTTCGCAATCTGATGGACATGAATGAGGAGTGAACAATATTATAGACAGTTTTTTCTACCTGTACCACTAATTGTAAAATAGTTAATTTTTTCAAACCACAACATCTTTCAGTCACACATTCTAATTTCCACGGGGATTCCATTGATGATTTCGAATTGAAAATCGGATTGATAAGAATCCTGATCACTAATTATCTGTCGAAAAAATATGAGGAAATTAGGGTATATCGATCATCGAGTATGCTGTGGATACAAAATTGAATGAAACCAGATTAATGATTTTAATTTCATGATCAAAACGAAAGGTATACGTTATTTTGCGAACAAATCAATTTTTAAATAAGTCAAACATTTCGAAGGCACTCGGAACTGAATCAAACTTTGGAATTCTTGATGAAACACTCTGTATGATTATAAATTTTTCGACTCCGCATCATCTCCAAGTAGGTCTATTCAGTTTTGGAAACAAATCGTGTTCACTTAATTTTTCAGAGTTATTCCCATTATCTTCACAGAATTCTCATTGTTTGGGTGAAAACTTTAAAAATCAAAAGTGTGCTATGGAAAAAAAAATATCTTCGAAAAATACTGCTAATCCTGATTCTGTTTCTCCGATATTATTTTCCAACGAGTCAAGATTCATGAACAATGGAATGTTCAACAGATAAAACTGCAGATATTGGGCGCAATAAAATCAGCATTTAATGAAATAAAGTAATTTTCAGGAAATATTACGTATGGGATGGTGTAATCGGAACTTAAACAATTGGACCAATTTCATTCCAAGGACAGCTGACAGGAGTTAGGTATTCAAAATCTAAGGAATGTTTGTCTAAAATATGTTGTCATTTTAAACAATTGCTTTGTTTTACAATTAGTGGTTTTGGGAATATAAAACCTAAATAGGTACTCGTATAAAAAATCAATCTTCATTCAATTCAGATACATATATATTCAGATACCATTTTTCATGGTGATGTCGCTTTTTTTGAATGGTAATTACAGTACAAGTGAGAGATAAGAAAAAAAAAAAAGAAAAGGAAAATTCCATCTAGGTGTTCAGCTCTTGGGGAACGCCTAGGCGAAGCTTGTGTTGCGTATTTTCCTGGATCTGGACACAGCCATTAATGTAACTAAGAATAATCTTTTCATTACTTTCAATGAAAAAAATAAGAAATACACTTTTTAAGTAGAAATCGATGATCGACTCACAGGAGGACTAAATTGAAACATGACGCGATAGGGACACATATAAATTAACTTATGTCACTCAGGAAAGATTCAATAGATTGGTTCAAATATTTCTTTCAGCCATTCGAAGTTGTAATCAACGAATGATCTAATAGTTTTCTTGCGTTTTTAATATTTTTTATATTTCTAAGGTCGGTGGATATATGATCAAGAAGTTTTGGGCCACTAATTGCTCTCTCGGATTTAGCTCGGGTATCGTGAAAAATGCCTCTGAAAAAATCAAATGTACCAATTAATCATCTCAAATCATCCGTGGAATCCAAAAAAGTAAAAATATTCAGGATGTTCCTTTTGAAATTCTCAGGTAACAGTTATTTTTTTACTTCTATAGGGACATACAAAAAGACTATTGCAATGACTATAATTCATTCAAACACATTTGTTTCGAGGGCTATATCGCATGATAATTTTTAAATGCAGTTTTGTTGAAATATTCTTTTTCCTCCAAACGAGTGTCAAAATTCAGTATTATCAGTACATGAAGAATTGAAAATAGCCCACTCATTTTACATACATTCATTTGTATTCTACGTCGCTTCTAGGAAGCCCCATTTATAGGAGGACGAGGCAAGCAATATTTAGCTGCTTTTGTATTTTTCTGACAAACAAATATTAATGATTACTCTTTTTGTATATCTCCCTTTTTCTTATACAACGTCTACTGGTAGCAAAATAATAGACTTTCAAAAAACAAGCGATCAATATTTTTATTCTTTCATTAATTATAGATTATGTATATAACTATAGAAACTTTGAGTGCGGCAGACGAACATATTATTACCATTTCGTTTCCACTTTTTTGGTGAGATACGCCACATATTATCGTGAATATGCCTTTTAGTTCATTAATCACTCTCACCCAAACTGAATCGTAAACTAATGAGATACATGCATTTTATGCCATCCATTATAATTTTGGCAGAAATTCTGAAACCTAATTTCCTGGCAAAGTACACACTCGCTATAAAAACAATTCACCGCATATTACAATTGTCCAGTGTATGTAGAATATACGTGGAAGTTGAGTTGTAATAATATCGGCAGATTGAACAAGTGAGTTGGAAATAATAATTATCTTGTTTGAAAAATATTATTGTTTGACAAGATTTGGCAGTAACAAATGCAAAGCAACAGAAAATAAATATTTTTCTCATTTATGATGTGGATAAATTCAAGACATTTTAACCATCACGTTATTTATAAATTTATGTTACCTGGTTTGGATGCCAGGGAAAATATATATTTTCTTCTTTCTTGTATTCTTATAAAAAATCATATGTTCGTATATATTATTCCCCAATTCATATCATCTTTCATGTATTTGTGAATACAATTGGGATATGCAAATGTAGATAAGAAAATGTCACTCTAGTCAAGCTCTTGTGATTTCACCAAAATCAGCGAAAAATTGCTCGGCGACTTCGCCAAAAATTACGAAGATTGTTTTCCGTATTCTAATTGTGCAAAAAACTCCCAAATCTTGTTGGATCCCGGTTCACCCCTCTTAACCACGAATAATATTTCAGGATGATTAAACTGAGATACGATCATCTTTACGGCAGCAAACTTTGCTACTATCCGGATAATAGGTACTATTACGATGATACTATGGGAATGTTTTGGCCTTTGAGACCATATTATTTCATACGCCACTACTGGCCATTGCATATGCGGAATCTGTGGCCTACAGAACACCATATGAGGAAAATTAGGGTGAGGAATGCTCCATCAATTGATCAAAAATCTAGTTTCTCCATTCCTGAAGAGTAGAAAGCCATTCTTCCAAAGTAGATACCAGAAAATATACAGTTAAATTTTAAGTACCCTTAGAAAATATATATTCTACAACCATTTGAATTTTTTTCATGAGGAAGACATTCAAAAAGTCCACTGAAACACTGGATGGACCGCATCGTTGGAATCCTCATTAATGGTTTACAGTGAGGAAGAATAAGTTCAAATCTTCATATAAAAATACATAACAAATATTTGTTTAGGAAATTTAAATAACATGATGATCTATAGGGATCAAGTCCGGACTATTAGGTGGCAATTTGATACTTCAATAGGTAACTCTTGTTAATATATAAACAATTATAAAATATAGAGCTAACAATTTTATTTCTGAAAATTCCGCACCAATTTTTCCTATTGAAAACTCCTGCCGTAGAAAAGGATGACATATCAGTCCTTGATATTTTAGCTGAATAATCGGGATCTTCATTCAAATTCTGAATCATCTGTTGGCAAAATTCCAGCCTTTCTCTCATTTAGGTCTCTGTTAAAACGGGTAAAATTTTATATGGTTTGTGTTGTCCTTTTCCAAATTACGTTGGATTTTGGAGAAACTTTTACCTAATTAATCGGCTACATTTTTCAAAACTAATACGATGTTTCAAAAAAGTCTATTCGCGAATAAATATGGATAGACTTACCATCAAAATGAAGCAGTATATCAGCTATTCTTCCTGGTTTTCTTGAACTACATAGCTTTCTTCTACTGAAACTGGAGGTATGATTCACCTTTTGGTAAATATTTTTGAATGTATTTCTGACATGTTGGACGATTTGGATAAAACTCTCTATATGCATTTTCGCTGACGTTCATATTTGTTGTTTTGTATATAACAAGTATACATTTAAATTTTTTCTTCCTGACTGCAAACCATTTTGTTTATTCCATTTAAGATATGTCACTAAACAAACATAATACAGTTGTAATTTTCATAGCTCACTATAAAAATATAAACTTCCATGGTCTAAGTCATTCGATATTTAATAACTCAAAAACGGTATAAGATAGGAGTAATAAATGGTATATTTTTGAAATCAGGAAAAAATATTTCAAAAATTCAATAACATACAGGGTATCCCATCTGCACGCTAATGTATTATTGATAGCATTCTATCAAAATCAAGTCATAACCATACAATTTTCACATTAAATTTTATCTTATGGACAATAATAACGTCTAAGGTGGCTCATCCCTATAAGTTTTTTATTAATGAAGATAAAAACGAAATTTGGGGGTTTTGTATTATATTTCAATTTAAATTTTTTTACGTATTTAATTGCTTTGCCGTACATCCGGTTTGACCGAAAATGACCCCAACTCTAGATTTTTAAATGGGACATCCTATATATTTTCACTTATTTCGATCGAGAATGACATTCTAAATCCAACAACACCTCACTCGTCAATATTTGACAAATAAAGTCATTTTTATTTTGACGATCTAGAATGCCATGGATCGTGTACAACGCTTCATTCTTCATCAAATAACATGGGGAAAAACGACTTTGAGGCTTATGACTTCACAGTCGTTTCAAGAATTATTTAAGTCGTAAATTAAACTTTTCCAGTTAACTAGATTTTTTTTAAATGGAAAGGGAGTGGTCGTCGGCTTTTTCTGAAACATCATTTTCTTACGAATAATTTGATATCACACACTTTCACTTTATTTTCACTATTTTTTTGAATACTTGCAAGAAGCGATCATACCTAATAACAAATAATACGTATTCGGTATACTTATGCACTTAGTCCTGTTATTTTAGTTATCCGTGACAAACAATTGAAGCCGTTGCTAGGACTACCAAACAAATAGGCTAATGAATATGCTGTCACTTTCAATAATTTATGTTGCGTAGTTTATGATTTATATGGAGAAAATTGACAAGCTGCTAATTTACGGAGAAGCAAAATAATGCAACTGATACAGCTCGAATTAATGCTCAGAGATTCCCTAATGGTCGTCATCCCACTCGGCATTATTTTCTCAGAACTGGAATGGAAAATGCGAAATGAACCAGAAGAAAATGCCAATAACTTCATCGCCAGTGAAGAAAAAAGAAGTAGACGTGTTGGCCTATGTTGAAGTGAATTGTATGGCGTTAATTCGCCTAATTGTTCCTGAGTGTGATATAAGTTATTCGTCCGTTTGGAGAATTCTCCATAAATATAATTATTGATCATTCAGGTATCAACTACACCAACATCTTAACGATAACGACCACAACCGAAGATTAACTTACTGCAACTGGTTTTTGACTAAATACAGAGATGTACGTTTTCCATTCAAAAGTATTTATTCAGATGAAACTCGATTCACCAACTTGGGTGTGTTCAATCGGAATGATCGAAGGTACTGGTCCCAAACAAATTTACATCTGATGCAAGAAGGAAATTTTCAAGAGCGATTTGTTGCGGAAAGATATCTACAGTTTCTTAGAAATCAAATTAATGATTTCTTTGAAAATTTGCCACTGGCTTACCAAGTTGATATCTATTTTCAATAAGATGGAGCGCCACCTCACAATTCTCAAGACGGAAGAGAACATCTGAATGACACCTTCCTAGAAAAGTGGATTGGCACTTACGGACCTATTCAGTGGCATCTTAAGTTGTCATATTTTTTCATTATGTATTATTTCTCTTTCATATTCTAGATCACCAGATCTTACTCCGCTCGATTTTTCTCCTCGGGGAAACAATTAAAAATGAGGTGTATAATACAGCATCAGCTAATCGTGAAGAACTGGAGTATATGCCATGATCAAGGAAGAAGTCATTTTGAAAATTTAGAACCTTAATGGACTAATTCGCGACTTCAAAATAATTCTTAGAACGACTGTGAAATCATAAGCCTCAAAGACGTATTTTTCCCATGTTACTCGATCAAGAATGAAGCGATTTACATTATCTATGGCATTCTAGATCGAAAAATAGAAATTGGAATGAAAATAACTATATTTGTCAAATATTGACAAGTGAGGAGGATTAAGAATGTCATTCTTGATCGAAATAAGTAAAGATATATAGGATGTCCTATTTAAAAATCGAAAGTTGGGGTCATTTCCGGCAACACATATTGTACTGCACTACCTATGGTTTTACTTCTTTTCTCTTCTTTTATTGTAGAATTTTACACTCCCCTGATGATGAACCTATATAGGTTCGAAACATGTACTAATCGATGGTTTTTCACGTATCCACCATCACACAATTAATCGATTGCGATATTAAATTTTGGAGATGACTTTGAGTTTTTCTACTTCGTAAAATCATACCACTCCACTTTGAGAAACAATGGACTTCTACCACAGGTTATTGAAATGGAAATGACAGGGAGATTATCATAAGATTTTTCAAATATTTCATTGTGATATTGTGGGCAAACATTTTTCAAACTTTGCGAATGATTTTCTTATCATGAAATGGTTTATCTCCATATGAAAATATTAATGGAAGCGGTAAAAATAAGTGTAACGCATTTTATTCTATTTTAATTTTTTTTGTCATATAAAATGAAGAGTTTAATCATTTATTTTACTAATATTATGACGTTTCCACCATTCACAAACCTGACACAGTATGCTTTCCAGGTCCGCAACAACTTATACACTGTATAGTTCGAGAACAGAAGACAAACGAATTCAAAATATAATCCAAATGTGTTCTCAATTATTATCTTTTTCATCCGCCATCTTTGAATACCATTATGGTCCCGGCAGACAGCATTTCCAGATGACGAGCCCTGGGACCTGCTTTGGACATCCAAATTCAACGTAGAAATAAATTCATTTTGTGAAAATAAATCTCCTGCCATTTCAATTCTGCTTTACCTTTATTAGATAACATCCTATCCCAGGGGAACAAAGTAAATCCATTAATGGAAAATGTCAAAGCTTTCATTTGCTGTTCGGTGATTGAGACGCAAAAAATGTATGTTGAATCAGAGATACATCGTACGGGAAAATGTTGAATTAGGGTGTCTGCCACAGTGGGATGGGATCAACTTGGTTTTTTTTCAGCTCAAAAAACAACTATAAGGTCTTTTATTGCTTATTTGGGAAAACAAAATTTTTATTTTTTACTTTTGAGTAATACTCATTTAATTTTGTTTGATATACTAATTAGCAAGATTTGAAAAACTCTAATACTCCGCATATATTTCAAAACACCCTAATTTCTCTAAATTTTCATTTGAAATACCAATTGATCTTGAACACTTGCTTGGATTTATTCTAGATACCCATACATATTGCAAATACCTGGATGTATTAAATTTATAAATCTTGTTCATAATTTCAAATAGATCGACAGATCTTCTCTGGCTCGCTGGATCTCTGGATCTGAGCCCTCTCGATCGTTTCGAATGGGCTCCTTGAGACAAATTCCAGTACTAGTCAAATCAAAATATTTTCCAATTGGGGAGGGTATCAAGATATAAATTTGGACGTACTCAGAACTGTATTTCGAGAATTATTCTCAAAAACGACTGTTTGTATGGAAAGTGGATATGTCGAGGTAAAAGTGCAGTGAGAAAAAATTAATGCAGTACTATTTTTGTTTGAATTATTCGCTTGAAAAATAAATAATTATAATATCTTCA